>RSEF01000004.1:53071785-53092571 GCA_003993805.1 Himantopus leucocephalus | reverse complement strand
AGGTCCCTTCCAACCTTAACGATTCTATGATTCTATGACTCTGTTTTATTGAGCAAAGCACACTGAGGGAGAAGTGATGCCACTGGTATCACTTGTCATCACAAGGTGTTTCAAAATGTTCTTTTCTTTTTGAAAAAACAAAAGAATAATTTAAAATAGCTACAGGTGGTTCTGCACACATGCAGCTCCAGTTGAAAAGGAGGACCATACATAAATACTATGCCTTAGGATCATAGCGGTACCGTTTCTTCTGGACTCTTCCTGCCCCAGCCCCTCCTTTTTTGGTCTTTGTCACTGTCAATTTCAAATGTTTGCGTACCATCAAAGATCACTGTAGGGAAGCCATGAGTTTTTAGCTTTTTCTTTGTGTGAGTCTTTCTCTTTTACAGAAGTCTAGAAAGCAGAATAATGCAAATGTATTTATGCAGATGTGGTTTTATGATAAATGAAGAAAACTTTGGGGTTTTTTATTACCTAGGTGAAGATGCATCTTTGCCTATAACGAGTGGAGGAAGCTACCAAGTGCTGGTGAACAACGTGTTTTATTTTACACAGCGTGTGGTAGATAAGCTTTGGCAGGGCATGTTCAACAAAGAATCCAAACTTCTTGTGGATTTCATAATCCAGCTCATTGCACAGGTAAGTGCTCTTCTATTAGCCTGCTTGCGAAAACATTTTCACGGGTTATGTTAAAATCCATGGAGTGATGTCACTAAGCAATCTGCTAGTGACGCATGTCAGGTCAACATAGAAGTACACTTTTCTTCCCCAGGCTTTCTCTCTTTACTGAGCTTTCCTAGTACATTTTGTCAGTGTGGAGTGTTTTACTATGGGGCAGTTGAGTAAAAACTGCTTTCAGATGACATAATTTTTTTTAAATCCCCCAAAATAAACAATGGAATTTACCTCACGTGAATTTTGGGAAGCTTCCTCAATTTACCTTGACATTTTTGGGAAGCTTCCTCATGTACTTTTATTGGACGTTATTAGAAGACTTTCACTGTTAGAAATCAGCAGCGTCTTTATAGATGTTAAAATTATAAGTGTATTGTGTATTAATGTAATTTCGGTCCTTGAAATTCATGGAATCGACACTTTTAGTAAAATACTGATTTTGAAAAATGACCATGGGTCAATTCAGGGGAAGATTCTGTGCCAGTAAATTGATTTTCTGCTACTATCTGATCATGTTTTTTTTTACTTCACATCAGTCAAAAAGAAGATCTCAGGGACTATCGCTGGATGCTATTTATCACTGCCTGAACAGGACCATCTTGTATCAGTTTTCAAGGCCACACAAAACTGTTCCTCAGCAAGTGGCTCTCCTTGATTCCCTAAGGGTCCTAACTGTGAACAGAAACTTAATTTTGGGACCTGGAAATCACGATCAAGAGTTCATCAGCTGCCTAGCTCACTGCTTGATTAATCTGCACGTGGGAAGGTAAATATCTCAGATGGAAGTTCATTCCAGAACCACGGCTGTGAAGTATTAAAATGACCTGTTGTCTCTCAGCAATGGCAATCACCTTGCGAATAAATCAGCAAATTCTGGATAACTGTTTATGACTTTCCAGCCAGTGAAATGCAGGCAAACTTAAGTGATTCATTTTGAAACAAAATTAGGTTTGAAGAGCCCAGGTATAGAGAACATTCTTACCTCCTTTTACAGAGGTATTTTAAAATACTGATACAAGTGCTTATCTAACCATTTTGTTGTTATGCTTTGGTAACTTGAAATGTTTTCAAGGTAGAAAGAAACACTGGTGCTAAGTAATTAATAGTCGAAGGGATCTGTCACTAGGTTTATTGTCTATTGAATCATGTCATACAAATGCCGTGTCTTAGTACTTGGATGTATAGCATTGAATAAGTCTAGTCAGGCATTTAATCAGATGCCTGTGACAAATGCTGTAGACACCTACTTCTCTGCGTAGCTGCAAATGCCTGCCCGGCATTTTCGGGTTTTTATTTCCAAAAAGATGTACAACTTGTGTTTCATCCGAAGACACTTGAGAAGCATCAGCAGCAGAAACTCTAATGTTCTCCATTTGTGGCCTTGTCTGTTTTGCATTTCTTTAAATATTACCATCTTCCTCTAGCATCGTCAGTATCCGTGACATGTCATTTTTCATGAACCTTCAGTTCAGCTTGTGACCCCAGATTACTAGAACTCAAGTGGACAGAAGTGAAGCTATGTTGCTGTAATAGCATGTATTAATCTTTGTGATACTATCACAGAGAATCAAATGCTCTAGCTGAGCTTTTTTTTTTCCTGGTTGTTGTTAATTCATTGTTTATTTGTAGCAATGTTGATGGGTTTGGATTGGAAGCAGAAGCCAGGATGACAACTTGGCACATTATGATCCCCTCTGATATAGAACCAGATGGAGTCTACAATCAAGATGTCAGTGAAGGTAATCTGAGAGTGACAAAGCCACAGATGTCTGCTAATGCCACATCTGTATGGCATTATATCACTGATCTTTTACCCCAGTTACTCTTATGGCTGGGGGTGTGTGTATAAAAATATATTAAAAATAGATGAAAAACCACTTGGATATACCAGGACAGACATATCCAGAATAAGTTACTGTTTTGTTACAGTAGCAAGAGCTCTTCATTGTTTTCTGGATACGCATCAGAATTAGAAATACTGCTTTATATGCACTGAGTAAAATGCAATAGAAATGGGTCATTTTAAGTGTGCATCATGGTTTTGTATCAGCTGGATCTTACATGAGCATAAATAAGAAATAATTGGTATAAGCTGTAAAAACTATTATTCAGCAGCATCCTCAGGATCTTTCACTCAAAGGAAAATTATGAACTAGCTGTGGAAGAAAGGATTCCATGATTATTTTTTTTCTTACCTCTCTCTATATTTAATATTTATGTAGATGTGTACTTATGCACACAGTCATATGTAAAAATATTAAAGCATAATGTATGGAATTATATATGTGGTTATAGACATATAATTCTATAAGATTTTTTTAATCTCATTTTGTTAATAGATGGATGTGAGAGAAGAATCACAACTAATCAGAGCCAGTGTTTGAGATTCACAGAGGAAAAAAAATGTCAAAATTAACTGTTAGATACTTTCTGATAGCATGTAAATGGCAAAAAAAGACAGTCTGTCCGAAGGCATTTCACAGGTCATGCAAGAGGGGAAGAAACTAGAGTATAATTGCAGAAATTATTCAGTTCACAAAACCAATTCTATAAGCACCGTAGAAAGCTTGCTGTTTGTGATCTTGTACCTATACAGGTCGCCAGCTTCTTTTAAAAGCCATAAACAGAGTGTGGACAGAGCTGATCCATAGTAAAAAACAGGTTTTAGAAGAAGTTTTCAAAGTGACGCTACCTGTCAATGATCGTGGCCAAGTGGATATAACTGTTGCAAGACCTTTTATTGAAGAAGCAAGTTTAAAGTGTTGGCAAAATCATTTGGGTGAGTGTAACTGAGGATTTATCTGTCCTGAATGGTAGATTTCCCTGAAGTGAACCATATGCACTGGGTGTTTTAATATGGCCTTAGATTTTTGTGTAGCAGTAAGTACTCTAAACTATCACCATTTAACATCTCTCATTCGGAAGCTGTACTGTGTATAGGAGGTACTTACACTGCACTGCACACAGGGCCTTGATTCAGCACTGTCGGTGATCTCAACAGCGTCATGTGTTTGTGAGTCAGTGTGCACCAAATAGCATATTGTGGATTACAGTGATGGATTCATTTAGCTCCTTCCCATGAACACTTGGATTGGGGTTTCCTGTGTTACTGTTCTCAGGATTGGATGTGCCAGGCAGGGAGGGGACCCCCCTTGAGCATGTCTGGGTGCAGCCTGCAAACGCTTCATCCACTGATACGATTGGAAATGTGTGACTGAGCAGTCCTTCTCTAGCGGCAGTGATACTATGACTTCTCCTTCTTGGCTGGGAAATCGGGTCAGCGTAGGAAGCAGCTTTGCAGGAAAATGACCTGGGAATCTTGGTGGACAACAAGTTAAGCACAAGTTAGCTCTGTGGCGTGTAACTGTTGCTGGACTGAATTAGTGAGAGTTTAGACAGCAGATAATAAAATCCCATAGACATGACTCCTTTGATGATAACATGGCTCTAAAATAACTCAGGTTAACCAGGATGTACAGAAAGCAATTTTGGAAACTTGGAATACTTGTTTTTGTGGTCTCTGTATTCCTAAATGTGGTTTGTCCCTGGCTGATGTTTGCTCAAGTTTTCCAGTCTCTCCCTGATAGTATATTTGCAGAAATGTTTTGAGTGAAGGGTCTTTGGAGAAATTATTGCTATAAGAAAGTAGTAGTGGTTTTACAAAAAGGAAAAGAAAGCTCAGAGGTGGAGTGAACTGAAGAAAGCGTGAGGAACGTGAGCGTGTACTTTCTAAATCAAAGGTAACTGATAAACAGTACAATCCATTAGCTGAGTATCAGGAGAACATTAAATTGTTGAGAGAGTTGAACTAAGACGGGATTTTTTTACTTCAGTTTTAAAGTAAGCACACCGGTCTTGTGGACTTGACTATCAACTGGCATGACTGTATGTGGACAAAAAGGTGCAGTAGGCCTACCTAGCTTCTCCACTCAATATAGCATATCTTGCCACCAGATTGGTTAGTGGGGTCATGTTGTAGCTCCTTTTTGGGTAGAGATACGGTGCTCAGCTGCATTTTTTTTTTTTGCTACTGTTAATAAATAAATGATATAAATTTTGTTATCTTTGTAACTGTTTTGAGAACAAAGTATTTCTCCAGATAGTGTCTCCGTTTTTTGGAATGCTCACTTGTTCTTTAAGGGATGTAAAACAGCAAAATTAAAGTTGTCAAGGTTAGAGAGAGGCTAGGTGATGATTTTGTTTATTCATAGCTGGTTTTCACCTCTTCAGATGAGGACAGAATTCATAGCTCATGGACCCTGATTTTAATAATCGATAAAAGGAATAACAAATCTGTTTTCCCAGATTTGGAAAAATCCCAGATTTCACCTGGAAATCTTTCCTCAAACAAGTAATAAACATTTGGGCACTCTTAAATAACAACAAAAAACCCCAAACAAACAAAAAACACACGTGTGCACACACACACCCTAATCCCCAAAACACCCACCTTTTTGAAGCAGCAGCAAAGGTTATTCTATTAAAAAAAACCCCACCTTAATGGGGGGAGGGGAAAAAAAAAAACCCACCTAAAAAGTGCTCCCAACACTTTCTCTTTTGTTTTTCAGCTCATGAGAAGAAATGCATCAGTAGAGGGGAGGCTTTGGTTCCGACCACACAGTCCAAACTTTCACGAGTTAGCAGTGGGTTCGGCCTCTCTAAGCTAACTGGTTCCAGGAGAAACCGCAAGGAGAGTGGGCTCAATAAACACAACCTCTCTACGCAGGTAATTTCTGTCAACTAGTAACACACAGTCTAAAACCCAACAAGGTATGTTCAGGGTTTGTGGTAAATATCCCGATGTAAGGAGTCCTGCAGAGTGTGAAATGATATCTGGTGCTTGGTTCTTTCCCCTTTTTGAATATCCAGGCTGGGCATCTTGCTTCTGTGTGCCCTAATCTAATAGGTGCATCTGTGTATTTGTAATGTTAAGCCAAGAGTTAAGCTCTTTATTGTTGGTGAGACTGCTCAGATGCTTCTGGTTACAGTATGCTTTATTGCTTTGCTAGTGTGGATCTTAAATTCGGTTTGCAATACTGCTCTGAAATGGAAGCTGTGAGACAGATGCTTGTCCTTTTTTCCCCTCCTGCCCCCAAGATTATGTGGTTTAGGAAAATCCCTATATGAATATGTATGTATCGTGACTGAACAAATGCTGCTTTGCGCTGTTTTTACTGCACGACAGAGGAGAGTTTAGCAAAACAATATGTGATGGCAGAACTGGACATTTGCCATACAAACCTGCTTGCTTTAAAAACAAAAAAAAAATTTAAGACATGTTGAGTCAAGGAGTGCAGGTGTATTCCTGCCACAAGGAAATGTATAACTCCTGTTGACTTAATCAGGAGTTTGTCTCCTGTGAAAACTATACGTTGTGAGTTCTCTTTCTGATCTGAAAATTATTCAGTGGCTTTGATAAAATAAAGAATTCTCAGTGCTCTCAGTCCTTTCCCTGGTAAGCAGGCATACACATTAAAATGAAAAGGAAGAAACTCACAAACTGAGCTGACAGGAACCATTACTGGCTGTATCAGTAGAGGGAGCAATATGTGAAAAGACGTATATTGCAGTACAGAGTGAGGAGTGCAGGGTGTCTCGAGGATTTCCAGCAAACTAGGTAGCATCCACAAAATATTACTTCAAAAGAACTAGGGAAAAGTAGTAACATTTGTCAGTGCCAGTCTTTGGTTATTTGGGAATGTTCTGAACTGTTAGTCATGTGTTTGGACTATTTTCCAAATGTTTGCCAGTTTCTTTTAAAGGATATTCCTACACATGAAAAAAAAAAAGAAAAACAAAACCTTAAATATTGTTGCATGCAGTAGTTTGGAATTCATTATCTAAGGGTTTTTTTGTTTGTTGTTTTTTTTAAGAAACAATCCTTTGTGAGCAAGTTTAGCAAGGTGATGTATTCATAGGCTTTTCATTCAAACAAAACCTTCTTTTATAAAGTGTCTTTCTGTCTGTCCTCTTACCTTTATATTAGGAAATTTCCCAGTGGATGTTTACTCACATTGCAGTGGTTCGGGACCTGGTTGATATGCAATATAAAGAATATCAGGAGGTATGGTTCAGAGGATTAATTACCTGATGCTGATATTTTGACCTGTTAGGTTATACCGATCCCATTTTTCAGTATGGGGCTTGTAAAATATTAGGTCGTCATAGGTGAAATGCTTGAATGTTTAGACACAGTTGTTTTTAAGGATTTTTAAAATGCAATCAAATAAACTCATTTTGATCTGGTTGTAGATGAAAACTCTTGTAGCGATATTACTACACGTTAAATCTTAATTTTTTTCCAGAAGCTTAAGTAATCTTTCCTTAGAAGTATTAAAAAAGAAAAAAAANAAAGAAGAGAAGAGATTAGAAATACGCAAGAATATGCTGTCTTTCTTAAACATTGTACAAAAACTTACGAGAAGATGTGGAGAAGCATTGTACACAAACATTACTTTTATTGTAACGCAAAAAAAATTTTATGGTACCTTGCCCAAATCATGCAGTGATAGAAAGTTGCTGCTCTGTGCCTTCCAGAATGAAATCATTGCACCCTGCGGTTTCTTCCAAACATCCCCAAAGACCTTTGGTTCAAACTAGTTGCTGAGCTGTGTGCTATAAATCTTAAGAAATCAGCTTCTGAGAGAAACAAGTGATTGAAAGCTGTTAGTTAAAAAAAAAAAAAAAAAAAATCAAACTTTGCTTCATTTAACTTCTTTCTCCAGTGTAAATACAGGCAGGGAAGACCTCCAAAACAATTTTTGTCTCATTTTTAAAATACTTTTTCAAAATCAGTGGACTAGTGTTATATTTCTTTCATATTTGTCATTTAGAAATAAATTCACTTAATGATACAAACCAAAAGCAGAGGGTTTTTATTCCTGTTTTGTTGAGAAGATTACAATATGAACCCTGCTTTTTATGGTAACTGACACCAGAAATCTCATTAAGGCATACCAGAAAATGCTACTAGAATTATGAATTATTACACGCTTTTCTGTAATGTAGTGAAAATGTCTCTGCTCACATTGGAGACAGGCTTAAAAGCATCGCTCCTCATGCATCTACAAATGTTTTTGTATTCAGCGTCAGCAGAATGCATTAAAATACGTGACAGAAGAGTGGTCTCAAATTGAATACGAGTTACTACGAGAGCGAGGTTTGTGGGGTCCCCCCATTGGCTCCCATCTTGACAAGTGGATGTTGGAGATGACTGAGGGTCCCTGCAGAATGAGGAAAAAGATGGTGCGAAACGACATGTTTTATATTCAGTATCCCTACATGCCTGAAGCTGAGCAAGAAACAAACTTGCTGGTAAGTATTCAAGATTTTCTGATGAGTAATTTTATGCCCTGTTGTAAAATCCATGGGGTTTTTTGTAAGTTTTTCTTACAAAACATATTTTACTCTAGGTATTACCTGGTATTCTGTCTGTATGTCCTAAATGGTTGGTAAGGTCCAGTTGTTCATCATAGTATATTTAGGAAAGGGACTGAATCACTCAGCTCAAAACTAAGTGAACTTGAAGACTAGCAATTGCAACTTAAGATGAAGTGTGCTTGCGTCAGCTAAGTGATCGTGCCAGTGAACAGCAGAGACATCTTCACAAGCCTGTAGAGGCTGAGAAGTATGAAAACTGTGGGAGGTTTCAGTGCAAGTTCTCGGCCTTATGCTAGATAACACAGTAAACGGTGATCAGAAAAAAAAAAAAAACAAACCACAAACAGGCTGCAGGCCTTGGTTTGGGTGTGTTTGTGAAGTGTACTTTCATCCATCTGCGAATGGGAATATGGGCTGTGTAGCGGAAGTGCGCGTGGCCTTTGAAAGCTTGGCAGTTAGTTCCTGTTAATTTTGGAACACCGTTTTTAAGAAATGGAGCAGGCTTTATTGTGTCTTTTTAGGCATGTGTGCATGCATGCAGGATTTTTTTTTCTCAAATTGAGCGTGAGTGTCATAGTACTTAAAACAAGCAAACAAAAAATAGCATTCAACTTGTTTTAAACCATTAGGTATATTTGCTTGCAATCTGACACACAATAGCTGTAGTGACAGTCTAATTCACGGGAACATGCCATCATACATTCTTCTCAAAAGTGTTCTTTCTCTGATGCTTATATAATTGATGCCCTGTTTTCAGTCTGACTTCTCAAGTAGACTCCCTGAGACATCTGATGATACCATTCCTCAAAAGGTAAAGAAACAAGCACACTGACTGAAAGAATGTAAAATAAATACAACTTTTTTTTTCCTCCTGCATGTTAGGCAATCTTAACAAGGCTTCCACATTTGGCTTTCAACTTGCTCTTTCAGTAAATATTTCCAGGCCTAAAGGTTTTTTCAGTAATCACGTTAGAAGATGTTACTGTACTCTCCTCAACCTTCACCTAATAAAACTTTCTGTAGATCTTACCTTCTTTGCTGCACACTAACAGGCTGTGTTGGGCTGTGCTACCACTGTTCTTGCTGTGTGAAGTGTTGTGGCTTTGGGGTCTGAACTAATGGTCGGTGGAACATGTTTAGTAATGGGCAACACCATCACTTGGAAGCACTTACTAGGAAAGTAAGTGTTCCTATCTGAGAGAGGATCTGGTGAGCAGTTTTTCTCCTTTTTTAGCCCTAATGGGCTGTAACAGGCCTACTTTTGTTAGAGCCCAGATTAATTTTGTCTCAGCTCACTCTTCTCATTTTTACTACTAATGAAATATGCACATTTGTTTAAAAAATGTGAATCCTGCCTTGGGAATAGCTGACTTGTTTGGAAGTGGCAGTGCTGCAAGCATTTCAGTATTCTGCTGCTTCTGTTAGTTACATTGTCTTGCCCATCACTAAGTACAATGTGTAATGTGTGTTCACTCATTTTGAATTACATTCAGCAATAAACTAATACATGCAAATGAAAGTAATTCTATTATATAGAATACCTAATACAAATTGTTACTGTTTTCCTTTCTTCATGTTAGCAGTGCTAGTTAGCATTTCTCTTTATAGGCTGTTAAATACGTTGTTTCTGCAGAGGTTTTAAGCATCATTAAGTGGCATTTTTGTGATGATAAGGAGTGAAGACTTAGTTGAACATAAGTGAGCAAATTAGATCACAGTGCCTTAAATTTTTTATTTTGGGGGCAGCCAGTTTGATCTGAAATAATAAATCTCTGTTGCTGACCATAATCTCTTCGTCATCCCGAGCATCCACTTGTAATAAAGCTAGTTTGATTTTATGAGTCATTTAGGTTCCCACTATACTATCATACAGATGAACCAAAAACAACAAAAAAAAAATCACAGTTTATGTTTTTTCCAGTTATTACTGCAAAAGTGGACAAGGGAAAACCTTGACTGAAATGGCCATGGTATTCTACAGTTCTACATAATGTAAAGTATTGAACTGGATTTATAATATTTTGTAATTATTCCAACCTAATTTTGAGATTCATGGGAAATAACGCTATAAAACAACAACAAAACCTGTTTGTGATGGAGAACTGAACACATTCACAAAACTTTCAAGAGTTTGAGCGTGGAGTTAAACAGTAGTCGGAGAAGAAAATTTTCAACTGCAGTGTAAAATCAATGGGTTTTCATCCATCCATGTGCATCAGTGCATTTTAATTTCGTAAAGGCTCTTGGATCTTTAATACTTCTTTTATCTTTACCTGTACACCTGTGATTATTCTGACATTTATTGTCCTCATTTAGTTGTTATTTCTATTTCAAATGTTACCTCTATAATCAAGTGCCTGTGGTAGGGAACAGGGGGTGGGGGTGTGTGTGCAAAAAAAACCCTCGACAAAACCAACCGCAAACAAAACAAATAATAGAAAAACCCCACCCAAAACAAACAACAAAAAAAAAAAACCCACACCACCACCATAATGAAATATATTGTAATCTGTTGTTGTCACCCAATGGTACAAACAGTGCTTGAAGAATTACTTTGGTTAAATGTATACGTTTTGCTGGTCTGTTGTCCACAAACCACCAGAATCTTTACTAAAAAAGAAACAACTGAATTAGTTAAGAATTTCTGAGCCTTAAAGCCAGTCCCTGGCTGCTTTTAGTTCATATCAACTTCCACATATCTGTATCTTTCCATGAAGCAATTTTTTTATTCTGTTGCCTAGCAAAGAAGTCCACTGGCTAATGAATAAGCTGTGTATGTTGTAGGGAGTTACAAAAGATGATAAAATGGTCATCTGATCTGTCAATCTTAAGCACAAGTATCCCAGCCTTTTGTGACAGTTCATAACATACTCGCCACACTTATTTCCCATGTTGTAGGTTTATCTGCAGGCATCTCTGCAACCCCATTATTACTTGAGTGGCTGAATAGCTGCCTTGCAAATTAGCTGACAGATTAGATCTACTGAAGAGTTTCTGTTTCTGTATGTGTTGATGTACGATTGAGCATGCACAAAACACTTGATGGGCATGCACTGTGCTGCACACAGTATTCCTGAAACGTTCACAGAAGTGAGTGGGGAGTTCACTGACCAAGCAATTTGTTCAATTATTTCTAAGAAACCTGCTCGTTATCGAAGAGCTATAAGTTACGACAGTAAGGAATACTACATGCGCCTGGCTTCTGGAAACCCTGCAGTTTTTCAGGATGCTATAGAAGAGAATACAGTGGGTGAAACAACTCAGCAGGAGCCAGAACACGGGGAGGACACGATTGCAAGAGTCAAAGGTTAGATCATTTGTTCTGTCCTGAGCTGTTTTCTTTAAATTTATCTGCCTTTATATCTTCTCACGCATTTGCATTAAGATAGGCATAAGGACCCTGTAGGACTCTTGTTTTTTCTGTCTTAGCATTGGATCAGTAATTTCAAAGTTCAATAGGTTTTGCAAAGTGGATTTTTTTATGTGTCAGGTTTTTATTTATCTGTCTCTGTTCTTCTTTTCCAGGCCTGGTGAAGCCTCCCCTGAAACGATCTCGCTCTGCTCCTGACGGAGGAGATGATGAGAACCAGGACCAATCACAGGATCAAATTGTTGAGGGGAGTTCAATTGATGAAGAGGAGAAGACTGACAATACAACTTTGCTTCGACTTCTCGAAGAAGGAGAGAAGGTACTGTGTGCTTCAGACACACTAAGCACTTACTGTATTGGAATTTGTGCATTACATGTCACAAGCAGGAATAAATGTCCTAAATACCTTCCGTGATCTACAGCTGAATTTACTTAATATTTCATCAGCTTCTTCCTTGAAACCAAATGTGTACTCTGGTTCAAAGAGATCCTGAGATGCAAACCCTGTACTGGAAATGTTCTTTTTTTTTTCCCTTCTGCATGCTAGGGAAAAAAGAACCTGCCCTGAAATCAAAGCTGTGAGCTATCGCATGCTTGGATTACTATCCTGTCTGCTTAATAAGTCCAGACAGAAAATATACATTGAAAATATAAATATTGAACTTGGCAGAGTGAAAACCCTTGATAACTAGTATTTTATCCCTAAGAACAGTATTGAATGACCATGCTGCATATTTGGTATTTCAGTCTTTGTGTGTCTGAAGTATACCAGTAAATACATTTGTGATCATAGTTGAGTGGGCTACAGGTTCTAAAATATGCTCAAGAAGCATGGTGTGAGTGAATAAGTTAGTAAATATATAAAACTATATCATACAGAGAAGGCTTTATTTAACTCCCCAATTGCTAATGGCAGGTGTTAGGTATATCTCTGATTAAGGGGGAAAATAGCAGAATTTTTGCTGTATCTACAAGTCATAAAGCAGTGTCTGGGGCTTGTTCTAACAAAGCAACAGTCTGAGCCTGAGCTCATTAACCTGCATTTGCTAAGTGTCTGCTTTTTTCATTACAGATTCAGCATATGTACCGCTGTGCTCGGGTTCAGGGCCTTGACACCAGTGAAGGACTGCTTCTCTTTGGGAAAGAGCACTTCTATGTCATTGATGGATTTACCATGACAGCCACTAGGGAAATACGGGATATTGAGACACTGCCTCCAAAGTGAGTAGATCAACAGAGTTCCCTCAGTCTTTAATAGCTGAACAAGAAGTATTTAATGAGATTTTTGAGGAGTCAACTCCAAAATAACATCAGATTCAGAAAGACCTCAGGAGCAGTTTTGTCTGTGCTCACAAATTGCTCAATATAGTATGGTATATTATGAAAATCAGCTCTTTGTATAAGTGGACTCTCATATGAATTAAGAGAATAATTCTTTTAATTTATCTTCTTTTTAATCACTTCTTTCTTGCCTGTTTATGCTCATTTACAGGATGCATGAGCCAATCATACCTAGGGGAGCAAGGCAAGGTCCAAGTCAACTCAAAAGAACATGCAGCATTTTTGCATACGAAGATATCAAGGAAGTACATAAAAGGAGATATCTTTTGCAGGTAACTTGGACACCGTATTTGGATTGAGGGTGCCAACTTTGGTATTTTTTGACGATGTTATCATTTTTAAAAAGTAAAATAAATACATAACTGATTAGTATTTGGAAAGTGAAGCTATTCACTGTGTTGAAATTAAAGTGGTTAAGTTGGGCATCCTGGTTTGGACATTGGCTTACCATGGTTTAATTTATTGGGTGTATTCGTGAATTTTAGTCTCCCAAAAATAAAACATCTGGTCACACTAAGCAAAGTCTGCTTCACCATAATTTGGTGGCAGATGTAGTATGGTATGACTAAACCGGTCTGCATCTGACCTTCAGAGGTGACAAGCAAATGTATCAGTGTTGACATGGGTTTGTCTTCTCTGTTTTCAGCCAATTGCAATTGAAGTTTTCTCTGGAGATGGACGGAACTATCTTCTAGCTTTCCAAAAAGGGGTTAGAAACAAAGTTTATCAAAGGTATTGTAAAATAAGTTAGAACATTTAATCTGAATATTTGCAAATATCTGTATTGAGCCATATTTGAGCCTACAGTGACCTGACAACCAGAAGCAGATTGCAGCTGATGGGTGTTAGGATAACCTGATAGCAACTCAGTGCTGCAGGAAAGAACCACTAGGCAGCGCTAACGCCTGCATGTGAAACTTGCTATACGGGTTCAGTGAGAAAAGGGTCATTCCGATTTTGTTGAAGACATTAGGTAGCTGCTGAAAATGAAGCCTGTAACTGTACTGAATGCACTCTGTTTCTAAGGAGAAGACAAACAGAGGACAGAAACACTAATCTTAATCTCCTTTTAACTGCTGATGCAGGTTTTTGGCTGTGGTGCCATCTCTAACTGACAGTTCAGAGTCAGTGTCTGGGCAGAGACCAAACACCAGTGTAGAGCAAGGGTAAGTGATTCTGTTCTTCACAAGCTCTGTAGCTCATCAGTTTCAAATAAATGATGCTTGCATTAAGGTCAGGATTCACTGGAGAGTGCTGCAACCACAATTTAAAATTGGGCATTACCAAAATAAATAACTAGTGATTTTGTGCTCCAGTTATTTTAAATGTGCTAATATCATTGGCAGCATGGGTATATCTTCATACCAATTAATATATGCTATCAGGATTAACGTTATTGGTATACGGATACGTTCTGAAAAGAATTGGAGTGCCAAAGCTATT
Organism: Himantopus leucocephalus; assembly: GCA_003993805.1. Classification (NCBI taxonomy): domain Eukaryota; kingdom Metazoa; phylum Chordata; class Aves; order Charadriiformes; family Recurvirostridae; genus Himantopus; species Himantopus leucocephalus. The sequence continues at coordinate 53,078,362 of RSEF01000004.1, read as the reverse complement.
AGATTTGTCGAAGTTGTTAAAGATATTTTTCTCATCAGCAGCCTGTTAAGAGACATTTGTACTTGCACTGAATTGCATAAATTATGTGCATAATTTTAACAGTCTGTGTTTAGAAATAAAAAAGGCACTGCTAAAGCAAAAAGGAACAAAGGTCCATTTTTCTAATTGTTACAATTTAGAAGTTTTAATCTTAAAACTTTGGATTGTCTTGTGAAGATGTAACCCAGATCTTACTGCTAAGTCAGAAAATGCACTTCCTTCTTCCCATTAGGTCTGGCTTGCTTAGCACTTTAGTGGGAGAAAAGTCTGTTACTCAAAGATGGGAAGTAAGTATGAAAATTTTGGGGTTTTTTTTGTATTAAATGCCACATTTTGTAGTGATACATAATTAATCAGTACACATAAGCTGCACCCTCTTATTCAAACAGGTGGAATATACTGCTATAGAAAGTGCATTTTAGTTTGTAGTATTTCATGATACCATCATCAGATAGGAAATGGTTCTAGTATTGAAAACGCAAGGGGAGAAGGACTGTAGTAAAAGCAGAGTAAGCACTGTAATATTGAAGTGAGTTTCATACGTTGGGGGAGGGCTGAACACTTTGGCAGTGTGGCAGCGTAGACATTTGATTGTTGTAAAGTGAATGCTTTACAGTGCTGTTGTCTGTCTTCCTTAAGAGAGGAGAAATCAGTAACTTCCAGTACCTGATGCACTTAAACACTCTGGCGGGCAGATCCTATAATGATCTCATGCAGTACCCTGTCTTTCCCTGGATCCTCGCAGACTATGATTCAGAGGTAAACACAATACCTTGTCAGCCTTGTCAGTAAACTTTTTTTTCTTTTTCCTTTTTTTTTTTTTTTAAAATGTTGGAGGTTTTGCAAATATTACAGATGGTTCGTATTGCCTTGGTAAAACCGAGGCTTATCTTTAAGGTCAGTTGTTTGATTGCATCTGTTTTGTAATGTTCCTCCCATTTATCAGTGGGTAGGATGTGGGAGATTCTTGGCTGTCTCATGCGAGTAGCTCCTTGCCTGCACTGATTTTACAGCTGTTATTGGACTGTGCACAGATAAGGGCTGGGATACATAGCTTGTTCTAAGGCAGTTGCTTCTCTATGTTGCAGCAGTTCCTGTAAGTGTACATTAGCTTTCTACTGAATATCCTAAAGGACGTTATGCTCACAGAGAAAGCATGCTCGTCCAAAAGACTGTGATAGGGACTACTGTGAAATCTGGCTCCACAGGGAAGAAATTGCTTTTGAAAAAGATGAAACATCCTATTAATGCTTTTGTGGGCAGCCGTTGCTACCAGCCAGACCATAACATAAAATATTGTTAGGGTGCATGTCAAGTATTCACAAACAAAATTAAAGGGAATTGGGGAGCAGGATGAGGGGAGCACGGCAAAAATTATCTGGAACCCAGATGTGACTTAAAATAAAAAACATTGACTCTCTTAGATCAGACTGAAGGACTGTTTTAAGCATATCCAACATTGCACCTGCTGTGTGTGCAGAAAACAAAGATGATAACCATAGGAAGTATTTGGTGTTAAATATGATAATCAGCAGTGTTGAAAGGGGGTTTGGGGGTTTTGGTTTGGTTTGGTTTTTTATAAAATTGCTGTCTGTTTTATTTTTAAAGGAACTGGATCTTACGAATCCCAAGACATTCAGAAACCTGGCCAAGCCCATGGGAGCTCAAACAGAAGACAGGTTAGCCCAGTACAAGAAGCGATACAAAGATTGGGAAGATCCCAATGGTAAGTAATGATACATCTTGCAGGAAGAGCAGAGGGACGTGTGCCTGTCACATGATGGGAGGGAGTCATGGATTTTTATATTACGGGTCAAGAGGTCTGGATGTGGATATGCACAACTCTGTCGTTTTTAGTAACTCTCCAACAAATACTAAATTACAGCAAAGGGGCATTGGTTTTCTTGCTGTGTTGTTTATTTCAAATCTGAATGGCAGCTTTTAAATCCAAATGACAGGTTTTGTTTTTATGTAAAAATAAAGAAAACAATTGCACGTGCAACACAGTTTAACATGCACAGGCACGTGAAGCACACTACCAGCTGTCTCTACTAATACAGTTTGAGTGCCGCTGCAAGAAAATGTTATAGAAAGGAATGGGAATACTTCTGCATTAGCAGTACTCTAGCTTCTTCATTTCTTATCTTAATGCACATTTTTTTGCTAAGGAAACATTTTCTTAGCTAAAAAAATCAGAATGAGATGCAATTAAGTTGAATATTCTTGATATTAAAGCTTTCTTATATATTGAAAATAAAACTTGTGTGTTTGGCAAGGCAGCTATTACATGATACACTTCATCTTTCGTGCTTTTATTGACGACACAAGCCTGTTTACTGCAGTGCTGTTCTGTGTCAAACAACAGTAGGTGGCAAAGGTTTTTGTTTCTAGAAATGAATCAGTGTGTTCTAAGTGTATTTATGCAGACTCTTTCCCAGGAAATTAAGAAAGTAAGACCTGTACAAAAGCTGTAGCCAACAATTCTGAGACATATTTCTGCCCAAGCCTTTAATTCCACAGTAACCAATAAGACTAAAAGTAAAAAAGAAAAAAAAAATGTTTCTTCAGCAGAAATCACCATTGCATTGCAACATTTCAATTAGTTAAAATAAAAAATGACTAACTGTTCAGTATTGCTCTGCAGAAGCCCATTGAATTAGGGCTACTGGACTGCAGCCAAAACTCAAGTGGTGGCAGTGACAAAACATAAAGCTTCCAGATTCTTGAGAATGAAAGTTACAAATTCCAGTTTTAAATGTGTCTAGGGTCACAGAGTAATTAAAATGCAGCACTACGTAATTTTTTTTTCAGTCAGTACTCATTTTGTCACCTAACTGCTTTATTTGTTCTATGTTTATGATTTTTGAACTTCTTCAGGGGAAACTCCAGCTTATCACTATGGGACCCACTATTCGTCGGCCATGATAGTGGCTTCCTATCTTGTCCGGATGGAGCCTTTTACTCAGATTTTCTTACGGTTACAGGTAAAAATTACATCACCTCACTTTGTGTGTCTTTCCTGCTGTACATTTGAGACCTAAGTGAAAAATATGATCAACTGGCTTTGTTGTCATCAAATATGGTAGAAGAAATATTTTTAGCAGAGTTGTTATTGCCTGGAAGGTTTTTGATAGTTTTTTTGTGAAAGTTGTAATGGAATTCACTTTTTTTCTTGTAGTTTGAACATTTTGCTAAATGTATGCAGAACAAACTATCAGCAGGCAAAAACCAAAGCAAGTTTTATTGTGAAAAATACTTTGCTTATCATGCTTTATTTGTCTCTTGTTGAAAGAATCATATGCCAGTCATTTAGTTCTGTGCTGGAGGTGTTGAAAGATTGTTGTTTTAAATCAATATGTCTATCCAAACAGCCATTTTAGTTCTGAGTATTAAAATAAACAAATGTTTGCAGAGCCTGGAATTGTTTGCCAGCTTGGTGGTTAATGGGGTTTGTAACATTGTACGTCAAATATTTTCCTAGACAGAAGCCATCAGGCAAAAAGATTTGTGTTTCTCTGAAACAGGACTAGATGACTGTCTTAATATTCTGTGTATCTCAGTGCTTTGTGTTTACAATTATTTTGTACCAAAAAGTAATGCAGCTGTTTAAATCTGTTGTGTTAGAGGAAGAAACGTGCCACGTTCTGTAGTGTCTTTATTAGGCAGAGGGTGTTCTGATTTGCCTTCTTGGCAAAATCTGCTGTGTTGAGAGATACTCTGATGCTGACAAGTTTCTCGATCTGTCCCACAGGGCGGTCACTTTGACCTGGCAGACCGAATGTTTCACAGTGTACGGGAGGCTTGGTATTCAGCATCGAAGCACAACATGGCAGACGTGAAGGAGCTCATCCCAGAGTTCTTCTACCTCCCTGAGTTCCTGCTCAATTCCAACAATTTTGACCTAGGTAGGCAGAAGATAACATTGCTACAGGTGTGAGAGCAGTGCCAGACAGTCCGATGTGAGAAAAGTGTCTTGTAAGACCGGCAGAAAAAGATCTGTTTAACTGCATAAGAAAATGACAGATGACTTGCATGTTCTGACATGAAAGCATAAGCAGGACTACTTCTGGTATTTCCTTATACTATGTGTTTATTCAATATTATATTTGAAAGTCTGAATGATTCGGAACTCTTTGTTTCATCAGGAAGAGTGTAGCAGGAATTCTTATTTCCTTTGTGATACCTCAGACTTATTTTTTCTCATTTGTCAGACTTAAGATATTTTTTCAAGCAGTGAGTGTTCATTTTAAGCAGCTAATGCGAAGTATGTTCTGAGAATTGCTCAAAAAGATACTGAAATACCCAAAAAGGACTTTGTTTGCTGTGTTTTAGCGGATTTTTGGTTTTTTACCAGTTCAAAACGCACAGATAATCATGTTTTACTTGGAGTTTCTCTGGCTTACATTTTCTCCGTGTAACTTGCTACTCTGTGATGGTGTTCACCATCTTTTTTGCAGGAAGGGATTTAGTTTCTTCAAAATACACTCAGTTGACATGCCATTGCTACATATGTACTAAACAGATGTTAAATACAGAAAATTACATCCTCTTTTTAATTGGGGCTAGCACATTTATTCCAGTTTTCTTCATAGAATAAGAACAAGGAAGTTGAAAAGAGATAAGAAAATGAACCTTGCTGTGCTGATTGCTCTAGGTGCAAAATGGACTGCTGCTGTGGTAGCAGTTCCCGGTAGCATGGGTGGCCGCTTAGGTGTGAGCTAAGCTGACAGAACAAGATTCTGGTTGTACAATAATTGCAGAAGGCTATTTTACTGGCTGTTGTTTTCATTAACTTTCATGCACTGCAGTGGGTCTTTCCCATGACAGCAGGAGGAAAAGCAGAAATTTACTTAAATAGAAAAATGAAGACAAAATAATCATGTTCCGAGAGCACTTTGATGGGGAAGCAAAGATTGTGAGTTCAGACTGTATGTTATGAAGTTGTGAGGACTGAGGTGGAGGAATCAATACCTCTAGCTAGAATGGTAATGTTTGTTTTGAAGACCATATGCTGAAACACTATCATCGTCTTCAGAAGTCTTAGCAAGGAATATTCTTCTCCTGCAAGCAATCTTACGTGAACAACTGAGGCAGAATTTTTTGTGTTTTATTGCCTGACATTTAAAAATGACATAGTATTTTAAAGAAAAGACTGAAATGGCTTGCTTTATAAAGGAAAGGTGTCAGAATTTTATCTCTTCTTATAATTTTTTTCTCCATTGCTGTTGCAGTGCAGTTTCAGTGCTTCTCTCCAAATTTTTTTTTTTTTTTAATAGGGTGCAAACAAAATGGCACTAAACTTGGCGATGTAATACTCCCCCCATGGGCAAAAGGAGATCCTCGTGAATTTATCAGAGTTCATCGGGAGGTAATTTGCATTTTAATAATCACAATAGAAAGCATCAATTGGGACTTTCCACTGCATATTAATCTAAGCTTGATTCATGCAGTCACAGTTCCTAGCCAGTCCATGAGTTCTGGGTTGATGGCTAATTGTTGCAAAGGTCTGTAGAACCAGTGTTTTCTCCCCGTTCCTTTTTGGCTAGGGAGTATGTTGAGGCAAGACTTGCTTCAATGAAAAGATTGATCAAAACGTAACAAGAGTATGTCAAAATATATTCTGCATTTTTCTTTGTGGCAGGTGCAGTATACTCAACTGATGACCGATATGGCTAGTTTTAATGCATGCCCTTTGAATTTCAGGCTCTGGAATGTGACTTTGTGAGTGCGCATCTGCATGAGTGGATTGACTTGATCTTTGGCTATAAACAGCAAGGTCCTGCTGCAGTAGAAGCTGTAAATGTCTTTCACCATCTCTTCTATGAGGGGCAAGTGGACATATATAACATCAATGATCCATTAAAAGAGACAGCTACCATAGGATTCATTAATAACTTTGGACAGATACCAAAGCAGGTATACCCTTCGTAGAATTCTTATTTGACAGATGACACTCAAATTGAAATGTATTGATATAGAATGGGAAAGTATTTTAGGAGTGCAACTTCCTGCAAGTGTTTTGCCATAAATATTCTTCTAGTGACGTGAAATGATTTACGTTTCCATCATAAGTGCAATGAAGATCAGCTTTGGTCTTTCCTTGTGAGATAAGAAATGTCTTTTTTTTTCCCCTTTGCACCCATAAAATAAAGGCAAAATGAATTATGGTTTAACTCTCAAAATCAGCATCAAAAAAAAGTATATTCCTGCTGCAAAGTCAGAGGGGAGCAGTGAAAGTGCAACTTCAAAGTAATGCCTAGTGTTTAGGTATTTTAAGTTATCCTATAATAAAATAATTTCTATAATAATTTACACTTCCTTAGTTTTACACCAGTCTCTTGGTGTTCTGCAGGGCTTGGCTAACTCTTTTTTTTGAAGAATCTGTTGGAAAAAAGGACAGCTATAGTTAAGGAGCTATATGGACACATTTTTGGTGCAGATTTCAAGTTTGTGTTCTCTTCAAGAGATTGCATTAAATTATTAAATGTAATATTAATTAAGGAGGATGGAGCCAGACTCTTTCCAATGGTTCCCAGTG
>RSEF01000004.1:53015490-53056719 GCA_003993805.1 Himantopus leucocephalus | reverse complement strand
CATCTGAGGGAACTGGGGTTGTTTAGCCTGGAGAAAAGGAGGCGAGGGGAGACCTGATTGCTCTCTACAACTACGTGAAAGGAGGCTGTAGTGAGGTTGGGCTTGGTGTCTTCTCCCAGGTAACAAGTGATAGGATGAGAGGAAACTGCCTCGAGCTGCGCCAGGGGAGGTTTAGATTGCATATTAGGAAAAATTTCTTCACAGAAAGGGTTGTCAAGCATTGGAAGAGACTGCCCAGGGAAGTGGTTGAGTCACCATCCCTGGAGGTATTTAAAAGATGCGTAGATGTGTTGGGGACATGGTTTGGTGGACTTGGCATTGTTAGGTTTACGCTGTGAGTCAATGATCTGAAAGATCTTTTCCAACCTAAATGATTGTGTGATTCTGGGTTGCTTGGCTGATGAGCACTAGAAATTACATTGTGGTCTTGGTATTTGACAGTAAGTGATTTCTTTGGTTGTAAAAGAAAAGCAGCTTCTACTGATGGACTTAACTGTCTATGCTTACTGCGTTTAACTCCTGTAAAGTCTTCAGGGTTTTTAGTTAGATGTAAGTGTGCTCTCAAGCAGTAGTTACAGAAGCACTTTTCATGGCCTTCCTAAGCCATATCTTGGTCATATAGCATTGGTTACATCCACTTTTCACAAGTTCAAGTATTTCTTACTCAAGGATTTCCATGTTTTAAATCTTGCCATACTCTGAAAAAAAATTGTTTTCAACAGTTCTGGGGGAGTTACTGTACTTTTCAGCGTAGCTGCAGACACTTGACAGCTGCAGCCCGGCATGCTATCCTGCTGTCATGGAGCAGGTCACAAATGAACTTCATCGAAGCATTTTGAGCCAGTAAAGCAGGCTGACTCCGGGGTGTAGGGTCTGTGGGGAGAGATGTCCACCGAACACTAGCTCCAGGCTGGTCTGTGCAGCTGGATCATTCAGTGTGGTTGGATCGTTCAACCTCATTTTCCCGCAGGCAAAAAATGAGTTAGCCACCTTCTTTAATCTCTCCCATATTAAGTTCACTAACTTGTGCTTCACTTGGTGTACAGCATATTGAATGACGCAAAGAACTTGCAATTAGTGTCGCATCCTGCCTCCAGAGTGCACTGCAGCGCCTCGTCTCCACAGCTTGCGAGGTCTGATGGAGGGCATCGCTCAGCTTTGGGAAGGCGTGCCAGCCTCGCCGGGTGGTTTTGTGGCCCTGTGCCCTCAGCACCCCAGTGTGCATGTGCTCCTCCACCTCTGCCAGCCTGTGGCGTGCCCAAGAACTCCCTTCCACGGGTCTCTGAGAAGCCTGCCTTGCTGAAACCAAAAAAAAAAAATAATAATATTGCCCTTTGAGTTTTCCGGGCGGGTTGTGGAGCCAGATGGTGAGTGCTGTGGCCAGAGCCCGGCCCTCAGCGCTGCGCCCCTGCCTCTGGCATCCCCCAGGCATGGTGGAGAGTGGAGGTGCCAGGAGCAAGCGTGGGGACGCAGTGGGGGCCACAGTCCTGACGGACCTTTCGATTGGGAAAGTGCAGTCCCATCCCTGCCCCACGGCGCACAGGCTTCTGTGTTGACATTAAGGTAGTGAAATTTAGAGCCCCTGTTGCAAATCGGGTGTTGGGAGAGTCAGTTTGGCTCCTTTCTGTCCAAACAAAAGGATGATTAATTAGGAAAGCCATAGCCTTTTGTGAGGTTCCTGCACGAAACCTGGGTCAGGGAGAAGGAAGAAATGCCCTGGGAAATTCATGGCAGCTCAAATGTCAGGGTTGGAGCCATAAAATCCCCAACAGGCATCAGATGGGCCAGCAGCCAGTTTTGGAGTAAAACAAGGCAGTTGGTGAGTGACAGGGCACCTCACTGCAGGTGCACCAGCCTTTAACTCTAGCTAGAACCTGCCGTACCTCCCAGGCCCAGGTATCCAATTTAGCAGCAAAAAGAAGTGGCCAGGCTTCCAACACAGCTGTTGGGTGTGCCTGTTGTTCGCAGGTCTGTAGCTGTCCGGGTTTTTTTTGAGGGGGGAGCTATTATGAACTAAAAAAATGCAGCATTTCATCCTGCGCCATAGCCCAGCCCATTGTAATCATATTTGTGGCCAATTTGCTGTGACCAAATTGTCTTTCACCACAGTTGGGATGACTTTGACAGTTCAGAAAGGTGAGGTTTGGAGCCTGCTTTCTCAGCTTAAAGTGGTTTTTGTGCTGTATGCTATTGTAAGAAATGCATATGTATTTTTAAAGAATTACTGGCAGTGTAACATGTCTGTCTCCATGTCAGGACACGGTGTTGATTGACCGGTGAGGTTTGTGTGCCACACAACACAGAGAGGAGGACAGGGTAAGTGAGCACGGAAACAGGACTGATGTCTTGGGAGCCAAATCCTGCCCTGTCATCCTGGGGTAGTTGAGTGATGTTGCACTGGGTGCGTGGCTGGCCCCAGAGAAGGGGAACTTGTAAGAAATGGGACCAAAACTTGAACATGGCCACTGACGAGCATAAGGGCACTCATGCCTGCTCGGGAGTCCACCGCAGCCCCTGGCGTGCTGCCCCAGCTGAGGCCCTCTGTGCTGTGGGGCAGGCAGGCCAGCAGGAGATGTGACATAGTTTTTTCTCTAAGTGTGAACGTTTAGGAAAAGCTGTGAAGTCATTATTGCATGGAGGGGAATGACCACAAAATGTAGGGGCATCCCTCAGGCATTATTAAATAAATAAAGGGCAGAACCAGGCCACCGAGAGCTAGAGGCAGCTCAAATCCACCAATTTTCCAGGTGCTGGGACTTCAGCTGTCCCACCAGCACCTTCCCCCAGGAGGAGGAACTGCTCCCTCCCCGCTTTTGATGCCACTACAGCCTGCACTGCCTGTGCTGTGGGGCAGAGCTGCAGGGAGGTTACAGCACTGAGCAAGAGGATGTTCAAATGTAAATACTGATGTATGGTTTGTGTGTGTGTGTGCGTGCATGCAGAGCAAGGCTCTTGCCCAAGAGCAGTGATGAAAACTTTGTGTAATCAGCCACGACCCCCGCCCCGCGCCGCGCAGGCAGGGGGGTGTTGGTACACACTGCCCTCAGCTCCAGGAAAAACTTCCAGCCCTTCCCGGGGCAGGGGCAGCTTCTGCGAGCACCCCATGTGAGAGGAAGGACTGCTTTTCTTACAGCTTGGCTGCTCTCCCAAGACCATCTTGATGAAGTTGGGCAGGGAACCACCATGGTGGTGCTGGGACTCAGCCGCCCTCCTCTCTGACATATGTGAACCAGCAGGTCACAGGGACACTCATTACAGGACAAACGCTCGGATTGCAGAGTAACCTGGGAGCCATTTCCCAACTACTGTGAAAGGGCAAAGCTGCCCAGCAGGTTTCCCAAGACTCTACCCAAGCTCTTAAAATTCACCTTGCTGAGCAGTGATTACTATATGCTTACCAGCATGGGATATATGCATATATATAAGAGCTGATCAGCTCTGAACTGAGCTGAGAAGTGGATTGGCTGACACAGGATAACAAAAAGGGACTTGCTTTAGTCCTAAAAGGAAAGGCCGGGGCTCAACGGTAGGAAACTGCTAGGACTTCACTGAAGTCAAGGCTGCTCCTTTCAAGGGAGAGAGAGTACAAGTAGGTTTGAGTTCAGCCATAAAAAGCAGTAGTAATTAAAAAAATAAGGTTACTTCTGTGGATGAGTTAAAACCCTTGGCTGTTATTTTCTCCTTATCGTTTCTTGTAGGATAACTGAAAAGTCTTGCATCCATGCAGAAGCCAAAATATTTTATTGAGGAGGCCCCATTTGTTTCTTTCCACTGTGTCACGGGATGACCTCACTCACCATGACAACTATCCCAGGGTGCTTTCCTGCCTCACAAAAGAACTCTTTTTTTAAGACATACGTGTTTTAGAGAGGGGTTTCTGATTTCTTGGTATTGTAATATACAAAATATAGAGGACAAAACCAGCAAGGTAAACATGTTGCCCTGATGCAGCAAAGCCCGTGGACGCTGACAGAGCACAGATATAGAAGTTACTTTGCACTGGTTATCACTGGGTGAAGGTCTTCGTAGGCAAAGCCTTGATTATCAGAAGCTTTTTATGGCAGGGGTTGAGGCCCAGGGCTAACAGGACAGTTGTGACACAGCTTGAGAAGCAGAAACTTTCCTGGTAGTTTGCAATGCAGTGGAAGAAGAAAAATCCATTTGTAGTGACACAACTCTAGAAGCCAATTCTTTATTACAAGACCTGTTAAGCATTCCAGTACAGACTTATCTGCTCCACTGTAGCTTTGAGTTGATGAAGATGAACAAATGTTTTTTTTTTTAAAAAAAAAAGGCAAAATGGACACCTCTATAAAATTAAGTAGATGAATTATGGACAGTGATTACACCAAACATAAACATCAAACCACAGGAATTATACACAGTCCTAAGGCAAACTTTGTAACAAATGTATGCAATTGCACTTAAGTCTGTAGAAATTTATGACACACACTGCTGCCCAAGCACTCGATATCCTGGGTGAAGAGGACACCTCGTTGGGTATCTCTGCACTGAGAACAGCAGCTTCAGAACCAAGGAATCCCCAGAGTGTTGCTATACCATACATTCGGCTTGTTGGCTGACCGACCAATGGACCTAGCAGTGCCCAACTGAATTTGTTTAAGAAAAATTAATATTAAACCAGCACTGTTGTTTTGTGCTTCTCCCTTATCTAGAAATCCTAACGGCTTTGACCACAGCACATCCGCCTGCAGAGACTGAAAAGGTGATCTGATACCCTGATCCTGTGGAAGTCAGTGGAAATCCTGAGGTGAGTCTAAGCTCCTCACAATTTTCATTTCCCCCAAGTACGTAAAAAGCAGTAATATTGCTGATTTCTTTCCACAGTCCTGTTCTCAACCACAAACTGTGCTCCATGATTATTTCTCCAACCCTGAGCTTTTCAACTAAAAGGGACTGATTGCGTTGAGGACCCTGTATTAAAAATAACTGTTGAATCTCATTCCCATTTCAATCTCTTGCACTATGTTCTCCTTCCAGAGAGACCAGCTCTCCTAAATCAAGGTCGCAAATGACATTTTAGCAAGTCCCCTCTACAAAGCATGAACGCCCTCTTTCCAGGTGCCGGAGAGACTGAGCTGGAACTCCAGTTGCAGTCTCAACACCTCTCCTAGTAAACCCTCCAGCAACACAATTCCCTGCCCCTCCCTGTGCCTTCCATATCCTCACAGTAAAAACAAGTATGTAGCTGGGCAGCATTTTTCGCCTTTCTGCACCCACAGCCCGTGCTCCTGCAGCGCCTGTACAGTGAGAGATACCACTGCGCCAGCGGCAGTGTTCAGGCAAGAAAATACTCTTACCAGATCCACTGGAGTTCAGAATCCATCCCTAAAAGGCAGGGTAAAAGCAAACACTTGTTACGGTTTGCTCAGTAGGCCACCCTTAATGTTCAGTTCAGTCTGTAATAAACCAAAAATATCATTCTTTTCCTTGAAACAACAGATGCACAGGAAAGAAAGGGAGCTAGAGAGCAAGCTGAGTCTGTTTCATTTCTTTTAAAGTGTAAGATAGGTCTAGTGATCCTTCTGATAAACCTTTCTGATAGTCAACTGCTGTTGTTAGGACAATTGGCTCTTTGTCTTCGAGTTGAAAGGAGCTCTCTGCGAGGCACCAGAATTTTGCTGGTCCCTGGGGTGTAAAGCTGCTTGGTTGCAGAGCTGCTATAGGCAGCAGGAGCCTTACTGACTAGATGGAAAAAAAAAACCCCAACCTAGAAGTACAGCTTCATCACAGCAGAGCAGTACCTAGCTCTGGTGGAGGACCCTGTGCCAAGAGGTTTGCTGGCCGGACGTTACCACGGCACTGCTAATTTGATCCCCTGGTACCACCACAACAAACCACTTCCATTTTCCCCAACACGGCTTTACTCCACCAACTTCATAGTCCATGCACTCCAAAGTCAGTGCCATACACCTACGTCCCTCTCAACACATGAATGCATTGGCAAAGCTCGTTCTGCCAACATGGTATCAGTGTCAAAACAGCCCCAAACCTGAAATGCGATGACAGGGACTTACTCTAATACTCTTCAGTGAGAAGCATCAAATGATGGAAAAATCCATCACCCAGGAAATTGCAGGTTTTTCCCTACTTATCGGAGAAAAACAAGATTTGGTGCAGTTGCCACTAAATCTTAGGGGAGTTCGCTGTTATCTTGGTAGGAAAAAACAGTATTGTGGTTCAGGAGGCAGACACCAACGGTCCTGTATTGGAGCACTTCGACCAAATGCTTTTCAGCTTTTCAAGCTGGCACTCAGAGTCTCGCCATGTGCAGCATGAAGTAATGAATCCACACAAACCAGTGTGAAGGTACCTCTGTTCTTAATGGAAGGAGGAACAGGCAGACTACTGGGCCACTTGGCAAAGCATTTCATCTTCATCAGTCGCTCATTTACTGCAGAATGAGATGCAGAAAACTAGAATGAACAGGCAGGGAATAACCTGCATGTAAGAAATGTACCTCTAATCTCCTGTCAGTTATTGATTTGATTTTGCTTAGAGCAAAATGGCTCTTATCTTAGTTTTATGTAAGTGCTACTTTATTTGTGAAATTTGTTGGTAGCTATACAAAGTGCCTAGTAAATACTGGGAAGTTTTCAACTTCAATACAATTAAGCGGTTCCACAGGTAAACCTCACTGCATGCTAAATTCATTCTCCCATCCATTTTCAGGCGCTGCATTTCCACGCCAGGAGACATCCCTTCACTGCAGTATGCAATTCTGAGGTTAGCCCTGCTTTGAGCAGGAGGTTAGGCTAGATGACACCCAGAAGTCCTTTCCAATCTAAGTAAGTTTTTCTCTGATTGTATAAAGGCAGTAATACTAACCACCAATACGTGTTTATCTAATCATCTTCTGTTTTGCAAAGCTTTGTCTCATCCCTTCCTTTATAAAATTTAAAAGAAGTTATGGATGGATCCTTCCTCCAAGAGGATAACCACACTATTAGAAAAAATAAAAGCCCCGAACCACTTTTGCTCTCTATGCAATCAGGCAACCAGATAGGTATAAACCAAGAAATGTCCCAAAACCTCCAATGAGAAGAAAAACTGTCATTTCATGTTACACCTGGGTCAAGGTTTAGAAGCTACTCTTAACAGCCAGGTCGTTCCTCAGAGCAGCTTCTCTTCATTTGCAGCGCTTTTCATTAGCAGCCTGCATTTAACACCATGTCCTCAGCTTGGCAAGTATCCAGCACTGCTCGAAAACCATCAAGGTTGTCGTGGACACCCCCAGTGCCCTTCATGTCTCCTGCCTGGACAGACGGCTAGCCAGCCAAACAGAAACGAGCTGCCTTTGGAACAGGACAGTGTCGACGGAGCTTGTCCAAATCCCTGTAGCACCGCTCAAGCCTGTCTGTCACTTGATACCAAAGCCACTCCCACAGCAACTCCCTCTCCAGAGCTCGATGCTAACCCTTCACTGTGCCCAGAGTAAGGCTGCTGCCTGCTGTGGTTAACCCTTTGCTACCAACTCACGGACTTGCTGTTTGAGCAGGTGACTTCTTTGGCAGGAGAAAGGCTGTCAGCTGTTCACGCTGTTGTGCAAACCGGTCATGATCATGTTCCTGGAGCAGCTCTCTGAACCTCTGTCTGGTGTGACCTCTCAAGTGCTCGGGAGAAGCTGCGTTTTGCCATTTTTGTCACAAATAAGTTATGGGAATCTTCAAACTTGCCGCAGACTGAGAACCTGCCCTTACTGGGAACAACTAAAAGTGCCCCTCTGCCTCAGGTAAGCAAGGCTGTGCCCAGAACCACGACCAGCAAACATTCTGACCTCAGGTGAAGACTGAACCCCAGCCCGCGGGAAAATCTGGGGAGAGAGAAGGGATTATTATTGTAAACCAGTGACGCGCTCGTTATGGAGGCCTGGGGAACAGCGCCCAATACAACAGAGATTTACATATACTGACTCACAAGCTCTTTGTACTTATAAACTGAATATGCACAGTACATACACCATGTAATACACCAAGTGATGGGACAAAACCAGCATACTCTAAACACCTAGGACTTAATGCTGTCAGTACAACACTGTGCTCTGCTGGGTGCTGCTAGGCCTTCGACCACAGGCAGGGAAAAACATGTGGAATGACTGCCTAAGGTGTAACCCTGGGCTAAAAGGAAGGGGCTACAAGTAATGAAGATGTGTACTTCACACAGGAAAATGAGAATCAGGCCAGGCATCTCCGAAATGTTCTTCCTTATTGCAAGGTGATTTAGTATCAGGCAACTTCTCTTTCACTTTTTTTGTTTTGTTTTTACAATTGTGCTGTTGGAAACATCCATAGAATGAAAAATATTGTGACGAGCCTGAGAAGAGCCCAATTCTTTTCTGCCCGTATTTCATTGAAACAGGGTGACTCGGAGGCCACAGGAGTTGCACAGCTGATGTGGAGTAGAGGAAGAAGGTCTGAATGAGGCACGCTGGGACAGATCTTCACCTGCTGCCAACGCGTCACCTGCAGTTCGTGTCACAGCAGTGATATGAGCTGGCTCAGAGCTCTGCCCCCCCCATGCCTCACTGGATGCAGACGCCCACCGGAAAAGGAAGTGGAAATGCTTCCTTCAAGTATAAAACTACCTTCCGGTCTCTGAATATCTGACATTTACTAGAAACAATATCCAAAACTTATAAAAATTACCTTACACTATTATAATGCTCTCTCCATTCTCCAGCTTGCTTGCTTTGGGCTTTTTATAGCTCCCTGTATAACATGAAGAGACAGAGGAGATCACAACTAACTGAAAGAAACCTTCAGCAGAGGGCAGGAAAATCCTCATATATTTATGAAGAAATAAACTCTCCTGTCTTACACATCCAAAGAATCTTGATTAGTAAACTCTCTGAAATTAGCTGGTTTTCTTTTTTTTTAAAAAAAAAAAAGAAATAAGTTCAAGTTGATGAGAATCTCTGGATATCAAAAATGTGCAGTTTTTCCCTCCTCTGTGTTCCTGTTAAGCACTGGCACACCAAAGACAAGACAGTGCAAGGGGCTGCTGTGTGGTCCGCAGAGACTGTACAGGCTTTGGACCCAATGGAGAAACATTCCCATCTGTCCAATGGCACGTGGCTCCAGCCTGCTCCATCTCCTTGGAGCTAGAGGATCACGGATGATGACGGTGAGAGCATAAAGCCCTGCAAAGCAGCACTGTCTCAGGAAGTTGTTCAGCTACACCAAATGCCACTGGCATCAGAACCTAAACACTTCTGAAACTTCTCCCGTATTTTTCACCCGCTTCTCCTGAAGCACAGGGGAGTTTTGGGTGGCTGCACAGCAGAGGAAGACAGCAAACCCGCTTTTTGTCTACCTAAGGACACTGTGCGTTTGTTCCCCTGTGTATTAGCGTACAAAGAAGCCAGCATGTGGCTCAGAGACTCAGACTTACACAGCTGCCAGGTAACTAAGGGTCCTGGGTAATACAAGTAGGTATGAAACAATTGTGCAACACCTCCAGCCTTCGGTGAAAGCCCAGAGCCTCATCTATGGGAACTAAGTGATGTGCAGAGCTGCTGGGACTACAAACCCAAAGAAATAGCTGCCTCAATGCTGACTGGAATAAATAAACGCAGCAAAATGCAACAGTCATAAGCAACAACGGGGCATTATGCACCGAGGAAACTGTGGCATCTTCTATAACACTGGGAACAGAAGAGATGGACAAGACACTGAGTCAACCTATGAACAGATGGATGTGTTCTCCTATAGCAGGCTGTGTCCAGATTATGGCAGGAAAACATAGCTGTGGCAGGTCTTCACGCCCACCTCCCGCTGGAAGCAAAACTGCGGCTGAAGGAGAAGTTGATCTCACCGTTTTTGTACTTTCCCCATGCTCCAAACGGCACTATGACAACCGTGCTGTTGTCTTCAGTGCCGAATTGCATTGCCTGAGAGAAGAAACAAATTGTCAGCATCATCATCTTGCCTGGAAAAGGAAACAAGTGTCTAGCTCCACATGGGACAGCATGCTCTGAGGCCCAAGACATCTGTGCCCCTTCCCAGCCCTGCTGCATTCTGGTATGCCCCAGAGCTTTCCATAGAATACGCCACCATCCAGAACCCTGCTGAGAAACTGGCCATTTCTGTCTACGCTGATGACATTTCAGCACAGGAATAAGTAACAGTCTCACATGGTTCAGTGGATCATGAGCTGAGCAAGTTAATTGAAATGATGGCAAGGATGTGGCAAGACCTAAGGCAAAGGCTAGCTGGTGGGACTAGTGAATGTCTCAACCAGTGTAGCTCAATTCACTTGCATATGTGGTTGCTACTTGTTTTTTTAAAACCAAACCAAACAAAAAACAACAATGAGCATTTGGTGCCAACAGAAGCCCTGGCATTACCTGCTCAGTAACAACGTGGGCAGCTTCAGCAGGATCGTGGCACTGGTTAATGAAGTCGCAGATCTCCTGACTGTTCACCATGAAGTTAATACCGTCTGTAGTAAGGACCAGGAAGCTGTCGTCTGCATGATGCAACTGCAATAAAGGCACACAGTATACACAACGATGGAGCGAGTGCTGCAAGGCAAATTAACTACCTTCATTTTTTTACATGCTGTTGCAGCGCACTTTTTCTGGGAGTGCTGTGTGCTCTCCTGCTTTCTGTGCAAGGACTAACTGGAACCCCCAAGCCCTCGGCTAGCTGAAGGATGCTCCCTGAATCCTCGTGCACATCCATCAGCCATACAGACCGTGTTCCCTCGACTGGAGGAGAGCATCTTAAGGTGCTTCCAGTTCTAGGAAGTAGCCCTCTGAATACGCTGAGGCCAAAAGACCTGATCCATACGTTACCCAGTAAACAAAACGCTTCCTTAAACTGAGCATTTCAAGGAAGACATGATAACACTGTGGCCATCTCCCAAAACCCCTCAGGCCTAGTGGGTCACGTTTAATTAGGACCAACTGAACAGAAGTTCTCTGGGCCCTGGGAGGTGCAGTGGGGAAAAGTAACAAACAGAGTATGAGCTGAGAGCAGAGCCTTCCTGCAACAATGAAGGCAACTGTGCTGAATACCTTTTGGGTGGTTAATTTGTTTTCCAAACAACTACACAGCTATGGTAAGATGCATGCAACTGCCCTTTCCTCCTCCCTTCCTCCCAAGTGTGCAAACCTCTATGTATTCTACTTTTTTCGATGACAGCCCATCCATATCCCGCCTAGTTCTCAGTGATGGTTTTATATCAGCATTAACCTCAAAATTATTCATTTGACCACAAGCCCCAAACAGACTAACAGCTTTGTATTTCAGCAATAGATACCACGTGTTATCTTTCCTCCCTCATTCTATATTTTACTGTAATAAAAGGGGTTTAGAAGTTGATCTGGTTGAATTTAGTACCAGGGCCAGATTCCTTTCTGTCCTGTTAGCGTTAATCTGAAATGCCTTAATTAGAATTGGTCTCTGGTTACTTCACCACAAATAAAAAACAATGCTTGGCCATCAGGCTTCACCTGGGTATATGTCATATGGGTACTGCCACCTGCATCAAATACCTATGATGCCCCTTAGTCCGAATGTTGCTGTCCCTGTTAACCAGGCCTTCTTTTACCTGAACCCTTTTTGTTTCTGGCTGGGCTATCACACCACTGTTTTTAAGATCCAAATCTCCTATGCTCCGTGTCATTGCAAGTCTACCATTCACATGAGGTTGTCCCAAACTGTTCCAGGCGACGAAGCCACCGCACTTCCTAATCCTGTCCAGAGGCACACACAAAAAAAAAAAAAAGCAAATATGAGTTAGTGCTTCACACCATTACCCCTGTCTCTGTCTGCAATTTCTGTCACTAGCTACTGATGTGGAACGGGGTACGGAAGACCTAACCTGGGAGACTGAGGGTTGGCTTTTGCTGTTTGAAGGGCTCCACATAAGGAATGTGGCTTGGTGGGCTGAATCCTGACCTGGGAACCATACTGCGTTTCTTCAGGTCGTGGCTCCAATTTGGCAGTCTTGGACAAGTCTGAACCATGTGGTCATGGCTCTGTACTGAGTCCTAGCTACGCTGATCTTACTGCTGAGACAGGTTATGCTTATGCAGGGCTTTCCACATCCCTGGTCCTCTAAACAGAACCAAATGAATTAACTGGAGCTGTGCTGCTTTCTGCCAGCTCAGAGGTGGTCTCGGGGCATTATGTTCAATTCTCTGCTTTCTTCCAGGCCCAACACAAGCACATGCTGACCGAGGCCGTGCCACATCATCAGCCGACAGGTACCTTTCCTTCTCCTCCTTTCTTTCTGGAGTATGGTCAATGGTGAGTTTCATGGCCTTTCCCTTTCGACACAGCAGAGCACGACTGTCTCCCACGCTTGCCACAACCAGCTCAATACCGTCCCGGAGCAGAGCCACTGTTGCAGTGGTCCCAGAGTTCATCAGAGTTGCTATAAACATCACATCAAAGAGAGAGGTTTTAGCCCTGCCTTCAAGCATGGGACCGTTTATAACAGCAACAGTTTCAATTGGTAAAATGAAGACAACATGTGCTCTATGTTACCAGTAAGTAACTGCTTTTAAGTTTAAACTAAATCTACATATATAAAAAAATTACAGCAAACATGCATGCATGTAGGACTGGGGGGAGAGAGAGGAAGTGGAAAGGATAAGTATTTCTGTGCAACAACATGGCTCTATGCAAAGAGGGCAAGTGGAATAAAAGCGGCACAAGGTACAGTGGCTTCCTTTCAGCTTGTAGCAAATAGTTTTTCTGTCCCACTGGCTCACCTCAAGTTACAAGGTTATTGTCCTCATCCTTGGGCACAGTGATTGCATGGGTAGCCCCCTATAAAGCTGATGTCTCTTCCCTTCTGTTAGGTGGTGAAGTGGGCAGTTGAGGAATAGTAATTGTAGCTCCGCATAGTTGACCAGAAAAGAAACACTAGATTGTTCCTTTACAGCAGTCTGTGGTGTCCTCCCATTGTTGTCAGAGTTGTTACAATCTCCTTCTTCTCCCCCCAGCCTTGCCAAGAAACAAAGAGTTCAGCCAGCAGGCCGCTGGCTTTTTTCAGAAAGGGACGCTGCTCCTTTCAGACCCTGTCAACTTGCTGGAGGTCCCAGCGCAAAGGTGAAGCTGGCTTCTGCCTTGCCCTGTGCCTTCAAGCCTGCAGTCAGCTGGCAGTGGCTCTCCAGGCAACGTGCCCCAGGCACTGGTGGGATCACTTGACAGGGGTGCACTGTGACTGCCCAGAGGGCAAAACAGATCCCCAGGTGCTGTCTTCCTTCTCTTACAGGGTAAGGGACTGAGCTGAGCTACCTGATTGTCTGACTGTGTTCAGGGGCCTGGTTGGATTAACTGGTGCAAGTAAATGAAAGGGCTTCTCATTTTAATTTCTACAATACTGTGGAAAAAAAGAAGTACTTGAAAAGCAGAAATGCGAGTCTGCCTATTTTGGAAAAGATACACAGTTTTATCTGTGGTGAAGGGAATGCCAGAAGAACTGTCCAGCTTTCCTTTTTTATTTGCTTTTTGAAAGGCGCAGTCCCATTTTACAGTTAGTATCTTCCCTTCCTGCAAATTATGCAAAGGTAACCCAGTGAGAGGTGCCTGGAAAGCAGTAATTCCTGCCGACTTGAGCTATTACAGTAAAATGTCTGGACAGGACAAGCTATTGCCCGGAACACATTTGCATTCACAGCCAATGCAAATGCCCTTGAAAGGTCCTCTATTGGTCTCCTGCACTCTGGGATTTTCGAGTTTTTCCAGATTTTAAAAGCAAGCCAATTTGAGAGGGGTTTGGGGCTAACTTAGGAATGAGAATCCCCAGTAATATTCCTGTTTTCACACGACTGACAGTTAAAGATCTTTCCATCATGGATTCTGCAGAGCTTAGGTACAACTACTCAGCACACCTCTGCCCCTGCAGCCCTGACGCCGGGGAGGCAGGATGGATCTGAGACAGGACTGCGCATCTGAGCCCAAGGAATGCCAGTCAGCCCCATCTCTGAGCAGCTGCCAGCAAACTGCATACATGTGGCACAATCCTCTACGTACTACAGGAACAGAAATGCAAGTGCTCTGGGATCTTGGCGACCTCTCTCCCCCACCCTGTGAGCTCTCAGCACCCCGTAAGTAAAACAGGGTTGGGAGTAAATTGAAGTGCACGAAGCCCTGAAAGATGCATTGAGCCTTGTTGTGCAGCAAAAGCAGTGAGTTGATGAATCCAAAAAAACTCACTAAACAGTCTAAACTGAGCTTGTGTTATTATTTAAAACAGGTATTATTACTGCAGTGAGGATGTGGTTTAGCTATGCATTTAACCAACAAGTCAATCATGAATATCAACCACGGTAATCTAGGTCAAATCTCGGACTATGTTATGGCTGCCATGCAGGTTACAATATTCAAAATTACTTAAGATGCTGGTAGCTTCTGACTATTCAGGTGAGGACTGACTGAAACAATTGCCTCAAATTAGGAACAATTTGAAGCGATGACTAGTCCAGTGCAGGCTCACTTTGAGGCACATTATGAAAGTAAGATGCTAACAAGTACCAGTGCGATTAGAAATTTTAGAACCAGTAAAATACCTGTTTTAGCCAACACTTAAAAGAAGTGAAATGAAGAACCTACGTAAAACTACTTTTTTATTTCACAGAAAATACATTTTATTTAGACGTTAAAATTAATGCAGAACTGCCACTACTCTCCCATTTCATTCCTTGGTTTTGGAACTATGCTGACAAACATAAGCAGTTTCTGAAAAAGTTAAGATCTGTAGTCTTTAATTCATAAATGACTGGAAACATTTGGACATTTGGGTGAATCTGCATCTTTGAAGTGCAAACTCTCAAAAGCCAAAAGAGCCACTATCACAAAATCAAGCGATGGTACTAAAGAACAAGTCAAGATATTGTCCAGAATTACAGTAATGGTCATAGTGACTTGCTTTATGTATGTTTATTAGTTAAACAGCACTCCTAGAAAAATAAATGCTGCTCACGCGCTCTTCCTTGGAACCAGTTCATGATCTGGGTAGGGGTGCAAGAACATGGATGTAGCTAGACTACACACATTATGCCATTTCTAGCACAGCTCAAAAACACAGGAATGATGATGGGATAACATTTCTAATGCTTTACTACAACTGCTGAGATCATTTAATAATATCAAAATACATTGCATCAGCGTATATATTGGTTTTAACAATTAAAGAGTTTATTTTGTTTTCCTAACAATATCACTATAAAACTAAGATCTTTCAATAGGTTCTTAACACTCACTGGACAACTTTTACTGCAAGTCATCTCAACTAATGTGACAAAGAGGATGTGGGAACCTTCCAGTAGTCCAGGCTAGGAACCGCCGGACTCCTTCACTTGGGACAAAATTAAGCAGATCTCTCTTTCCACTGAAGCCCAGCATATAGTGTCCAGGGCCTCCAGTTCTAGAGCTGCTGACCAGGTACAGTGTCTGCCACAAATAACACGCACACAGAGGCAAATAGGAAATTCACCCAGGGAATTTGTTCAAACAAAACAAACCTGCAACACTGGAGATGAAAGAATAAGGGCTGCAGAACAGGGGAATTAGTCACTCTTGGGTTTGGCTGCACTGTCTTTTGCAGGTCATATAGGAAGTACTTGCATCTTTGGCCACAGATAAATTAGCCTTGGTATTTCTGGGGAATTGCCACTGTTCTTGCCTTCTCACTAAAACTGTGTGACAAAACCAGTTTAAATTCAGCCAAATTAAAGGCTACATTTTTTTTCCCCCTGTGGACGTAAGTAACCAACCAACAAATCAGCCAAAGAATTGGATCAATGCTAGAGGGCCAGCTGTCTCATACATGGCAAGAGTGGCACTCTGAAGAACATCTTCAGTACAGAATATGGCGCAATCTGTTTCCTCAAGGTCGTTTATTTATTTATTTATATATATTTATACATAACAAAAATGAGGAGTTCAAACTGGTGCCAACAAAATGAGGCCATCTTAAAGGCACTGAATAGAAGTATATGAATCGTTCTGACCCATGGGAAAATAAGCAAAACAAACACTCCTTTAATATTTTAATTAGTATCTTCTAACTTGATTAGGTAATAATCAGGGCCCTTGGATAAAAAGGCTGCCTTTGTAACATTGACGGATTTATATTTAAGTACAATTTCTGCAGCTCTCCCTTTTCCTCAGTGTTGCAGGTTAACATATTCAAAGAAATAAAAATCATATGTTTGAATGGTAACTTAAAAAAACAAACCCAAAGCGCACCACTTTTAAAATTTGGCTATTTTTAAATAACTTTTGCTGTTTGCTCAGCTTAATAAGACTCCAGGAGTGCCTTTTAAACATAGATACATCAGTAAATACCTGGCTATGTTTTAATAAGATGGCTATTCCAGAAGTGAGTGGCCAATGTGACTGGATGCACTGAACATGGAGGTTGATGAAGACTCCCTGTTGTTTTCTCTGAGCAGTGGACCGAAGTGAACAGAAGCAGTAGCAGTACCTTGTAGGACTGCACTAGGCCAGGAGAGGGTTTGCCTTGCATTTCTCCAGACAGATGCTCAAATTGCCTCAAGCACATGATTCACTTCCTTATTTCTGTCCTTGCTGAGCAAAGCTATTCAGCCTTTACATTTCAGTTTTTATGGCTGGTCAAAAATATCAGAAAATTGTCCCGTGGATAATGACGTACTTGTTGGACATGAACTTCCTTTACTGTGTGCTATACCTAAGTTTAGCAGTGATTTAAAAGTGACTGGATATATTTGAATGTGTCAAAGTGAATGAAAATGCATTTTTGAAGAGATATCAAACACCATGCTTCAGGGCTCAGGCATATCTTTAAGCTGTCAGTGATTAGAAAGGATTTAGGTGCAGAACAGATTATCCCAGATCTGCCTGCAGCAAGTTTCTTATCCTTTGTGTGAAACAACAGGTACAGATCACTGCCAGGGGGCATACTGGACCAGTACAGCACTCCAACAACACCAGTGAACTGCACACCAGACACAGTAGCAGTATCTGGTACACATACATATACCCTTTTTTTTAATTGTAAGCTTACAGAAACTATTATGCTATGTATTTTCCATCTACAATTTCAAATATTCTGTAATTGTAAAGTGACCTACAAAGGGCTGTGCCCTTAAAGATATAGCTCAGTGCTCCAACAAGGCACATCTCTAGTCTTCTTAAATTTATGCCATTATATGAGGCTTCTACCCCTTAAATAGTACTTTAAACAATGCATCAAACAAAATCAGCTACAGAGATTTGTCCCAGGACTTACGTTCCTTCAAACACCCAGGCACATGCTTTTAAAGCTGGTCGTGTGTTATTAAAGACCCAGACATCCTGAACATGCACTGGGTTTCTTTTGCAAATACAGTGAAAGGAGTGAAGCCTGGCAGAGTCATCTACTAGAACAAGACTAAGCTATTATTTTCCACTTCGTCAGCTATGGCCAGGTTTCAAAAGGAGGTCAGTCTTGGGGAGCATCCAGCGTATCCCAGATACGCAGTGTTACACAACCAGCCACCATTTTCATGATACTTTAGCATAGACTTGACTGTCACATCTAGAATAGCCACAATTGATCAGAAATTGTGCTGGCAAACTGAATCAGTTTAGACATTGGCTTCTAACAAGGATACATGCCAAGCATTGAAATTGTATGTAACTTTCAAAACAGCAGCAACAACAAAAATATCTACACCAAGCAGTCAACATAGTATTGAATTATTTTAACAGCAGATATGCAAAAAGTTTAATTTGTTCAGAAATCCACACTTGTCTTTGCACCCTGTTACTCCACTCTTTGCCTTATAGCTTGATTTTGAGCTGGGCAACCAGTCAAGAGCACTGGGCACTTTTAGATCCCACTGGCTCCTGCAAGAGCTTGCAGGTTCTCAGCCTACCTGAGAAGCACTAAGTGCTTGCCAGAGTGTGGCCCCTGTGGATTTTTGACAACGCTTTTGCCCTCAAGCAAACTTTGCTTGACCTCAAGCTTTTTTAATGAAGAGGGTTTGTCCAGTATCTTGGTAACTGTTACATAAATTTGCTGGCATTTGCACTACATTTCATTAAGCAGCACCAGTTAGTTAAATGAGATGAAAAAAAATCCTATAAGCAGTTCCAAAATGCTCAGCTTGCTGCACAACCTGTATGTCAAATATTGTTGTTATCCAGTTATGTAAGTCTCATGTACGAAATGCTATAATCAGAAACTGTTTTCATAATAACAGAATAATATACCAAGTACAGTTCCCAATCCTTCTCCTGAAGGAGCTGCTCTGACACTTAACAGAGGTCACTTCAATAAGCCAAACCCAGAGCTCTCCTACTAACAAAGGGGCGGGGAGGGGGACAAATATAACAGATCTTCATGTTAGTGAAAATGAAAAGTCCTGATCCAGGGAAGCACATAAGCCTGTATTCAGACACTTTCTTGAATCTGGGCTTTTAAGAAAACGTATTTGCAAGGAGGCTCTTGGATAAAAAGCACATCTGCTCTACCAATGTGTCTCTCATAAGCTCAGTTAAAACTCACCCCATAGGTGAAAAGTGACTCTGGACTTTTTTACCACATCATTATTTTGTAACAGATTTCAATATAAAAAAAAACAAAAACATGGGATATAATGGGAAAATAAGAATTATAGATTTAAACCCCCTTTTTTAAGGGCTGCATCTCAGGACTTAAGACTTTTTTTTCTGATACCCCTGTTACCTTAGCTTGTAGCAGGTAAGAGGAAAGGTGTGTATCCCTCACAGTGCTGCAACAGTCAGGCTACCTGTCCTGCCAGGAAATATTTGAGTCTATCAAGATTCACCTAGCAGTTAAAGTGCAGGAAGCCACTCCATTACTTGATTGTATACATTCCTTGCTTAAGAAAAGTAGCTTGAGAATACGGTATCACTTCAGTCCCTAGAGCACTTGTTGGTTTCAAGTCTTTCTTGGAGAGAAAACTTTTACAGTTTCTGTTCTTCTGAAACGACCTCAATCATTTTGCCAGCACCTGCACTGGGACAGGATTTTTGGTTTTGTTTTGGTTTTGTCCGTTTGGGGTTTTTTATAGGGTTTGTTTTGGGTTTTTTTTTTTTAAGACTGTCTAAACTGACTCTTAAAACTGTATCTCATGACTGAGGAAACTCCTGTGACAGAACTGGGATGGGGATCTCTATCTCCCTTCCCAAGTTACTCCCTATAAGCTCCAGTTGCTGGAACTGGAACTTCAGATGTACTTAGTCTCTAGACATATATACAAGAACTTGATTAATAGCCACGCCTAAGGAATCTAAAAGGGCTGGTGCCACCTTTACCACAGCCTTACCACAGCCAACCTTGTTTTCCTCTTCACTGCTTTTTTGCCTTTCACACTCAGCTACTCCTGTGATTCTGTTTGTGCAGAAGCAATATCAATTGTATTAATTTTGGCTTACATGCCTCCTCAGGTGCAGCGGCCAAGTTAGAAAGGGGAACTTTTGATACTGTTGCTTTTAACCCACAGGAATAACAGCTTTAAAAACAAACAAACAAACAAAAATCCCAAACAACAACAACAACAAAGAAACACCAAAAACCCCAACAAAAGAAAACAAACCACCCCCCCAGTTTTCTCACAAAGTTATGCTCCTTGCAAATCTAAATTACTTGTTGCTAACTTGACACACACTTTCGTTGACAGAATCGTGTTAAGAGAAATTAATTGATAATTATGCTAACATTCAGATTAATAACTCCCCCAGTAAATTTGATTTAGACATTTTAGAGCTTTTTCATTTTAAGGAGGTAAAGCATAATTGTTTCATTTGCAGTAGGTGAACAGAGCAAAATCCTATGTTAAGTAAAACTGTTTTCAAGCATTTTTCTGGACATTTTACTAAAAAACTACTGAGCCAATAAGAAAAACCTTATTCTCCACACCCATATGAGTATTTTTTTACCTACCATCAGCAGACAGATGAGCATGTGTTTCATATGCTTTGTTTATTTCTAGAAAAGCTTTGTTCAAAACATTTTCCAAGTTCTCCTCCTGAGCAAGAAATTCTCTGGAAAAAAGCAAGCAAACAAAAAATTAAACTTTTTTCCAAGAAATATACACTGTGATCAATCTCTTCCATAGCCTTATCTCCTCCCTGTGTGCGTTGAATAATGCTGAAATTCAGTGAAAATGTAATATGATTTTACTAATGACCTGCACTGGAAGCATAATCCTGTAATTTTGCAAATGGATAAAATTCCTCTTCCAACACCCAGGTGTGCGACACAGAGATATAGAAGAGTGTGAGGAAGCTGTAAGTCAGCCATCGCAGTGACCCCATCTGAAAACAGTCAAATCACACTCTCTCTGTGTTCCCAGTCCTTTCCTGGAAGGTGGGTACAATCGTATTTTCCTCTCTTGTCTTTCTGGGCTTGCTCAGTGGGGCAGCCACCATACAGAATAAGTAGTTCATAGCATGTCCATTGTAATGGACTGCTCCAGTCCAGTGTTCCTGCTGTCCCATTGGGCTAGGTGGCTCTATAACCTAGGAGGATTAGCAACAACGTATGACCCACCAGTTCCCTTTCAGTCCTAAGGAAGGAATCTCTACTGTAGTTCATTTGACATGCGTTCACGTGATGCACACTTACTTAATATATTTTTCCATGTACTTATCACAGAAGTCTGCTGCTGCTGCCCCGCCATGTCCATCGTATACTGCAAAGTATAGGACATCCTCCGTCAGCTGAGCATAATCAAACCGGTCTTCATTTTCCTTACGCTTCCCGATATGGCTAGCGCAGCCCACATTCGCCAGGCTGACTTTTGGAATCGGCTTCCCATACTTTATGCTTGGTGGGAGGAGAATAGGTTCGTCAATACGATTGTCCCAGATGCCAAAGGTGTCCCATGTGGTAGGTCGCCCACTCCCGTCTGAATCGAAGCGGGAAGCACGGCGCTCGGAGGTGGAGCTGTAGCATGCGGTTGTCGGACGCTTCTCGTCTTGCAAGAGGCGGGACGTCAGCACGGCTCTCCTTCTTACTTGATACCCTCCGTTTCGTACCAAATTAATTAAAGTAGCTGTTGACATAACTTGTCTTCACAGAGATTCGTAGCAATAAAAGATCAGCAATAAAAGATAGGCAGCTGCTGGAATGTCTTCGAGAACAAACAGAAAACTGATCAGGAAACAAGAAGCACAGGAAGGGGAATTTTCAGTTACATCATTCAGGAAACAATGTCACCCTCAGAGCCCGCTAATCATGCATAGCACAGCACTGCCTAGAAGAAACATGCAGAGGGATCTGCATGACTCACAGAGAAAGAATCCTACACAGACCAACCCACATCTCATGGGGAGTACTGCAGATAGATCAAGGTAAGGCATTTCTGCGCGCCACCTGCATAATGATATCCTGAATTTGTGAAGATTGAAGAGGTTGTGATGGAGCAAACGAGAGTGATACCGAACTTGCTCCATGTCAGCTAAAATATGAATATGTGAAAATACAAGGTAAGGTTGTGAAAATGAACTTATCATGCATGCTCTTCAAACAATTGCTGAAACATCCACACTGTGGCTCTCGGGGGGGGCCTGAAGTTCTGGCCTGAAGTTCTCTGCCACCTAACCCTGAAATGGGCTCCCTTTGCTAACATAGGCAAAAGCAAGAACTTCTTCTGGCCCCTCAGATCTCTTTTCCAGCCCGGATAAATTAAACACACCACTTGGCTCAGCACAGATAAAAATTCACAGATGATGATTCATCTAGCATGCTGAAAAATGTAGAAAGATCGGCTTATATAACCTTTTGTAAAGTAACACCCAACTTGATGAAAATCCAACAGGCTGGGATGCAGTTTGTCGTAAGTCTATGGTGTTGCACTGGAGTAATTCAAACTGGACCATCAGATCACTGTAACTAACCACACTAAATTTTAAATGAGGGATTTCTAACTTAATTGCTCAAAGTTCATGAGAGCAAAATTATGAGTGAAAGGGATTATATGCCATAATAAAGGAATTAAAATTATGCAGGCTCACGGTGAATGCCAAAAAAAAAAAAAAAAAAAANGATGGCAGGGTAGTCTGACACAATCGAGCAGCAAAGAGCAACACGTGTACCCCAGAGACACTGTAATTCTGGGCTGGAGTGCCTTGTCGTTGTTCTTTCCCCATGCCAATTTTAATTGCATCTGTAAATCTGAAATATTTGTTAAAACTACTTTTTTAAATTACCAGACAAAATCCAGGTGCTTGCAAAAACACACAGTCAAAGGTAACTTAGTAAGAGGTTGCTTTAGTAGAAAATGGCTGTGACATGAGCTTTCTGGAGGCCTCCATTAAACTTGTTCACAGCTCAAAGCATGTTACTTTAGATGCTCTTGGTTTACCTTTCATGCAATTCTTAGATGAAGAAAGGTTTCTTTACTTAGCACTTGGAGGGTAACCGCCAACTTGATAAAAGGCCGAACGTGCTGGGAATCACTGTTGTTGCCCCAGACGGATGTGGGCTCGGCCACCAGGTGAGTGGAACTGACCACTTGGAATTTTAAGATTTTCCATTTTATTGCAGGGTGATGGCAACATCACATCCCAATTTAAAAACTGATTTACTTTCCTGAGTTGCTTTTTCTTTTCTGTTATCCTTTATTCATAACAACAGTACATTAACTTCCTTCTCTGAAACACAGCACGACTAAATTGAAAGCCTGCCAATTAACAGAACCCACAGCTTGAAAGGCGAACATGAAGCATTAGCTATATTTAGATTTCCCAGTATCCACAGCATGAATCGGAGGATTAATCCAAAATCCCAAGCTAATTAATGCATTTGTTCCCTATCAAATTCAACTCTCAAAAGGCCTTTTTTTTCCAATGGTTTGGCTTTTCAAGTGTCTCTGCAAGTCAAGAGTAGGAACCTGATCTTTAGTTTCTGTGATGTAAATAGTTATGCTTTCAGTTGGACATATAACAGTCTGTGCTTTCCTAACCGGTATGTTTGCAAACACAGGGTGAGCCTATCTGGGCAAAACAAGACTGAGGTATTAGAAAGGGGGGCACTGGTGTTCAAGCCAAAGTCCAAGACAGACAGTTGTAGATGGAAATCTGTTCTGAGGTGCTCCAGCTGATCCTGCTAATCTGTGCATGTTTAACTTATACGAAATATTTTCTGCAGCCAGACATGTAAATGCAATGCTTAAAGCAAATGAAGTGAGCGATTAAACTGTCGTTCAACGTGCACGGTGACCCTTTTACAGGCTGGCTGCTTCTTTGGCAGATGGAAATTTTCCAGACTGCGAGAAGAAAAGGGGAAAAAAAAAGAAACCCGGAAGAAAGAGAAGGCATGCCTGCTGCCCCAGGGGATTAAACGTATTTAAAATGGAATTTAAAACTCTGAACACGTATAAGTGCACTTGCCTTGCGTGCTTTCCAAACCCCACAGATGTGGCCCGTACTGTATGTTCCTGTGCGTTAAGCTCGTCTTAAATCCGAGGGTTTTTTGAAGTCTGTGACAGTATAATCTCACTCCCTGCCTGGATATTAAACTGCACAGACAGCAGCAATGTTGAAGAGGTTTCTGCTGCTACTTACTAATTACGAATTAGCAAACGACTGACTGAGCTAGGACGGGTTTATTCTACATGTACAGAAGCCGTGCAGTCACGTTACGCCGTTCGAGGCTCTGAGGAAAGCCTGATGTAACCAGCACCGATCTCTTTCACGCGAGCCCCCCCCCCCGCCCTCCCGCGACGGGAGCGGTGTCTCCGCTGCAGGCTCTTCCTCCCGGCTGCGGCCGGCAGAGAGACCCTCGGGCAGCTCAGAGGCGGCTCCTCATCGCTCCTCCGCTGCCGCTTTTGTGCACGACCCCGGGGCGCGGCCTAACGGCGAGAGCGCGGGCCGGCGCCCGGCCCCGCCTGCCACATCGGAGCGGGCGGAACCCAGCGCAAACCCCGCGCAGCGGCCGCGGCTGGCGGAGAAGGAAACGCGGAGAACCGAGGGAGGCAAGTAAGCCCCGACCCTGCGACGCAGCCGCAGGCGCTCTCCCCTCCCCTCCCTCACCCCCACCCCACCCCGGCCCCCCTGCAGGCTGGGCCGTCAAGGCCGCTAAACGTCGGCCGCCGGGCTGCCTCGGGGAGGCGGCGGCCCTTACCTCCTTCCGCGGCCGGCGGCGGCGGCGGGGAGCTGCGCCCCAGCGATGCGAGAGCGGCGCCTCCCCCGAGCCGAGGCGCGGGCCGCGCTCCCGCCCGCCGGCCGTTCCCCCGGGCCCCGCCCCGCCGACCGGCCCCAGCCCGCCGGGCCAATCGGGCGGTGGCGGGGGCCGTCCCGCCGCAGCCCTGCCCCCCGCCGCCTCCAATGGCGGCCGCCGCGGCGGCCGAGCCTCCCCCGCCGCCCCCGCCCCGCCCGCCGCGCGCCCGGCCGTTAGCCGCTGGCCGTTGGCCGTTGGCCGTGACGGGCCGTCGAGAACCGCCGGCCGCCAGGGGCGCGGGGGGGCGGCGGCGCCGCCGGGCCCGGCAAGGGGAGGCCGGCAGCCGGCGGGCTGGGGAAAGCGGGGCCCCCTGAGGGCTTCGCAGGGACGAGGGGCCAGAGGAGGAGGGAGACCGGTGTGGCCTTGGCCGAGGCGAAGGCGTCGGGCTGGCGGCGCGGCCCCGGCGGTGTCCCTGCACAGGCCCCTTGCCACCTTCCTCGCCCCGCGAAGCCAGTCTGGCCCGGGTGGGAAGCCCAAGGGCAAGGTCACGCAGGCCGTGTCTGCAGCTACTGCACACGGGCTCCTGGAGGGGGCTTAGAAAAAAGTGTTGGTGGCGTTAGGGAAAAATACGGCACCAGCTTTAAACTACAGTTGAGTGTGCTGCTCCAAGGCAGCCGTTTCTATGGGAAAACCACTCCTGCTGCCTCCTCCTCATTTGACCCGTGTCCAAATGGTGGTTTAAAGAGATCATTTGCGTGGCGCTGTGCTACTGACAAGTCTTTGACCTTTGATGCAATCTGGCAAATCGGATGACCCTAGTTACAAAAGCCTTTGAAACACACCTTCCCAATGCCCTCATGCTGTCCACCGGAGACAAGAGTACTTGAAAATAGAAACCTGAAGAGAAAAATGTGAGCCACTGTAGTTTCTGTAGGAGCTTAAAGAGATCACTGTCAAGTTTATTCCAGCTATTCATGAGGTAAGGAGGTTTCTCATTTTGTTGGTTTTGTTGTTGGGGTTTATTTTAATCTTCTCTAACTTTTCTTTGCATTTGACTTTGACGTTACCGTATAAACAGCCCTTTAAAATGTGATACTGGACCTGTAGGTTTACAGACTGACAATTTCAATTTCCCAACTAGGGGCTTCACGAAGGCACCAATATTTCAGGAAACCAAAGTCTTTGGTCTCCTGACTATGAGTACACATTCTTAAAAACTTGGACCTATGTATCTATATCTAGTGCTGTTATTAGGTGGGATCCTTAATCTGTCAAAGTTGCCATTAATATTTATCATCCACTGCAATGTCATCTTTACTGTATTCTGAACAAAGCTTGATGTCAACTGTCTCCCTTCTGTATTCAGTAGGGGACAGCTAAGCAGTCCTAGTGCCCACTGCACAATATGCCTTGACTGCAAAATCCATCTGCTTCTGGCTTCCTAGCAACAGAAAAGCAGCAAGAAAACCCCTCGGAGCTCTCACTGTACAGGTCTACATGTAGAAGAACGGGTTAGGTAAGCATGGTAGTACCTACCAGATTGTTCTGGTTTCCAGATGTGTGGCGTCCCACTCTGCGTTAATGAAATTTGACCCTGTGAGTCTTTTGGCAATAGCAATGTTGTCATCTGTTGCTGCAGGTTGTTCCCTGGTTCCTATTTGTCCTCCGTGAGACAAAGAAAAACAATGCTCTGTGGAAACCAGCTCTCCTGGCATGGGGCAAAGAGGAGCAGTTCTCCTGAGGAGGAGTGATCCATACAGAAGTGTATCCAAACTAGTGCAGTGATTTATCGAGAATGAAAACAGGACATTACCCTGTAACACAGGTATTGCTATTTACAGAGTGGTACCAGCAGGGGCTTCCTAGAAGTGTCAGGGACCTATATGATGTTAGGCACAAGTGCAGAGAGACAATTTCTGCCCTTGATAGTTTGCAGTGAAAGCCGGCACGGAAATTATAAATGTTTCATGTTGAGCATTTTTCACGTGCAGTGGAACTACTCTTATATTTGCAGGGTTTTGGAAGGTAAGTGGGAGGCAGCTGAAGGGCCAGCAGCAGGAATATGAGGTGGCAGGAGAAAAGAAGCAGCAGGCGTGAGAAGGCAGCAGGCTTGAAGATGAGGCCAGGGCACAATGGCAAGGATCCGCAGGGAAATAGGTGGGGGCACAGGGTGCGGGGAATAGGCTACGGTGCAGCACTTCATACTTTGAGGGGCCTCTGACAGCACTCGGAGGACAGGAGGCAAAAAAATTCAGAAAGAGGAAGGGCAGGAACTTTTACTATGCAACATTTGTTTTCAACTGCAAACAGTTAATTTTGACTTTCCCCTTGCATTTATTTTCCATAAAGGACAAGTTAAATTTTCTACATTCTCTCTTTCCTGTCAAGGGATTTCTGCTCCTGAAAGATTATCTTTCTCGCTTTTTTCTGTTTTACTGCCTCTGGTTTTGCTTCTCTGTCGTGTTCCTGGCCTTTCCCTCCCCTGCCGCCCATTCTGCTTTATTTTGTTCTCCTTTTCCTTCACAATTAGCACATATTTTTCTGTGATTATTTCTCACCTGCTACTTCTCTTCCCTTTTTTACTCACGCTTTTCTGCATGCTTACATCTTTGGATTCTAAAAGCTTAATTAACTGTCTCGTGTGACTGGAAAACAAACCAAACTACCAGGCACAGGGGAAGGTTCGCTGCCAGTGTGCTAGCATGCTGTCCTGCCCAGTGTTGTAACTGAACACACAGCAGCTGTGATTCTTGGGTAGGTGGAAAAGAAATGTCCATTGCAATCTCCATGTATTACATGGCAGAAATGCAGAGCAAACTGGTTCTGAACGCTGTACTTTTCTTACCAACATGATATGCCCTGCAATGCCTGACATTACAAGTGGGAGAACTTACTTTTTCACCATGCTTTCTATCCTCATAAGTGAAGAATTGTTCCCTATGGTACACTCCTGGCTAATTATCTCTGTACTCTCTAGGTTTGCTACCAGACCAGAAGAGACCAG
The DNA here is from genome assembly GCA_003993805.1 of Himantopus leucocephalus. NCBI lineage: Eukaryota > Metazoa > Chordata > Aves > Charadriiformes > Recurvirostridae > Himantopus > Himantopus leucocephalus. Next base: position 53,029,583 of record RSEF01000004.1, on the reverse strand, counting down.
AAAACATCCCGTGGCTGTGGTGAAGGGAAGTAGCCACCCTCTTAACACTGACCTTCAAACAATTGGCAACAGCTTTCATTTTTCATGGCACTTTTCAAAAGCGGCCCTTCAAAATCAGGTGAGCTAATGTGAGAAAGGTGTGCATGTCTGCTGTCAGACCCTAAGTGCTCCAAGAAGCTCCACAGGCTCTACCCCTGCCATGGGCATTTGGCTGCCTGTGCTCGTGGCCAGCCCTGGCATGGCCCAGCTGTCAGCACAGACCTTGGTGCTGGGAAAGGAGCTGCAGGAAACCTTATTGGTGACCTCTGTCCCTTGGGTCGGGAGCTGAATTTAAGCTCAGGCCCTGCCCAAACTATGCTGTAGGTATGCCCATGCCTGGCCGTGTACCTCACTGATCCTGTGCTTCCCTGGCTGATGTAACTGCCAGGCTTGACCTTGAGCTTGTGTTATCTCTGTGGTCAGGCTTGGTGGTCCATGGACCGTGGCTGACCCCTGTTGGTGCCACCAGCTGGCCTGGCTCTCCTGGTTGTGGTGCCGTGGGGCTGTCAGTGAGGTCCCTGCCTGCCTGTCACCCTTATCCCCAGCTTGCCTGCTCTGGTGGAGCAGCCGTTCTTCTCTTTGCTGACAAGGACTGCACACAGTCCTCAGAGCGTGGGTGAAAAGCAGCTTCCTTCCTTCAGGGAAATGCACTTTTTGGCACTCTTGCCAGGTATTGCCATTGCATAAATAATAATAGTGTTAACATCGAAACATGACTAAGAAAGCTAATAAGCGTTCTGATAAGAAACAAGAAACAGAAAAGTGAAACCGTATTATTTTTGGCACTGTTCAATGATGTGCAATGCCTAATTCTCAAACTCATGCTCTATACTTTTACAGGTGATGTGACATCCCTTGTGTGCCTGGACTTTAGGATATGATAGTCTTGTTTCCTCTGGTTATCTTACTCAACAAGTTTCTGTCTCATTTGGGACCCATGACTTACACAGAGCCAGAAGGCATTCTGAAACAGGACGGTTATGGTGCAACTTGAGCAGATTCAGAGGAGCACCCAGATCAAACTGCTGGCTCTAAACCAGTTCTCATTCGTAGGAGAGACAGGAGTCAGCTGCACATCTGTTGCCACAGGACTCCTCTCAATTCAGATGACATGGCTTGCTTCTGTCCTGGTAAAGATGGAAAATGAAGTCCTGTGTCTAAACACTGTACGCTTTCTGGGAAGGTCAGATCAAAAGCATGCTTAAAGGATTAGTTGTAGTCATTAAAACAAAAGTCAGGTTTCTGTACTTCGCGATCCCAGGTGTGGTGGGTTAATCTTGGCTGGCCGCCATGTGCCCATCAAGCTGCTCTATCACTCCCCCTCCTCAGCCAGCAGTGCCAGCACTGCTCAGCTGTAGCCAAAACATTGGTGTGTTTTCAACACCATTCTGACTGCAAATACAAAGTACAGCCCTGTGAGAGCTACTGTGAGAAAAGTTAACTACATCCCAGCCAGACCCAATACAGCATGTTTTCTGGAAAGAGCATACATTTGGAAAAAAAATGGTTGCTTTATTTATCCTGAAACTTTAAATGGCTTTTGAGTATTCAGGCAGTTCATTTGGAAACAGAAAAATATTTTTGCTGAGCTTTTTGTGCCTCTAGTGAAGAATCTGTCCTCTTAAATGCAGGAAAAAGTGAGTTAGAACAGAATGTTCCTAGCCCTTTACATTGTGCCTGTGGTGTTCTCCATTTATAGCATTTCAGCTGTGCAAACTGAATTTGTCCTTGAACTTGAACCATTGTGAAGTATGGTAAGTTAGAAGTTGTGATACTTCAAAAGGTTAGGATGTCAGACATGGTAACTTTGTATTTGAAATATGTAGCTGAAAAGTCTGATCTCAGGAATGGCTGCGCAGTGGCACAGCTGGTTTCGTTTCAGTGACGTGACTTCAGTTTTACAAAGATAATATCCCAGATCAAAATTCAGTCCTCTGTCTGCTGAAAGGAACCACAAGCATATTTCTATCATAATGATTAAAGAATATTCCTAATGACCTTTGAAGAGGTCTTGTAATTTGACAGCAGGAAATTATTCTGGTTTTTGAATATGTGGCAAATATTTTAAAGCGGCTTTTAAGTGGTTTCCTTAGCAACTACTCTTCATTAGAGATCAACGTATGCTATTAAGTATCGTGCTGGATTCTGATCAGCTTTGCAATATTAAAGACACTTGTTTAAAACACTGCCAGGTCATGCGCAGCTCCTTGCTGTCCAACAGCCCCGGAGCAGAGAGGGAAGTTCGCTGCTTGCCAGACTTTTTTCCAGCCATGCAAGGACACACCTCTTGGTGGTGAGCTAGCATAGGCGCCCCGATGGGTGGAGGAGCTGGCCCTGCTCGCCATTGGCTGCTCTCTCATCCAGCGACTGTGAGGAATGGGGGGGTTTATTTTTCATTCATTTACCCCTCCACCCCACAGCCCCAAGAAAACGCTACTGACTTGTGATTCCCTTTTAAAGTGCTATCAAGCATAGCTCTTAACTGAGCACAGCTCATATTCTCTTTTTTGTCTTTTATCTCAAGTGTTTGGGGCACCAGATAATTTATCCTTTGATCCCACATTCAGTGTTGGTGATCAACAGGAATGTAAGGCCATTAGCAGGGTTAATAGTGGAGAGTCCGGGAGGTGTCATTAATATAAACAAGCACCTCTTCTGCTCTCCTCCAAAGCTTTACAGTTATTTATTTCTTCTGATTTGGATAGCCTTCCCTATTTGCTGTGGACATCTGGGATTTAAGGCAGCTTTAGAAGAACTGACCTGAGAATTTTAAGGAAAACAAATGCTGCTCAGGGGAATTGTGTTTAACAGTGATCCTAATGGAAGGCATTTGCCTGGCATTTGTCATCAGCCCTGGGAGAGCCTGATCGGATGCCCCGGCAGCACTAGGGTCTCTGTGGGCAGACTTCTCTGTTTCTGGCTGGAAGGTCAGATCTTGTTCCTGCTGCCATAGAGTAAGAAGGAGTAAGAGTTGTTTTCTCCTGATGCCTTCTCACTTTGCGCCTTTGTCACCTTGGGATTTGGTTGCTGCAAAGCCTCTATATGAGGCTTCTGTCTAAAACTGTTCAGAGGCACAGAGGCAGACTTAGCGCAGCATGTGAAAGCTGCCCACCGTGCCCTCAGCGCGTACAGTGCTAAGTATGGTGAGTTCTTTTCCTCTACCCTGGCACCCAGGGGTCTGGGTTTCTGTGTGTGGTGGGAAATGCCAAGTCCTACCGATAGACTCCTAAATGAATTAATCAGGGTGTTGCTCTGAGAGATAGGCAGCTTCTCTGGCTTCTGTGCCTGAGCTAAAATTAGAGCAGGTATACAAGAGGGAAGAAGAGGGACTGCCAGTGCCCGCGTCTCTGACAGTCACTGCATTGTTGGTCTGAAATAGCCCACGTCTCCTGACCTTCAGAGCCAGGCTGTGGTAGCCTTTTTCGGGTGACTTGGAACATAGGGTGGTAAAGTGAGGTCATCCCTGACAAGCATCCTTTAAGAGTAAGAGTGTTCTGATACTTGTGTTTCTTTAGGTAAGCCTGCTCTGTAGGAATACTTACTTGGCCATGCTTTTCTTTCTGGAACTCTCAAGAGAAAGGCTTTTCTAGAACTTACAGAGAAAGTTTGACAGTGGTTTCTACTTTGTGGTTTTGAAGGCAGAAATCAGCAGAAATTTCTGAAGGTAGAAATCATGCAGAAGTAAGCTCATGTGTGACCCAGTCTGTGGCGTTATTGTACTTAGCAGTAGTTTTTATTTCCTGTTGATGCTGAACTCATCTTTGCTTAGTTGTTGTTAATACAACCACTGCCTGCTATTATGAAAAGTGTTACTACTTCATCCTAAAAGCAAAGAGGAAGACCAGAATAATAGGTGTTCAGTGTTATAAATCCATGCCTCTTCTGTACAACAAAAACTGAGGCAACACGCAAGTTAAAATATGAGTTTGTAAAGAAACAAAATGCACAGGGCCCGCATGCAAAATTAAATGCTGCAGCATCATTTTGTAATGTAGACGATTTCATGAAATCTTGTGTTTACGAATGAATCTGTCAGCTTATAGGGTCTGACCCAAAGCATACAGAAACTTCTGAGAATCCTCGTGTTGACTTAGCATGGACTGTATTGCGTCCACAGGAAGATGGATGTGTTCAAAATCACGTCCAGCACTGAATGAAAGCTACAGCAGTGTGTACTCTTTGCTTGTTTTTGACATGAGAGGGTCACGTAGCAATACGCTGCGTAAGCAACATGCCGCTGCATTCAGTGTGTGATCTCTGCCTTCTTTGCCATCTACCTTCTGTATGGGCCCAGTTCAGTTAGTGGGAATCTGGGGTGCAGTGTATTTGCTGCGATTTTGCACTTGCACACTACCTGCTGCTGACATCTTCTGCCATTTTTGGTTATTTTAAAACTCAGATCAGTTTAGTGCATGAATCAGATGATTATCCCCAGGGGACAGGGTGGATGGTTGGGACAAACAACAACATGGAGTAAGGATGCTGAGAACAACCAGAACTGAGTTTACCACTGAGAGAATATTTATGGGGAATTGCACTTTTTACTGATTAAGGTAAGATGCATAAACTGGTATTTTGTCGGTTCAGTTGCTCTTTTTCTAGGATATCAGAGGTGTGAAGCATTAAAGCTCTTCCAGCAAGACGGCCCAAGCCTGTGGTTGAGTCCTCACTTTGCTTCACAGTTGTGCTTTATCTCCACTTCTCATCTGCAAAGTCGGGGCAAGAAGACTTATCAGCGTCAATGGGAGTGTTGTGAAGGTGATCACAGGAGCAGTTGTGATGAGTTCAGCAGAGGCTGGACTAGCTCTTGGGCTAGCTGTCAAGGAGGCTACCAGTCCATGAGTAGTGTAATGAGCAGCCAGCTCGTTACTGCATTGCACGTAACTCCCTGTGTTGTCAGCATTGTGCATAGCTAATATGAAGCTTTGCCAAAATGTGAGGGCACCTTCCTTGCCACTGTGGGTTTCCTTCAAGAGCTGAGGAGGATTATAGGAGTGCCCTGTCTAACATGTACGGCTGCCCTCTGTTTGCACTGCCTGGAGTACCAACATTTGTGCTCATCCTTCCCTGGTGCCCACTGACACAAAACTGTCCCAGGCTCCTCCAGCTGCAGTCAGGTAGACAACCCCTTCCTGTTAGAAAAGCATAGCGTCACATGGCAAAAACTGACAAAAAGGAGCTACTTTCATCTTGACGGATGACAGTAAATAAAACCCAAGCATTAGCTTGGGATTTATTCTGAATGGCCTTCTGTGCAGTGCCAAGGCAATGGTCTTCCAGGTCTCCAAGGTGTTATGGTAATTGTGGTAGTAAGTAACAATGATTGTTTAAGGGCAAATAAATTCCTGAAAATGTTTTGAAGCTGGAAGGATTTGCTGATAGCTAGGCCAAGTCATCCAGCCCCATGCAGTTAGTTACTTTTCTATGAAAACATTTCACCATTTTCAGAAGATCAGTTTCATCTGCAAAAACACATCCTCAGCTTCAGGTTCAAATCCTCCACTGATGCAAGAGAGCACACAGCGCAGCTGAAATCAACCGGACTCCATCCCCTTACCTCAGCGGTAAATGAATTCTGCTTCTGCCTTTTCACCTAATTTCTTCAGCACAAAGAAACAAATTATATTGTCAGCATTTGAAGGAAAAGGCCTGTTTAGTTTTCAGGGCAACACAATACAGGGAGAGGAAAGAGATAATGTTTGTGTTTAGCTTTGTTCAAGGAGCGGAGGTGCCATGGCTGCTCTGTTAAATGTCACGCTGTGCTTACTCCACTTGCATCTATTCACCTGAGCAGGACTAACTATCTAGGATGATATTTAGGAATACAATTTGAATATTTTCAAGACCAAGTGGAGGGTAATTCAGGAACCAGTTTTGAAAAGAGTTGCATGTATGATAGTAAGTATTGATGAAAACAAAAATGAAGAATGACTCCTTAATTCTTGGCTATACTGTGACAAGACGTGGCAGAGCTTACCTGTTTTTTGCATCTAGCTAAGGGAATGCTAATTCCAAGGAGGTAAGCACATCCTGATTCAGTCTGTCACCTATTGTATTCTAAATCTGGGCAAGCCTGGCCCAGATGTAGTTCTGGGTGAATATCGAAACACCGGAGGTTATCCCATCGGTTGGGAAAACCTGGGGAAGCGGAAGTGTTCCCTCATGGATTCTCACAGGTCCTAACTCCACGTGCCTTGGGTCTCTGCTGCTGGAGAACCTTGTGAGCTGTCCGGCCCATTCTGTCTTCACCTTCCAGACGAGTCATTTTGTGCAGTTGCATCTGCACAAAAACTGCATCTCTCTCGCATTTGGGGTTTTAGGTTGCCCGCAGCCTGTATTTAAGACCTCATTTTTTTTCTACATCACCGTGAAACAACTGTTTTTCTAATATGCCTTGATCCATGTATCGGAAATAAACCAAAACGTGTTTTATGCTTGGTGCCACAAATAAGAACACGCATGAATGGGCTGGCCCACATTCAGGTAAGGTGTTGGAGAGGTGCAGGACGTATGGAAGTGCAACCATTCTTTAGCGAAACAGTACTGTCAGACACGTTCGCTGTATCTTACTCAACTGTAAGTATAGTGCTTTTATTTAGTGCTTCTTCAACAATGTACTTCCATGGGGAATAAATCACACTCAGTACCTCCTGTATTTTTCCAGAACTTACTTTGTGTGTGTGTGTGTGGTTGTTTGTTTGTTTTTTGTTTTTTTTTTGGGGGGGGTGGGGTGGAGGGCAGGGAGAGTCATCTCATAGCAATGAAATCAGTGAGAATTTCCTTATTAACACCAGTAAAGTTTGTACTGTTGAACAGAACCAGACAAGATGCTCCATGAAACTACATTGAACTTTTACTGAATCTACCCCCTCTCTGGCCCCATTTCCTTCCTCCCTGTGATCATCGTGCATGGTTGGACAGAGTTCTCTCTTACACGGAGCAGAGTGTTGCCGTTGTGCCCTGCCAACGTTGTTCGAGGATTTACAAGGTCTGTTTTTAAATGCCCTTGCAACAAACAGAAAAATGTACACGCGCTGCTTCTGTTTTAACAGCTGTCAATCCTAAATCACAGTGTGAACAGTGAATGAGATACTAGCATGCATCTTTTCCAATATGCTGCTTTAAGTCTGGGCTGAAACTGCAGAGCCGGAGCGGAGAATCCTTTCTGCATGCTGCAGCGTCCCTAAGCAGACTCTGGGCAGCTGAGAAGGAGACCTGGCCATTCCCTGAGATATCTCTGTAGGGGCTGATAACTAGTACTCCAGGCACACAAGAGACACGGACCCTGGGCCATCATTTCAGGGGAGCTAAGACCAGAAGACCAGCTGTCAGGGTCACCAGTATATTAAACGCTATTCAAGGTAAGTTGAGTTGTCTGCTGTTCTGCAAGATTTATATCTCCTCTACAGGCACCTCTTGTCTCTTTTTGCTTGGCCTCTGCGCTGAGGCCTCCACTTACCACGGCAGTCACAATGTACCTGTTGCTGAATTCAGTGTATTACTGCGCGAGCCTTTGGAAAAGCAGCATTTTTAGACTGTCTTTTAACTAACTCATTTTAAATGTCACATTATTAAACATTGCTTATTGCTTGTTGACCACATAGGAACACTGGACCTTTGCACAGACTACATTCAAAATATTTGACAGTGCCATACAGAATATTATCCTTAGTTCTTACTGGAATTTCTAAAACATTTGACAAGAAACAACATAAGGGAGATGGAAATTAACAGGACTCCAGTGTGAACTGCACAGTAAAATGTCACTTAATGCAGACAGGATGATACCATCTTCTTTCAATGAATGCTTTGATGTCGTAAGGCTGGAATAAAGAAAAGGCAGAGTGCCCAGTACAACACAATATACAGCACCAGCAGCAAATTTGATTTGTTTGTCTCAAAGGGCAAGGTAATTCTGCGGTGCAGCAAAGTTAAATTTCACAGACTTCGGCCTATGACAGTAAGAAATCAAGACATGAGACACCTGTTGCAGATGGCCCAGCTCCCTGTTGGGCACTTTCCCAACATGTATAAATCGGGGTGGGGGGTGTATCAGTTACAGATGGACAATCCAGCTGATGGGACAGACCTTCAGACGCTTCAAAGGAAAACGCAATGAGTAGCTATAACACATCTAATCGCTTTATGTCTGTGCATACATCTATGTAATAATATGGAATGGATTCAACTGAATATAATATCCAAACAATGAAAGCACAAGCAGCTTCAACAAATGTTCACAATACTATTTTCAAGATTTTAAGACTCATGCATATAGCTGAATTTAATTTCTGACAAATCTAAAAGACCATATTCCAGAAAGATCCAATGTTAGTAAACTGTAGAAAAGAAACAGGAAAACATAACCTCCAGCAACATTTTATGACGATAATTTGTAAGCTGCTGTTCTGATTTATACCTTGATAGAGACTTAATTGCCTGACACCAAGAAAACCTGTCTGTCATGCTGTGCAGGTGTTTATCTGGAATGACTAGATTGCTGCGGAGATTTTCAGGTAACTTACCCATTTGGTTTTATTTGCAGGCTTGATAGGTGAAGACATTGCCTTTTTGTTTTCACATTGTGTCTCTTCTTGGGTGCTAAAGGAGGTTTGGTTAGGACATTGCAGTCAGGGGACCTCCTTGCACCTTCTTCTCAAGAATTGGGGCCTTTAATAGAACCAGACATAGAATTACAACTCCAGGATCACAGTGGCATCGAGTCAGCTTTTCATCACATGCCTCCGTACCTGTTCAGCAAGTGCTCCCTGGCTAGTCTGAAGGCTGGCGCAGTCATTGGCACTTCAAAATGAGACTGCCAGGTTTATCTGCAGTCTGAGGGCAAAGCAGTGCTACAGCCACCCACTTCACGCCTTTGGACAACATCAGCTCACTGCCCACCTCTTTAAATGTGCTGTAATCAAAATCGCAGTTTATGGGAAGTATTTTATGGGAAGACTGAAGACAAAAGTGCCTTGACAAGGAAGAAAGCAAAACCCACCCAAAGGCCAGACTAAGCAGTGTCTAAGTATTTGCAGCTCACAGACACCTTGGGCAGTAGCCAAAGCTGGGGGTGAGATGGCAGATGGGCTGCAAAGTTGTCCTAATCCCCTTTCCCTGAATCACCACTTGGGCAACAATCTATCTCCCCACAGAGCTATCCTCCCTTGTCTGTACAGGGGAGTCATCGCCTGCTCCATTGGTAATGCAATATTTTTGTAAAGCCTTTCCTCACTGACAAAAATACTTCTATGTCTTGTTGCTAGTCATTGGGACCAGCTCTGAAAACAGCAGTTCTAAGTGTGTCCACTCATCTCCCTTTCTCATTCCAAGGGAGAATCCAAAGGGCATATTAAATATAACTTTGGACTCCGGTACAGAAATAAATCATGTAACATGATCCGCACGTCACATTGTAATTTCTATTGCGCTGATTGGTATTAGAAAGTATTTTCCTTCTATTGAAAAGACTATGCGAATGCAAGCTCCGTGAAGAAAAAGACCACAAAGCACGAGTACTGGCCAAGTCCTGCTGAGACTCTGTAGCCCGTGGTTGACAAGATCTCTGCTGTTGCGTTCCGTGCCTCATCAGTGCTGTGGTTGTCGTCGTCATCCCCCTCCCCCAGCAGCTCTCATAGTGATCAACTATACAGTCCCACAGGAGCCAACGGTTGGAAAACCCATTTTTATATTCCCTGCTCCAGTTTGGTCTCCGAGGAAAACCCCCAGGGTGATGCTGGGGTATTGCTGCCCACAGGCAGGAGTAGTTCAGGTGTCTGGGTTCCCTGGATATTCCACTCTCGGGCAACTCTGCCTCAGCAGAACCTGTGCTTCAGGTCTCCGTCCGTGCAAGGGCAATCATTAGAACTTGCTACTGCCCCAAGCAAGATGGCTTCACCAGAGACTGTAAGAAGCAGAGGTATTCCTGTCCCCTGGAGCACCCAAATACAGCAGGCAGGCTGCTTCACATCACCTGTCCTGGGATATGCTCAAGCCTGTCCTACAGGGACAGGCAGACCAAGTCAGGTAGCAGAACACTTGAGGTCGGATCAAGGCTTGCTGAAAACTCGTGGGTGAGCCAAGTCCAAAAGGGATCTCTCAGAGAGGAGGATACAGATCCAAGGGAGTCAGAGACTGCCTGCTCACTCTTCCCTGAGTGAGCTGATTTTTTTGAGGCACTCAAGTGTTTTTACTTCCTTGTGTTTCCTGTGCAAAGGGAAGATGTCCGGCATTCACTGACACCGCCAGCTGCTGCTTCACTCAACTCAGATTCATTTTGTGATCAGTTTTGCAAGCCTGGGGAGAAACGGTATTGTGCATTGACCTGCGTGATCCCCACAGCAGCTCCCGCTGCTTTTCAGGTGTCGCAGAAATATCCCTGATGTTCGGCAGTGGTGCTTTTTGGAGGCACCTGAGCTTTGGACCACTGCCTGGGTAAATGCCAGCCCAGTCAGGGAGTAATTTGCCTTTGGGTTCTCATAGAAGATGATTGCTTGTCTAGTGCTCGAGATCGAGACTCTTCTCTGGGATATTTTCATGTAAACATTTGACTTCGCAGAAACCCAATATTGCTCTCCTTCTCCAGAGTAGCTGGAGACAGTGCAAGTCTTCCCTAAGGGGAGGCAGATGACGATTTCTCCTCAGCATAGCTGCAAAACCACAAGAGGGGAAGGTCTGTAACTTGCAGTATTTCTGCTCCATCTCTAATAGAAGGAATTACTCAAACTTATTGAAAAATGTTACAGAGATAAGTATCTGGCTCATAGACAGGCCCTTTCATTTCCTACTCTAATAACCTGGACTCTTTTTTTTTTTTTTTTTAAAAAAAAAAAGCTAATACCACTAGGTGATCACTTGTGAATTTTTGTGTTTTCATAGGACATGCATGCAGAAAGTCCAGCTGACAACAGTTTCCACCAAAAGGTTTGAAATAAAATCCTGGCGTTGGTAGTAAACTAGCATTTCTTGGTACTCTATAAAAATCCCAAATGTTTAAAAAGTCACAGAATCCATGATTCCTGTAACAAACGCTAAGTAATGCTAATCGTAGCAGTAACAAGCTCTTAATACTGAAATCTCTCTGGTAGATAGGTTGGGAAGGAAGGGGTATGCCGAGGCGGTGCATTGTGTTACATGCTCCTGAGCTTCTCAGTTGGTTTTGTTCCACAGATTACAGATGCGTGCCGGCTTTTGTCTGCCTCTTCACAGAGAAACTGGATATTGTTTTGAAGAGACATTTTAATCGGATGGAAATTACTGGACTCACTACAGGAATAAAATAGTTCAAACCTGTGGCCTGTATCATGCAGGCTTTTTGGGTCCACCTTGAACGACTCATGGATGGCTGGAAAGGGAGCCTGTTTCCTAGTCCAGCAGTGGCTTCAGCTGAACTGCAACTCGGGAATGAAAGAGGAAAACCAGCAGTCGCCATGCTCTTAGCCCTTATGCCTCCAAGGTAGGAAACTTACTGCTGGTCTGTACGTCTTGCTGTGTTTTTGGCGTGATGTTGCATGCCCTGCGTTAAGCCAAATGAACAGCTCAGTGCTGTGCCATGCCCCAGGGAGAAAAGTACTGCTTTCTGGCTAGAGATGCAAGCCACTGTGCTGGGAAGTGGCACGCTGATGTCGAGTCGAGGAGCATTAGAAAGCCTCGCTGGGCAAATAAACATCAGGCGAGCTGCCTATGAAGCAGGGTTGACTGCTTGGGCATTTCTGTACTGCACGGGCTCTGGACTCCCTGGCCAGCAGACTGGAGCTTCCCTGCTAGAGCCTCTGAGACTCACGCAGGGTGATGGCACCGGTCTGGAAACAGACCTGCTGAGAAAGGGGAGGGTTGCACACCGGCTGTTGGTTGCTGACTGGATCACGCTCATCCTGGAGAAAACAGTTAAGGAGAAAGACATGCCAATGCCATCACACCTCCAGATGGGTGGACTGGGCTAGTCTTGAGACTAAAACGATTTCCTGGCCTGAAGAAATGAGGCGTTTCACTGCACACAGACATGCCGAGATGGACTGTTAGGGGTCATTAATACACACCTAACAGCTGTTTTTATTTTAATAATAGTACCTTCCACCTGTAGCCATTTTCTGTCTTTTTTTTTATGGATTAGGTTGAAAAAGGCTTCCTTCTCTGATCTACTGGCCCAAAGTCATCCCCAGAGGTGCGAGGAGGCTGGAATACCGTGCCAGCCCCTGGAGATGTATGTTTGACTCAGAAGCATGGGTCCCTGCACGTACTAGCAAGTACCGGTCTAAGGACAGGCAAGTGCAAGACACTGCGTCACCTGAGAAGGAGCTACTTGAAGGTCAGCTGCTGCACGGTGATCTCTGCATGCAGGCATTCTGGTCTGTGTGAGGCGTATGTGGTGTCTGCATCCCAACACAGCTGGCTCATTAAGACAAGAGAAAGCTGAAGTAAGCCCCCAAAAGTTGCTCGGATGGCATCCTGCACTGCCTGCTTGATGGAAGAAAGGTAGGGAACAAAACTCCCTAAGGAAACAACACTGCAGTGCTCCGGCAGCATTGTGGTATGCTTCTCTAGCAAGCAGCACTTGATGGTACTCTAGCAGGAACAGGATTTTGTCAACACCTGAGATGAGAAAGGGACTAAGACCATAATAGTATGTTGGCTTAAATATCCCAGGGTAATTACCATGTAAAAACTGCCTTCAGCACTGTAACACTTGTCTGCTTTGCTTAGGTAGAGGGGAAAAAAGAAATAGCTGAGACGCTGCTTTTCCATAGTGCCTCCCTAGTATGGCAGAGCAACCTTTCTCAGTAGCTCGTTAACGTAGGATGAAAAGCAGCATCTTTCTGAGAGACCAGGCTGTATTTATTGCCCTTAATGCTGTGCAGCAAAGCCACCTGCAGTGTGCTTGAGCTACAGGACCACCGTGAAACCTGTCAGTGACTCAAGCCACTTCATTCCTTTCGCCTCCTATCTTGGCCTTGGGCTCCTGGAAATTTTTCCTGCCCCGAGGAGGTGATGAAACAGCATCAATTGGCATTTGGTGTCCTGCGGTGGGGTGCGGGAATCAGCTGCACGCCTCAGCGCTCGTCAGTAACGCACTCCTCCAGGTAAGGTTAGTGCAGGACAATCTCGAGGCTGTTGCAGTTTAAATTGTTGCCGTTAACCCCCCGTTCCTGACACTCTCCTCCTCACAGGGCGCAGCAGCTGTCAGTAACGGCCGGGGCTGAGCCCAGCGGCGCCGGGGCTGCGGCTGCACCGAGGCAGAAGGTGAGCGGGACCGGAGGGGCCGCGGCCGGGTGTGGGATGACCGGCGGGAGGAGAAAGCGGGGGCTCTGGGTCCGGCAGCAGGGCCGTGCGACCGACCGGCGGATGGCGGGGAAAGCCGTGGAGGGGGGGCGGGCCGAGCACGGTGTCCCGGCAGGGTCACACAGCACGGAAGGCTGCGGCCGTGTCCGGAGAGCGCGTGCGCGGTGGCGCCGCCGCCTGGCGACCGAAACGCGTTATTGCCTGAGAGGCGTTGCGCATGCGCGGAGGTGCCGCCGTGCTCCACGTCGCCGTCCGCGGGTAACGGCAAGGCGGAACCGCCGTGCCTGGGAGGCGACAGCGCCGCCTTCGTTGCTGCCTCCCGGTAAGGAAAAGCCGCCGCCCCCCTCCCCCCCCCCCCCCCCCNCCCCCCGCAACGCGCGCGGTGCCGGCGGCTGCTCTCTGCCGGCGCTCGGGGCGGCGGCGGCGGTGTACCCCTGCCGGCGGCGCCGCCTGGTGGCGGAGAGGCGGCACTGCGGCAGTGAATGCATGACTCGTTCTGTGTCTCCTCTGCTGCTCCCTTCCGTGTGTTTTAATTCATGGAATCATAGAATCGTTTCAAGTTGGAAAAGACCCTTAAGATCATCGAGTCCAACCATAATGCTAGCACTGCCAGGTCCGCCACTAAACCATGTCCCCATGCGCCATATCTACAGGTCTTTTAATTACCTCCAGGGGATGGTGACTCAACCACTTCCCTGGACAGTCTCTTCCAATGCTTGACAACCCTTTCAGGGATGAAATTTTTCCTAATATCCAATCTAAACCTCCCCTGGCAC
>RSEF01000004.1:52991312-53015390 GCA_003993805.1 Himantopus leucocephalus | reverse complement strand
CTTGTATGGCTGGTTCAATTTTCTGCTAAATACATTCCCACACCCCCCCCTAGGATAGGAAAGTAAAAAAGTTGTCAGAGGAAAATGGGGGAGAACAGCTAGCATGATAACCTCATATTAGGAAGATTGGTGGAGGTGTTAAAGAAATTCAAGGCCAATGTCTCATAGAGCTTGTGATCTCAAAGAACTGAATCCTGTCTTCCCTGCTTTGGTTTCATTCCCAAGGGTACCACTGCCAGTACAATTCTGAGAGAAAGGACCCGTGTTGGGGACCCACTTCTACCTGAGATCACCAGAACTAAAATTGAAAACCATTGCTTAGAACTAGCTAAACCAATCCATTTAAGAGTGTAAGTACTTGTCATGTCATTTTCATGTAGAAAAGCATTTACATTGCAAGCAACCAAAACCAAGCAACTAAACAATTAAATCATTCATGACCCTCATCTATATTTTATTAATTTATTTCCTCTTTTACTTGCAGTTTTCTCCCTCTCATATATCTCCAGGATATTCACGATGCAGCTTTTATTCTAGCTCTGTGTATTGGTTATAACTTCATGTGTTTTCATGATTAATAGGAGACTTGTGGCTTTTGTAAATTACATCATATGTAGTTCTGTATGTGCCCTACGCTAGTGAATTATAATGACTGATTGCAAATAGAGAGATTTTGGTTTTCCAGTTTGAGAATCTTATGTGAGCTCTGTTCTTAGTGATTGTTTTAAATTTAGTCCTAATTGCAATGAAAACCAGAAATAGGCATAGGGGTTCACATAGCCTGGGTTTTTTTTCCTCCTTTCTTTCCCTGAAAGTTCATGCTAATGCAGCCATTTTAAAGAGGTAAATCATAAAAAGAAATAAAAAAAGTAAAAATACCCAAAAGATATAAAATTTCAGATTCCATTCAGTCTCATTTCCACTGGCTGTTTCTGACCAGTGATAACTCCACAGTGATCCAGCCTTGCTTGTAGCAGGTACATGCTGTCAAATTGCAATTACTTCTCTTATTCTCAGTTTTGTGCCAAGCTCTTTGGCTGGGATACAGCACCCAAACAGAAGCACTGGCTTCTGCTCCATCCAAGGTTAGCAATACAGTGTATAAAATGGCCAAGTTACCGGGAGAACCCTAACTTTGCTTTTCCTTCTTTTGTGTGCTCAGATTTATAAATATACAACTAGATCACCACAGCACTAATGTAAGTCACTGCCCTGTGGGAGAGACAGTTGAGGGATCTACCTCTTTTACATGCACAGGAACCAGTAATGAGCCTGGTTTGTCATGTTCTTTGAGCACCCTCATGTTCAAACCCTCTCATGGATGTGACTGGTAATGGCGTACTATCTTCCCTAATATACAGATGCGTTAGTGCCCAAAAGGCACAAGAACTGAGCTGCATCCCTTCTGCTGTTAGCTAGAGCACAGCATAGTACCACACATCTCTTAGTTTCACTACTGTTTCTTTAGTATTATTGTAATGGAACAAGGGCAGATATTTCAAAGAATGGATAAAATAGGATGCTGAAAGGCAGGAGAATGAAAGCTGCAGTTAATATCCAGTTAATACCTGATCAGTCAGCGCAGCTACGATGGCACCTGCCCTGTGCTACCATCCATGGTGTCACTGCCATTCTCTTGACTGATACTTTGTACATGAACGCAGTTGTGCAATGGAAACTTCAGAGAAAGCCTTCAAAGAAACCCTGCATCAGGAAGAATAAGAGGCTTGGAAATGAATCTTCTCAAACCAAGGCCATGTGGCTCCTAACAACTGTGTGAAAGAGGCAGTGTCTTCTGTTTCAGTTGGGAAGAAGTAGCTGAAGGCCAAGAAATTCCCCTTACCTTCCTCCATTTTTCTTTCTCTTTCACAATAGAAAAGAGGAAAATACAGGTGGAAAACTGAAGTGAATAAAGTGTAGATGTCATTGCTTTTTCCAACACCAGGTTGACACCAGGTTGAATATGAGACAGCAAAGAAGGCAAAAGGTAACATTGGCTGCATTAGACAAAGTATTGCCAGCAGGTCAAGGAGGGTGATCTTTCCCTGCTAACTCAGCTCTGGTAGGCAACACCTGGAGTACTTTGTCCAGTTCTGGGCTCCTCTGTACAACAGAAACATGGAAATATTGGACAGAGTTTAATGAAGGGCCGTAACAATGATTAAGGGACTGGAACAAAAGTTGTCCCAGTTTTTGAGAAGGATAAGAAGGAAGATCCTGGTAAATACAAGCCTGTCAGTCTCACTTCAGTGCCTGGTAAAACTATGGAGAAGGTTATTCTGGGAGTTACTGAAAAACTGTTGAGAGACAATGCAGTCATTGGTCATAGCCAGCACAGGTTCACGAGCAGAAAGTCCTCTTTACCCAACTTAATTTCCTTTCATGACAAGGTCACTCATTTAGTTGACCAAGGGAAGCCAGTAGATGTGGTGGTTTTGGATTTTAGCAAAACTTTTGCTACTGTCTCTCACAGTGTCTTTCTAGATGAACTGTGCAGCACATGGCTAGACAAGTCTGTAATACACTGAGTGAGCAATTGGCTGATGGGTCGGGCTCAAAGGGCTATATTAACTGGGGTTACATCAGGCTGGCAGCCAGTCACTAGTGGGATTCCACAAGGCTCGATTTTAGGGCCAGTGCTCTTTAATGTTTTTATACATGATCTGGATGCAGGAATTGATTGTGTATTAAGTAAGTTTGCTGATGATACTAAACTAGGAGGACCTGTATACCCCCTCGAGGGTAGAGAGGCCTTGCAGAGAGATCTGGATAGACTAGCGAGCTGGGCAATCACCCATGAAATTTATGACAATTTATGAAATTTAACAAAAGCAAGTGCCAGATTCTGCACCTGGGACAGGGTAATCCTGGTTATACATACAAACTGGGGGATGAGAAGCTGGAGATGAGCCATGCAGAAAGATATCTGGGGGTCTGGGTTGATGGCAAGTTGAATATGAGTCAACAGTGTGCCCTGGCAGCCAAAAGGGCCAACTGTGTCCCAGGGTGCACAAAGCACAGCATAGCTACCTGTCTAAGGGAGGTGATTGCCCCACTCTACGCTGCACTGGTGTGGCCTTGCCTGGAATACTGTGTGCAGTTTTGGGTGCCTCAGTTTAAGAGGGACATTAAACTATTAGAGTATGTCCAGAGGAGGGTGAGCAAGACTTACAAGGAGTGGCTGAGGTCACTTGGTTTGTTCAGCTTGGAGAAAAGGAGGTTGAGGGGTGAAGTCATAGCAGTCTATAACTTCCTCAACGGCTGCAGTGGAGGGGAAGGTTCTGATCTCTTCTCTCTGGTGACCAGCGATAGGGCACAAGGAAATGGAACGAAGCTGCATCAGGGGCAGTTCAGATTGGACATTAGGAAAAGGTTCTTCACTGAGAGGGTGGCCAGTTACTGGAACAGGTTCCCCAGGGAAGTGGTCATGGCAGCAAGCCTGTCAGATTTCAAGGAGCATCTGGACGATGCTTTTAGTCTTATGGTTTAGTTTCAGGTAGTCCTGCAGGGAGTTGGACTCAATGATCCTTATGGGTCCCTTCCAACTTGAGACATTCTATGATTTTATGATCTCTCTAATGAAGAAAGGCTGGGAGAGTGGAGACTGTTCAGCCCAGAGATGAGAAGGCTCGTGGGGATATATTAATGTATATAAATACCTGAAGGAAGGGTGTAAAGAGGACAGGGCCAGGCTCTTTTCAGTGGTGTCTAGTGACAGGACCACAAGCAATGGATGCAAATTGAAACACAGGAGGTTCCTCCTGAACATCAGGAAACACTTTTTCACTGTGAGGGTGACGGAGCACTGACACAGGTTGCCCAGAGAGGTTGTGGAGTCTCCCTCCCTAGAGATATTAAAAACCTGTTAAGACAGTCCTCTGCAACTGGCTCTAGGTGGTTGAGTAGGGGGCATTGGACCAGATGATTTCCACAGTTCCCTTCCAACCTCAACCACTCTGTGACTCTGTGAAGTAGCAAGACGTAATATGGTACTGCTTTTTTTTAAATGCTATGACAGTCTTTGAAATGGAAAGAATTGCATTTATAAGAATATTGGCCTAAATTACTAATTAGAGGAAACAAAGAAAAAAAATCCCTGTTAAATATTGCTTGCAAGGCAATCTGATTGCAGCATAAAAACACATGATATGCACATCTCTCAAGCCATGAGAAATCACAAGTAGTCAAACTAAGTAACCTTCCTTTACCAATGACACAAGACCAAGACACATGTCAATCACTGAACTCAAAAGAAAAAACAGAGAGTTCTGGAGCTCTGAGTCAGGTTTAAGACCCAACAATGTAAAATATGGTAACTCTCAATTTGTACTCAGTAATCAATTAGAAGCATGTACAAGTTGGATACCTGACTAAGAGGTTAGTTATGTGGAAAAGAATGCATAGAATAAGATGGTACTAGAGCCAATCCCAACAAGACTGATTTTTGAGGAACACCTCTATACAGATTTAACTTGGTTTGACATGTGTATCTGTTTCCAACCAAGCCTTCTTTGTCATTCTGGAAGCCGTGTAGCAGGCTTTCACTAACCCTCTATCATCTCACAGTAGGTGACCAGAAGAAGTTATTAGAAATGTCCATGTCCAACATGCTTTCCTACAGGAAAGGCCAATCCAAGCTTCCTGCTTAGAGATCAATTCAGACATGAAAACATGCAAGCACATAATTCTTTAAGTTTATTTATTGTTACTATAATACTGGCTGGTCTCATTATCTGCATATATGTTCCATTTTTATTTGAGTTCTCTTAGTCACTTGGCCTTAGTGATGTTGTCTGCCAAAGAATAAGACTGATTTCTGCTCTTTGTTAGAGTAGTGTAAACTGGCAGAGCTGGCTCACCTTCCCAGGGTATGTATAGCCTAGAGTTTCAAAATGCCATGATCTGGAAGGTTACAGGCTAAACAGGTTTCAACCAATGGACTGTCTTCAGTGTCTGAGAAAAGAGGAAGTTGAAGGTTTAGCTGCTTATTACAAAGTCATCCCTGCTTCTTGAATAACTCATTTTGATATTTTGTAATTTGCAAAAATGTGCCTGTGTGATCCCACAGGCTCTTAACTACTTTGTACTGAGTGGGTATGAACAGATGGAAAACGTTTTCAGTTTCTGAGACAACTGCTAATGGATGTCACCAGCTATTAGAAAAGCTCAGGTGGTTCCATTTTGGGAGAATAGGCACTGTCATAAGCCTCTTATTTTTTAATGAAATGTTTACTCATTTATACCTTGATGGTAAGTTTAAGACTGCCTGTACTAGTGCAAAATTATTAGAAATTGAGTTGGAAATTATAGACTGTTAAATAGTCCAGAACCTTAGATCCAAACATTTCACCTGAAAATAACAAAAGCTTGTTGTAGGTCACTTCAGTATGCGGAAAAAAGTAATCACTGGAAAAAAATTAATTCCAGCAAGCTTAGACTTCTTTTTCCCTCTTTCTAACAGATGCAGAAAAAAAAAGAAAGTCTGGCTTCTTATCTGAAAATCTAGAACTACTTTTAACTTCACAGCAGAAAGGAACTGTTGTCCTAGCTACAATTTAATAACCTTGCTCTGCCTATCTGTTTAGTTTTTTTATCCACCAACCCAGATGAAATTTCATACTGTTTGTGAGCTCCCTCTAGCCTCAGACACTAGGACCTTCCAATAAGAAGGAACTGAGCTATGAAAAGATAAAATGAAACTCAGTAAGTAAATTTTCTCTGTCATTCCTTGCTGGAGGGCAGAATTAGTATCGTGAATAGGGCTGAGAAATAGCTAAAGAGACCAAAATATTTTCCTGTCTGTGAATTGAAGACTGGAGGGAATGTAGGCACAGAGGAAGACAGTTGTATTAGGATAGAGCGGTACCAGCTGGATGCCCTTCCTTCTCTGTTTACTACAAAAGACAGAGTTCAAAAATATAGATTGCTCCTCTCTCTTCTGGTGTTGGCTCAGATTGCTAAACTGTATTGAGGCACCGCTTTGATCACACAGCCTTGAACTGCATGAGACTGGTTTAACAGATAAAGATACCTCATTCCACTGTATACAGACTGATATTTTGAAGACTAAAATGTGTCAAAGACCCTGTGGACAGAATCTTCCACTAGTTCTCCAGGAACCTGATACATAAGGAAATCACAGGAGAAATAGATACGACAGTATAAGGGAAGACCCCTTCTCATGGTAATGTAACCCAACAATGACACAGGACATCTGGAATGAGATAGGAGGGGAAAGGTTCCCTGCTAGTATAGCAACACCACCATCAGACCTTCAGCACTCATGTCAGAGCTGGAGAAGCTTTCACCCAGCTATTGTTCTTCCTTTTAGGTCTCAATGTTTCCAATTCAGTTTTCAATTTGCCCAAGAAAGTGAGCAAAATAGTAGCAGCTAGGACAAGTAGGACAACACCTACAGCAGTCTTTTCTCTACCTTTGCAATGTGAAGGACAGCAGGGTTTGGAAGAAGAAATTACTTTTCTCAGCTGTCCCATGAAAGTGCTGACTTTGTTTGCAGGCTTTCCCTGAGTGACAGAGGGGATGCAGGAGTTTATTCAGTTTATAATTTCCTGACTGTCCCTTACACCCACATAGATTTTGTGGGAGGCCTGAAAAAATATCTGCAGAGATACTTCAATTCCATCTATTCATAGTGCTGAAGCACTTTAGAACCCTGGTCATGGATAGGGTGCCTAGCCGACACCAACTGGAGAACATGTCAGGAAGTTACCTCTTACAATTGGTTTACAGTAGAAGGCAGATAAAAGACAAATACAGATTGATGGGTGAGTACAAGGAAACAGTGACAGAATAGTTGTGTAAGTGCTGTTTCAGATTGTTTCAGACTTTTTTTTTTTTGGTTCAGATTATTTCAGGTGATTTCAGATTTTTTTCATGGGTGTCACAATAAAGGAAAGCTTTGGGAAGGTGATGAAGATGATATTTTTATAGTGTCTACAGCTGATGTCTCCCAAATATTAAGGAGTCACAAAGGGACAAAGTACCAAAGGAACAGTTTGAAAATTGTTTGAAAAGCTGTAAAGGGTGGTTGGCATTGCTGCATTATTTTTTTTTTTGACTAATATTCTCTGTTTTTCAGCTATAGGACATGAACTACCTTCAGTTCAAGTTACCACATATCCTGTATCTGAAAAGTACACACCATAAAAAGTACATGAAAGAATAATACTTCCTCCTCATAGATCTGATGTAGAAGAAAAGTATATCTACAAATGGTCTCAGATTCTGTAACTATCAGAAACACAAAACAAAATGGCAAGTTACAGCTTCAGCCATGGGGCATCACCTAAATGCTATAATTTATAGGATGACATTACTTCTTCTTTAGATGAGGTGCCAGGGAGTACAAGCCTCTTCCATACTAGCCTACTGGCTGCTCCAGGAGCCCTAAAGCTCTCACCTTTTAATTTTTGGTATCTCCTGGCTTAGCAAAACATAATCAAAAGAACAGACTCTAGTCAGGGAATACCCTCCTACTTCCTAAGATTTGTGAGTACAGTACAGCAACAAATGAATATTTTTGGGGTTTGCTTTGGATTCTCAAGTCAATCGCTAACCCTTAATAATCTTATGCAGCAAACACCACCCTGAATTTTTTTCACTGCTGCCAAAGTTCCCAAAAAAGAAATTCTTTAGTGTTTTGAATGTCTCCTTCATAGGGTAAGTTTGCCATTCCTAGCCAAGAATTCCTGTTTGTCTGAAGCTAGGAGACAGACCAAAAAAGTTTTTTCAACATCCATTTTAAGAGGAGAATCAATTTAATTTGATTCAATCCACCTTCTAGATTTTATAATATGTTGATTCTCCCACTAGGTAAGGATAAGAACTGCAAAATCAAGCAGTCTGATTCACAGAGATATGAACAAGTATTTTAAAAAAACGAATAACCTCTTTTTTATTTTCTGGATTAGAACATAGTGAATATAATGGTCTTTGTGAAGCTCTAAAACCCTACTTCTGAAATGAATAACTTGCAAACATTGACCTCATCTGCAGGATAAGTGCTTAAACTGAAGTAGAACCCTGCCCATAGCTCTGACACAGGTTGAATGCAAGCAGTTTGTTGTGGATACTGCAAATTCTTTACAATCAGCTCATCAAGCACAAGCTCTTTCCTCTTCATGAGCTTTCGAATGCCTTTCTGCTTAACGCAAAACCAAGAAAGTTTGCAGCAGGAAGGCCAAGTGTAGTAGGGGTGGGACAAACATTGTAAAACAAGTGACAAGGCACATTTCAAATTTTGCTTTCTGTGCAGCTCAGCTGTAAAGGTGACATTATCTGTTTAGCTTTTCAAAACCATTCAGTAAAGTAAACACAATTAAATTGCCTCCAGAACAGGGTTGTAAGCAAGTGGGACAAGAAATAAGAAATATGAACAGGAGCCAGATATTTCACAATGGACCTTTCACCCCAGTACTTCTGAGCCCATCATTTTGGATTTCTGCGCTCAGAAAAGCTTGTGCTGTTTAGAGATCATGTTTTTCTTGCTATATGACTCAGCTTCCTCTGAGAGAACAAATGAATAACCAGCAACATTAATGGACAGATTTTTGGATTTTTATTTAAAAGAGATCTTTTTCCTAAGTATATTTTTATTTCAAAATAACTATTTTTATAATGATCAGCAATTAAAGCAGGAGCAATAATTTCGTGAAAACCTAAGAACAATCTGACAATTTGTATTTCATTATTTTTTAAAGCAATAATACATATATTTGCTGACAAAAGTTTTAAGGTCAAACCGCCAAACCATTAAAGGCTTCTTTTTAAGCACAGGAACCAAAGTTTACTGAGGTGCCACACCAGCTTTGCACAGTAGTTTCACAGAGGAGGTTATTCAGGTAGGCTGGACTCATGATTAATTCAGTCTGTGATAAAAAACATTGTATTTGAGAGGGTGAGATCTATCAGCTCCTTGGTCTCAAAGGCTACAATGACTAGAAAAAAAATTGCTTCATTTAAATAACTATAGAAATACCCCAGAGGTCAGTGCATCAATTATTTTAAATGAAAATTCAGAGGAAAAAATGATCACAGACTACGTAAGAAGTACAGCTATTCACCACTTCCAAACATGAAGTATAAAACCCAAAAACTTGAATAACTGTATCTAATTTCTAACTATTTCTATTTCTAACTATTTCTATTTTCTAATAACTGCATAACTACTCAAATACATCTGAATTGGAATGGTTACCTCTGCTACCAAAAAACCTCTCACTGTGTCAACCAGCTAGACCAGTGGCACAGCATGAATGGCCTGGGTCTTCTGGTTTGAAAGGGGAACCTTTCCTCAGTCTGCCACTGATTCTGGAGCCCATCTAGACATTTTGGCATTTGGCTCATTGACGCATGAGTTCTAGCAAATCTTTATTGTTAATACCTTTCTTGAGGAAAATATGTACTCCTGCAAGAAAAGGGTAAAGTCATTACTAAAATCTCCAAACTTCACCGTTCATCAAATGGCTAAAATCTGTCACTTAAAATACTTTCATCCCCATCCTGATCACTGTCATCTGCACAAGCTCCTCGACTCACCTCAGTTGGATTTTTTTCCATTAAGTTTTCCCAGCTTCAGATGAAGTTCTTGCAGACCTATTAATAAAACCTGTTGGATGGATTTCATTGGAGAAACCTCTTCATACAGAGTAAAGCTGAAGAAACACAAATGTCTGTGACCAACAGAGTCTGAGAAATGCATGGGAATTTGGGCTGATACATACCGAACTTAGTCGACTCCTTCCCACTTCAGCAGAAGTCTTACAAGCTGTTCCTATTTCCCATCCTTTGTTAACAAGCTGTTCTGGTTTGAGTGACACAGGATTAATTTCTCTTTCAGTGATTTTACTTTTCAGTAAGATCTCCTCTAATGCTTGGGAAAACCACATTTTAGAAGACTTTATTGTCTGAATTTGTGAAAATATTTACTTTGTAGCCAGATACAGTATGTGGTTTTCAAGGACTTAGAGGTTTTGAGCCAGCCAGGTGCAGGGATGAAAAAGAGCGAGACCCGGGCACTTGAACCAAGCTGGCCAACAGGATTATTTCATACCATGAACGTCACATTCAAAATAAATTTGATGAGGAGTTTTTTTTTCTTTTTCTTGATGGCTGCGATCCTGGTAACTTCTTGCCCCTGTGCCAGACACCTGAGACCTTCCCTTCCTCCCAAAGCCATAGTGCTCGCCGTGTCCAACATTTGCTGTCCACTGCTGGGAGTGCACAGCTTCCCACTGATAGAATTGGCTGAGTATAATCCTCATATATTTTGTATTGGTATCCAGATCAATACTGGTTCTTTAGTGCTATTAATGTTAATTATTTAGTCTTATTCTATTAAATCTGTTTATATTTCAGCCCTCGGGTTTCCTTGTTTTTTCCCAATTCCCCCTCTTGGGTGGGGAGGGGAGGGGTCACTGGGTGATAGAATAATTGTCTAAAGGACAACAAATTGTTGTGAGTTCCTCAAACCATAACACAAGCAATTTTCACAGAGGGAGAACTATCAAAGGATATGAAGGTGTTAAAGCATATTTATTGCTTTATAACAAGTTAAGTGTACCTAAACATCTGAAAAGTGTTGGTAGGAAGATAGCATTCTGTTGATATAATAAATACACTTTACGGGATTTGTCTCTAATAGAGGTTTCTGTAAAGACTCTGTCCAGACAAATGATTTCCCAGGACAGTGAAAGATCAAGGATATTGCTTAGACTGCATCCTAGGGCACCATGATTTTTTTAATCTGTTTCACAGTTTATGCAGCCACGATAAAAATGTCAAGGGGCCTAACTGTCTGGCATTCATTTAAATGAAAGGTGGTGGGAATGACACAGTGCAAACAGCTACAGGCAGAAATGGATTCATACCTCAGTATGGTTATGCTATACAAGGGAAAAAAAAACCACATTGAGAGCAGTACAGCCCTGGAAAATGGCCCATAGAGGCAGTGGTGTCTCCGTCCCTGGGGATCTCAAGCACTTGGCTGGACAATGCCCTGAGCAACCTAATCTTATATTGAAGTGATTTATGTTTGGAGCAGAAGAGCTGGACAAAAGGTATCCAGAGGTCTCTTCTCACCTAGATAATTCTATTAGAGACAAAAATTCCCCACAGTCATGCAGCTTATTATATTGAGATGTTGTTGTAAGCTGTCTTACATAGAATTCAAAGGAGAAAGCAGGTGTGAGGTACTAGTTTGTGTTGGCTGCTTCTCATTGTAAGAACAAAAACAGCTCTGAGGAATAGAAGTTGTAGCTTTTCTGTCTGTTCAGGCATCCAGGCTCCTCCCACCCCTCCTCCAAATATGTCGTGCAGCAAACCAAAGGCATTGCCCCGAGTATGCGCTCTCAGCCAAAGCAACAGATGAAGGTGCGTAATGGGTCCTAAGACTGCAATGGCAATACCATGCATTCTGCTTACTCTGTTAGGAGGAAGCAACTTGTAGCAGAAAGTTGCAGAGAAATCTGGGAGAAAAAACCTCTTCAATTGACGCAGTGAGGTGCTCCAGAGGCTTCCCTAACTTAATGTGTCCCATTGCACTCTGGCAGCTAAGGACAGAACCAGTTTATCTCCTACTCAGAGCAAGAGGGAAACTCCCACTGCCAGGTCTACATCTAAGATTACAAGTATGTATTTGCCTTTTGCTTGAGAAAAGACCTTACCTGAGTCTTATAACAGAAATCTGCAACAGGCATACCTTAAAAATAATAGAAAGGGAGTGAGAAACTCTGATCAGAGAATGGAAATCCCAGTTCCCAAAGATCTTTAAAATTTGAATGTATCTTCATCCCCTTCACTCTGGGGATGGTCTGTTTAGTCTCTGCCAAACATTTCTGTGAAATGTTTTCTGTCAAAGAGAATTATTGTGTATATCTCATCATAAATCTATTTAGATAAAAAAATAGTTTCAGAACTACTGAAAAATTGTCTACAAAGACATCATTCTATGTTTCTATACCGTGCACTGCTACACCTTGCACTAAGTAGTATAACACAAAATAAAGGTGAGTTCAGCTTCCCTCTTTTCTGTTTTTAACACTTTTGGCTTCACTATGGTGCAGTGCAAAGTATAAAGGGTCTAAGTACAGAAAATCAATTTAAGGAAGCAAGCAGTTTTCATTAGTTTACAAGGGCAGGCTGGAATAAAACACTAAGTATTTGATAGGAACTCATAGAAATGGAAATGCTAAGTATAACTATTCTTAAAATGGCATAACAATGTGAAATGTGAAGAAGACTGAGATTATTCCGTTAATGTTTTTCTTAAAAGCCAAAATACTGAAATTAAATAAACATGAACGCTGGTGGAAGAAGTAGACTCCATATTTTCTGAACACTGTGCAATGAGACATAGTGGTTGTATGACCTTTAAAAGGTTATGCAGCTAAACATTGTTTAGTGATGCAGCCTTGGGATGCCAGAATTCATCAGCAAAATGAGTCAACAATGTAATTTATGAGGGACTCTCTCCTGGTTCCCTCCTTACACAAATCAAATTTGGAAGCAGAATAATGTCTTATGATAGCAAGGTAGCACTTGCTGAATGTGCTGCGTGGAAGTTTGCAATATACCTTCATCTGGAATCACATTTATAAAAGAAATGTTCAATTCAAACCCATTTTTACCCCATTTACTGACATCTAATACATAATTCTTGCTGCCTTGTGTATTTCTGCATGTAAGCATTTCATCATGCAAGCAGCAGTGACAAATGGGAGCAACAGAGAAAGTTCTTGTGAGTGAAAGAAAAACCTCAGCTCTGTCCCTCCTGTTTTCCGCTGAGAAATAATGGCTTCCAAATCCCTGGAAAACAAGGCAGTTGCTGCTAAGAACTCTTCTTTGAATCGACCCTGGATGTAAAAGGGCCATAGCAAGTAGTCGTCACTTCCCAGTATGTGCACTCTGCCTGAAGTATCCAGGAGAACAAGACCATGAGGGCCAACCCCACCACTGTATCTCTCCACCATCCCTCTCTTGCTAAGGCAGAAGCAGAAAGAATGCTGCTGCTGGCTACCCCAGTAGAGAGGCTTTGCTTTCCCAGCAGGTCATCGCAGAAGGCACATTAAAGCTGCTCACAGCTAATGGGCAGAGAATGGATTGAGAGCAGACCTGAGGAGAAGGACTTGGGGGTGTTGGTGGATGAGAAACTCAACGTGAGCTGGCAATGTGCACTCGCAGCTCAGAAAGCCAGTCACATCCTGGGCTGCATCAGAAGAAACGTGGCCAGCAGGTCAAGGGAGGTGATTCTACGCCTCTACTCTGCTTTTGTGAGATCCCACCTGGAGTACTGCATCCAGCTCTGGGGCCCCCAACATAAGAAGGACATGGACCTGTTGGAGTGAGTCCAAGAGGAGGGCCACAAAGATGATCAGAGGGCTAGAGCACCTCTCCTGTGAAGACAGGCTGAGAGAGTTGGGGTTGTTCATCCTGGAGAAGAGAAGGCTCATGGGAGACCTTGTAGCAGCCTTCCAGTACTTAAAAGGGGCCTACAGGAAAGATGGAGAGGGACTCTTTTATCAAGGAGTTTAGTGACAGGATGAGGGGTAATGTTTTTAAACTCAAAGAGGGTAGATCTAAATCAGATATTAGGAAGAAATTCTTTACTGTGAGGGTGGTGAGACACTGGAACAAGTTGTCCAGAGAAGTTGTGGAGGCCCCATCCCTGGAAGTGTTCAAGGCCAGGTTGGATGGGGATTTGAGCAACCCAGTGTAGCAAAAGGTGTTCCTGCCCATGGCATGGTGGTTGAAACTAGATGATCTTTAAGGTCCCTTCCAACCTAGACCATTCTATGATTTTATGATTCTATGATGCTATGATTCTAATGTACCCTCTCCACCACTTAGAAGCTCAGCTCATTTGCTCTGCAGCTGCTAATATCTTTCTTGGGTCCCCAGTAAATCCACAGTGCAGGGACAGACCTTTAGATTTAGCTTAAGTAGGACTGTGCAAACCAGGGGCAGTTTAGGCTAAACCATATTTGCATATGGAATTAAATAACACTAGGGACATTGGTCTAACTAGATTATTCATTTTCACTTTTTGTTTAATTCAAAACCTCCCACTTTTCGAATTATCTGTAGCTGCCACAGAGTTTCCAGTTGGATGCATCAGAATGCTGCAAGAACCATGAATCTTTAAGCCAAATCAGACTCATCTTCAGCTGGAATGAACAGTGCTTTGTCACTGTTATGTCAGCCCAGTCGTAAATTCATTTTGAAGACAGCAGTTATTTGCTAATAAGTATTGCAAAATTCAAATCTGTTGGCCTCTGGGGGTTAACTAGTGAGAGACTGGAAGAATTTGCCAAAAGAGAAAAAAAATTAAAAAAAAATCTAGATTTTTATGTTATATATACTCAGTCACTTGGTTCAAATAATGTTTTCCCACACAGGGATAAAAAAAACAACCAGAGCCATCCATTTGTCCTTCTCTCTAATAAAACACATGCTGCTGACCCCAAAATGGGCACCTAAGTCAACAACTCTGATGTGCTCACTCCTGCAGAAATGACTTTGAATGGATGATAGCAGTCAATAAGTTAATATTCTCACTTGACTCTCCTCTGTGCCTTAGCTTAGGTGATTGTACTCATGGGAGAGATTGTGGAGCAGCTTATCAGTTGATACCATTCAGTTTTTTGAATTGAATTCAGCTGTTCATGTAATCCTGCTTTAAAGAGAGATGCTGGACAAGAGTCTAAGGAGTGCTAACACTTCTTTTATTACAAAAGAATGCCTTTGGGTTGTGAAAAAGAGCTGACGCCAGCTTGGCACTCTTGTTTACTGAGTAGTTTACTCAGGAGGTTTGGCTGTGAAAGCTGTTGCAAAGAATTGGTATTCATCCTTTCTGGAAATTTTTTCTCTTTAGCACAATGGCTGCAATTAATGGGCAAAGAACAACGTGAGGGGCCAGCACCTTCCCACTGCAAGACATGGGAATCCCTAAAAGGAGCCAGCTAACAGGTGCGATAGCCTCCTGTGACCTGCATACTGTCATGTGACATTTGACATGTCAACTATCTCAATTATCCTTTTAGTATGTGCCTCTTCAGGAACCTTTTCTACTGAGCTTGGTGGATATTTTCTAGCAACATGAATCACCAGACCTATATCTAAATAATGGTTTTCACATTACCTCAGTCAAACAATTCTTCCTGCCCCTCACATGGGCACAGCCTTCACTGTGACCTTTCAATGATGCTCTGGTGACTTTCCCACTGAAGTCTTCTTATTTTTTGGACCAGCTATGCTGGACCTAGTAGTTAGGTCCTTAGTTATCAGCTGTCACTATGGAAGAAAAAAAGATGATACAGACATTTGAGCATAGTTCTGGGTTTTCCTAGACACTGATGTTTGTTCCTGTGTGGTTCAAACCACAGTGATATGTAAGCTTGGGGAAATAGATGCTGAAGTCAAGAGCTGTTCACTCAGGTGCTACAGGAAGATTAAATGAATCAGTGGCAAAGAGCTGGGACCAGAGTACAAGTTTCTTAACCCCTTCAAATGCTTCATCCATTTGTCTGCATTGCCTTCCCTGGTTAGTTTTTAACATCTGCAAAGCTGTAATTTACACGCTTAAACCAAAACTTGTAATTTGCTGGGTTCCTTTAATGTAGTTTAAATTGTAGTTTAAATTTATGATTAAACTGCAGATTGTCCAGATTAAATTGTCCAATGCCTTGGACAATTTGGAGAGCAGGTGACACTTTATAGCTACAATTAATGTGTTTAGATTCTTTTTTTATTATCCCAAAGTCTTTGTATGTGGGAATAGCAATATCAAGTGATGGTTAGTTATCAAGATCAACATTTCAAGGACAGATGGATTATTACCTTTCCAGAAAAGTACTCACATCTCTGCTGAGCAACCTTCTTCGTCTCCTTTTATTACTAAAAATTAATGAGATAGCAATATAAAACATAATTAATTTTATAATAATTTTTAAATTTACTTAATAACGAAAGGGTGTTTACATCTACAGATCCCATTTGGATCTTTGGTCTCCCTGCTAAAAGTGCCAAAAAATGTCTACCAGTTACTGCCAGGGCTAATGATGACCTCTGACCGTGAGGGCCCAAAGTGATCTCTGCCTTGGTTTCCCAGCTGTGAAATATGATTTGGAACACAGATCACTGTAGGTTGTGAGCCCTTTTCCTGTTTCATCTTTTAAAGCTCCAATTCTGCAGTGCATACAAGCACAGCTTTATCACTGTGACAGCACTGCTGTCAGCAGAGCTGCTCTAGGACTAAGATCAGCAAGTGCATGCTTACAAGACCATGGATTGAAAAATATTTGGGATGAGATTTATTCCCCAGCTAAGAACCTGAACGGTGCCCATCACAACAAATGCTTCAACTTGCTTGTGGCTTCCTCAGTAAAAAAGTTTGTAATAATCATAATAAAGTGAGAAGTCCTATCTATTCTTTATCATTTCACAGCACTGTCATATTTCACATTTGGTAGTCTGTTTGACTTTCATTACCAGCCCTGTTAATATATGATACATTCACGGGACTACAGATTCAGAAGATTGATTGGCTATTTCTAATTCTACTGTTACACACTTGCAAATCAAAAGAACGGAAAATACACCTGCTTTGCAGAGGTCTGGATTTCTAATGTGCTGTTGGCCAAATGGAACATGAAGGTTCCAATCAAAAGCAAATCTGTTTACATGGATTGATGTGCTTCAGACAGGCAAAAATAAGCATGAAAGACTAAGGACTATTTCCCTGTTTTTATTTTAGTTTCTTTTCACAAGACTGCACAGTGTAATTATTGGGCATTGAACAGTCTTTCATGTATTATTTAGGAAAAAGCTCAGCTGTTTTAGATGGTAAAAGGGTGCAATGTAAAGTGAGTATTATCCATTATTTTCACTTAAGCTGCAAATTATTTTAGCCCAGTGTCCTGTCTACAGGGAAACTTAGCTAGTGGGTCACTTCTCACTCCTATTACTGAGGCCTTGAGAGCTTCCTTAGTGAATCCAGTGCCAACTCCTTGCTGATTATTGATTCCTTCTGACTCAATGAACAGAAATAAATAGTTCCTAATTTGTTGTGACGTTGCATATATGTGCTTATTTATTAAAGGAGGGAGCTGTGACTGCATGTTTCCTCTTCAGAACTGGTACGACTTGGTTTGTATTGGCAGGGTCTGGGGAGAGAAAGGTGGGCCATGTCACGCAGCTTGCATGATGAGATGCTTGCAATTATTGCTCCTCAGCAATCTCTAGGCTCCCTGTCCTTCTTTGTGCCTTTGCTTCCCATCTCTGATATTTAGACTGTTGAGCATTTAAAGGCAGGAGACATAATTTTGTTCTAGCTCTGTACAAGGGAGTCCAAGTCCAGGTCACAAGCTGCTAGTTACGACCTAGAAAGACGCTATTCACTGACTTCAGATGCATCTCACATCCCCATGTCGACACCTTCTGATAGGCATGAGCCTAATGATGTTATCATGATGATAGTGTCTTCATGTTAATGGTCTTGTTAACTTCCCTCACCTTTTCTTTGAAAGGACATGAAAGAGAAACAAGGCACAGTCAGACACTTTTTAAGCATTATTTTTATGATGTACAAGGTAACAAGAGAAGCCAATAGGTGTGGAAAGCCTGAGGTTCAGTGAGCCTCCTGATATTACAGCAGAATGAGACCAAGCTGATAGCAGCTACCACCAAAGGTATTTTTCATGTCAAACAATTTTGTCCCATTCACTGCATTCCTGGGTCCTGGCAGTATAGCTGCATCTGTGTGACTCAGTGCCCTGGAACAGTCTTATGCTACTATGACCATATTTTCCTGGATCCAGAGCTAATTTGGGTATGGCTGAACAGCCCTGTAATGTGGAGAAGACTGAGTGGTCACTCTTAGGGTCTAAAATTCACTTCTTAACTGTAGATTACTGTGACATTCTGGTGTCTCCATTTTTAAATTAATTCACAGAAAATCAATGATGGTCTGAAATCACTTGAAGTTCAAGGGGCTGGGTGAGGGTTATCAGGTTTGAATTTAGGAAACTTGAATTCAAATTCCAGCGTGATGTATATTACCTGACTCAAGAAACTCAGTGTTACAGTTAACCGATCTGTAAAATGGGATGTTAATTTTTCTTTTTTTCCCTACCTCTGCCTGCTTTATCCACTTACATTCAGCTTTCCAGGGCAGAGAATGTCTCACACTCTCTGTTTGAGGCAGAACTTTTCACAATGGCAACACCATCTCTGCTGGGTCCTTTAGGCATGCCCATAATAGAAATAAAAACAACAAATTTTATTCAGAGGAAAAAAGCAAGGAATTAGGTATGTTTTTTCCTGAAAGCACTAAGTACTGTGTTTTTTCCCTTCTGTAATGGAGCAAAAAATGATACAGCAGTAAGTCCCAAATGGGCTTTTATTTCAGTAACATAATTTTATAGAACTCTAGCAAGACAACTGACGTTTCTTTCCTTTCATTTATTTTCTCTAAAAATAGTTACTCAGCCGTATGAGTTGGAACTGGAATCAGATATTCCACACCAATGATTGAATTAGCCACAGAGTTTAATCACTAAATATTCTGGTTTGGAGTATATTTGGAATATATTCTTAGAATTCTATTGCAATTTTGTGGACAATGAAGAGAAGTAAGTTGGAGGAGAGTTTCTGCCCTCAGCCTATACCTGATATCACTACATGTTCTGACAGCTTCAGGCCCTTCATTCACAGGATTTTTTCTGGTTCCTCATACTTAGTCCAGAGAAGGGGAAGTTGTGTCAGAAATGAAAGTATAAAATAGGGCACTTCAGAGTATAGAATAATTCTCCATTCAGCAGTGAATTCTGCACTGAATGAGTGATTTTCAGACCTCTATGGGTCACTGGCTGGTTATGTGGATAAACAACTACAGACTCAATTCCAGGAAAAGAGCCGGTTTGCCTCTTCTACCCCACCAAGAGTATATATAGAAAAGGTCCACATCAGCCCCTCTGCTTTCAGATATGGAGTAAACTTCTCCTAGCTGCCTTGTTTGGAAAACCTTGTGAGCAGAGGTTTGTTAGTGAGATTTATGATATGCATCTGCAAGTGTGTCTGGTGGTACCAACTCTACATTTAACCGAATGCAAAGCATACCATGCAAGCACGAGAGCACCCAGATGTGCTGAGAGTCTGACACACTTAGATTCCTTACCTATTGCCAGTCAATGCCTTTGTCAGATTATTTGGCTCAGGAAGAACAAGCCCTCTCCTGTTTTTCCCCATCCCTACCTCTGGAATCTAAGAGAGGAAGGAAGGAGAGTGGCCCAACTTCATGGTGGTGTTTTATACATAACCCACAGCCACTCTGAGTCCATAGGTTGGCACTCCGAGGCCTTCCCTCCCATGTAGGCTCCACGCTGAGACCCATCACACACACACACACACACACACACACACTGTTTGAAGTACCACTCAAGTGCACAGAGATCAGTGCATGAATGCCAGACTACTGTGCTGTGGACAGACTTGTGCAACTACTTGATGCAGCAACAAGACTATGCTTGCACTTGAGAAAGACAATTCAGTGAAAACAAAGTCAGTGGGAGGTTAAAATAGTTCCTTGATGAAAATGTGTGGGGTTTAAAATAGGAATATTTGATGCATTAAGAGGATAAAAAATAAATTAACACAGAAATTCATTAACTCACATTGAGAATCTCACAGTAATGCCTTCCAACCCAAGTAATAAATCAAAATTTACATTTAATAAAATCACTGTCACAGAGTTTCTCATCTGATTAGGGTCACAGTGCTTCAGGAAAGCTACTAGTTTTTTCTTAGTCAGTTGG
This sequence comes from Himantopus leucocephalus, assembly GCA_003993805.1. NCBI lineage: Eukaryota > Metazoa > Chordata > Aves > Charadriiformes > Recurvirostridae > Himantopus > Himantopus leucocephalus. The sequence continues at coordinate 52,995,561 of RSEF01000004.1, read as the reverse complement.
GTCTCTAGTTACTAGCCACTGTATTTTCTCCTTTTTTTTCCCTCTGAGGTCTCTGCTTCTTTGTTCTTATTTTCCAATGTCTACATTGGGCTGAATAAAGGAATTGCCATCCGAAATACTGAAATTTCAAAATTCTACATTGTCCTAAGTTGGGATGAAAATCTCAGAACATCTTGCAAACAAAATATGCAGAAATGTTTTCTTCCTACCATACAGAGCATCTCATTTAAGGTCAGATCTGGTAACCTGATAGTCTTATTCTGTTATATAGTCAAAATACAGTGTAGAAAAAGAAAAGTTTGGGCCTTTTTGAAATGAAACATTTCAACTTTCTGACAGTAAGACTTAATAATAATTATCTACTGAGAATTTTGACAAAAACAATATTTATTTGCAAGATATTTTAATTCTGTTATATCAGCATTTTCCAGTTGAAGCACCTTAGAAAATTTTCAGCTAGCTTTATTTGGTGCAATGTCAGCTGTACTGTTATTATTATGTGGGGCTCTGTTATTTGTTTACATGCAGCAGTACCTGCAGAACTTTTGAATTTAGAGGACAAGATTGTTCATCATGGTAGGAAGTATTCATGAAAGTGGAAGAGAACAAGATAGGAAAAGAACCCACACACATTTAAGTACAAGACAACAGAAGCAGAGGGCTGTGGAACTGCTTGTATGAGAATAATCTGTGTGTTGCAGTGTCAAAAAAAATGCTAAAAACTCTCAATCAGCCATGGGGTTCCTGCTAGAAAATGGAAGAAGCCCATAAGCTTTTTGTCCAGAAGCTCCCTTGGCTCTGATTTGGTGTACGATACACAGTGCTGTCAGCAGCCAGAGGGCTTGCTTTTTATAGTGTTTTATTTGAGAGCTTTGTTATGTGCACAAATATATGGTAATTGTGCTTTCTCAGCCAGAAAATCAGTTGATCAACATTGATCATACATCTGTGGAATCACTTCTCAGATGTCTCTGGCACATGCACAGGAGCCATTTGATTTCATGTTTATGTCTTTATATTGTTCCTGGTGACTCCCCTGTTGAGACCAAGCCACAGTCTATGTGACTACAACACTTGAAGGCCCATTTGAAACTTTATCTCGAGCAGTGTACAGAGATAATAAGACTTACAATGGGCATTGCTAAGCTGCACAGGGAAGGGAAGGAATTCTTCACTTTACAGAAATGAGGCTGAGTCTTCTTTCTGGCCCTCCCTTACAAATGAAAAGTCAGTGTGAAAAAAGACATTGAAAAACCTTTACAACACTTGATGGTCACACAGCTGTGTTTTGATTTTAACTGTGTGCAGTAACAAAATTACCAAGCATGAACAGTCCTGAATGCTTATAATGCTTGTCTCATGTTCTGTCAATGTCTGTCTAGCTCCCTCTTTCTCTCCCATGCCCTTCCCCATCTGTCATCATCCCAGGATGACTGTCAGCTGCACAGCTTCTCTGCTCCAGCACTGGAGATGGGTGTGGAAAGCACCTTCTTTATTCTTCCCAGCTCAGTGCTCCTTCCTCTCTCCTGCCAAGCAGGGGCATAATAGCTACAGGGGAGACAAAGGAGGACTGTATGTCCACAGAGATGGTTAAGTCTCAGCAGCATCCTCTTTACCCACCCATCAACACTTCCCTTAGCACTACTATTCTTGGTGGTATCAGGATCTGTTAGGTGTTTATTTATATCCCTATTATGATTCAAATCACGTTGTCAATGTTATCTTTAGAGATCTGGCCCCAAACTCCTTCAGTATCCTACATGGGACTACTGAAGCAGAAGCATAAAAGCAGTCGACCCCAGAATCCAAGGTTATCTCTGCTAACTAGAAGGAATGACCCTACACTTACAGGGTAAACTCCCCTGCATTTTCTGTGCTATAAGTTGCTGAGTCTCAAGTTTGTTATTATTTATTATAACAACATATACTGAATGTGAATCATTAAAACTGTTGTTTTGCTGGAAGGTGAAGTACTGCAAGGAGATGTAGGTCTGATTCTAAGTACAAGGAATAGTTAAAAATAACGGTAAGATCTTTCCACATTAAATGTGTATCAGGAAACTTCAAGGATAGTAACTTCGTAGGGCTTTATGTGTTTCATTCACACTTGTGTTTTTCTAGATTTATGCCACTCAAATCAAAATACACCAGAAAGTGCAAATAAAATGTTGCTGTTAGAAAGGTATAAACACATCCAAGGAGCATATACATATGCATATTTAATGACTTGCTTATAAGATGCCATATTTAGTATATTCAGGATCAAAATACACTCCTGCTCCTTTTAAATTTTATATACATCCTACATTGCTCTTCACTCAGCCCTTTCTGAAGAGAGACATCACTTGATCACTCCACTCCTGACCACAATTCCAACATCTACTGCTTTTGCACAGGTAGATAAAGACCCATCCTTTTGTGGAAATGCACAGTTATTTGCTGTAGCGCTTGTCATATAGCCATCAGCACAAGCACAGCAAACATGCTCCACACAGAGATGATAGACCACTAGGAGTCCAGCAGCTTACTAGCCAGGGATGGGAGGTGGGTATGCATACTCATGAGATACATATGCATACTCATGCATACTCATGTGCTGGTGTTTGAAACGGGAGCATTTTCCCACCAGCACTGCCAAAAATCTTGACGGAGTAGTTGAGATACAAGCTGCACTTCCCTCCCACCAATATGCAACTGGGTGGCAGACCAAAGCTCACAGATTGATGACTCAAGCAGCCAGGAGACTGCTAAATATAGTCGATTGCCCTTCTCTACACCGAGCAAGATTATATTCCATAAAAGCTTCCCTCAACTTCTGTGAAAGACCCTGGTCTGCAAGGCTCTTATCCTTTCTGAATTACGGTTATCAAATCTGACCTCTAATCCTTTCTGTATCACATTATAATAGGTTCAGTTGTGTTACATGCTGGCAAGATTATAAATGCTGTGCATGCTCCCCACTCCCCCACCCCTCTTCATCCTCATACAGTTGTGTTTTGAAGTAAATACCATCTTTTTGGACCATCTCTGTACAATCCTTAACAAAATGGCTCTTGCCTATGTGATAAGGCAAGTATTAAACAATAGAAGCAATGATCACAATGTTATCAGCATTGCTATTTATTTAACATTAAGTGCAGTTTTCCGAATTTCAAGACTGTAAGAAAACTTCCCTGCATACATGGAAGTAGTGCTAATCCCCCTTTGATAAAAAATAAAATAAAATTAATTGTGATTGCATCATGCATGGGTTTATCTAGTTAGTTATTTTCAAGGACAAGGCTTTATCTTTTATAAGTTCTTTTTATAATAAAGCTGACTGACTAAGCCAGTGCTAAGATCAATTAGTCCTCAATTTGATTAGGTCAGACCATAGGCTGTAGTGGTTTCTCCTGTATCCCCACATACATCTATGCTGGGTGACCCTGCACTTAAAGGCCCTAACTCTAACATAATGTCTCCAATGGGCTTCCTCTGCAAAATTCACCACAGCTACCAGGCAGGATGAGAACAGTCATAATGCACCAGGACGAGACACAGGTTGGAGCTCTTTACTAACAGTACCTGCTCTGGCAAAGGATTTGTTTCAATTATCTGCAGGATCCTCCAGACAGAAAGCAAAAGGCCCAACACCATTCCAAGCAGAAGGAAATTAAGTGCATTAAAACTACTGCGAAGTCTGGCCTCCAGAAGCGGCTCTCACCAGTCAAGATGAACAAGAGACCCTCAGCTGTCCAATGAGGGTGTAGTGTTTGCGGCAGTCCCTTGTCATGTGAAAGAAATGTACTCTGCAGAGTTGTCCTTAATTTGAGAGTATTCTGCTATTTTTAATGTCAAGAGATGTCAAGATGATGTCAAGAGATGTCAAGAAACTGACCAGGAAGTAAGCATCAAATACATCTAGAAGGAGGACAGGGAGTAGGAAAGCAGCCTGCAAGACCCTTGCTTCCTCTTCATTCCACAGAAGCCAAACTGGTGAAGGTAGGGCTCCTGTGGGAAGTTAGTTATCACTCTTTCTTCTGGGCCACAGTAATCTTTGCAGTTGCTGATAAGAAAAAAAATATGTCATATGCAAATGCATTCTAGCAGTGACTCATGTTTTGGTATCCTTTAATTATTGTCTGTTGCATATTTGTATTTAGGGTTGGTGGGACATTGTTGACTGATTTTTTTTTCCAGGTATGCCCAAGCAATTCCCTGAAAGTCATTGTAAGAGACGCCCTGAAACAAATGGTAGAGCCCTCTGAGC
>RSEF01000004.1:52970021-52990312 GCA_003993805.1 Himantopus leucocephalus | reverse complement strand
CTTGCATTTTTTTTTTAAAAAAAAGGGATATTAAATTAGAAAGCATAATTTTGATTTTTTTCAAGCTCGGATTCAACACACAATTTCTCTACCCTTTAAAAACACGTTAAAAGCGTGTGTTATCAACACAAGTGTAACCTGCCTGGTGAGCAGTAAGTCGAGTACAGAAAGCAAACACACATGAAAGAGTACGCACATTAAAAGTGAGGAANTTTCATTGAGTTAATTAGATCACTCCAGAAGGAACAATTCATAGACCTACCAAATGAACAAAAAAACAAACCACAGAAGAAAAGCAGATAGCATGCATCTGCCACTGTTCATACGACAGTAGCATTACAACAGGTGAAATTCCAGATTTTAACTCCTGGAGCAGAGGAAGTCTCCCTGTGTGCCCCCACAGGTTATCACTGCTACAGTGTCAGCACTCCAACTAATTATAGTACTGATGCAAAAAGATGGTACCGGCTGGTCTGCTATATCAAAGAAAGCTCCTAGGCCATTCTCACCTTCAGAGATTTTTATTCTGCCCATCATCCCGCTCTCTAATTAGATCTTTCTTTTGAATTAAGTAGCTTCACTATTTTAACCAAATCTGCTTGATTTTAAATATTGAGCATGTTCTTGGTATTTCTAAAGCAGGGTTTCCCTCCAGTTATTAATTATCATATTTAAGAGCCAGCAGTTAAATCAATAATTGGTCTGACAACAGCAATGCCAGAATTCCTCACTATCAGAGGTCACGCACAAAAGCAGAAAGTTCAGTAGAGAAGGAGTTATTCTTAAAACATGAGAAATGCCTGAGCACTACAGAAAGAAAAAACAAGCTCTTCAGAAAATTCTAGTTCAAGATATAGTTACCAGTTACTTGAAAATCACTAATTTAGGAAGCCTTACAGTATGTGTACATAGGTTACTCTAGCCTCCATAGATTATATTCTCTACTTGAGGACTGGAAGCCAAGTTATGCAATTTAATATAGTTAAATTACCAAAGTAGATCCACACAAATAAAACAAATTAACATTAATACAAGCCTAACTTAGGGGAAGTTAAACTGCAGCCACAGTAAAGTGTATTTTCCAAGCCATGTTTCCCTAGCAGGAGTATGTATACATTTAACTATGTTTATAAAATAAGACTTTCTGCCTTTTTTGTAAGGGTGGGTGGAAAGGGAAAAAGGCAAGGATGAGGTCAAGAAAAGCGAAGAGGAGAGTTGTTATGAGTTTTGACATAAACCTTCTTCCCCAAAATGCCTTTTAAAATGACAGATGTAAAAAGACCTGATGATGAGCTCTCAGACAAGTTCTGTTTCATGGCTCCCATACTGTCCGGCGCAGCTTCAGTATTGTCATTCAGTGTCCTATGAGCCTTGACTTATGAGCCACTCAACTCAATTAATTAGCCACTGGACGTATTCACTGCTGCATCTAGTGCCTGCTCAGTGCCTGGTTACAGGCAATTTAATATCTGCTGTGAAGTAGAACCGAAAAATGTTCTTGCTTATTCTACTCCTGTTGTCCACTGGGGCGGAAGGGAGTGAAACGCTCTTCCTCTCAGAGATTTCCATTGTCTCCCAAGCGTTCAGAAAGATGAGGTGCCTACCCAGGGGGCACCAGGGACACACATCTGTCAAGGATTTTCCCTGTTAATATCTAATAGTAATAGTCAAACAATTTCTCCTAACGGCATCTGTCACTTGTTCTTGGTATAGGAGATATGCTTCATCTCTTTTTCTTAAATAACTATCTTGCACTACTAAGATGTCTAAGCAATAGGTAATATTTGTAGGTGCTGGCAACCACTGTTATGGATGCTAGATATAAATTTATTGTAATCGGGATATAAGTAATATATAGCTGAGTTAAAAAGAATGCATTAAAGCAGTGCTATCCAAGAATCATAAAACTAGTTTCCTCCTCCTCCTTTACTCTTTGATCAGCTATATAATATAACTGTTTGGGTTTCTTTTTTTTTTACTTTCTTTGAGAGTGCTGGAAGTTAGATTTGTTCCAGAAATCCTGTTTGCCAGGAAAGATCTAGCAGAGGAACACAGAATGCAAAAACAGAGATAAAATTTGGGATGAAAGTGTATGAGAACAAAGAGGCTACAAGGAGCTGAAACTGCACAGTAACATACTGATCACCTGTGGGAACCTGCTTAGAAGGCAAGTTGGGTGAGGTGAAAGTCATGTACGTCCTCTCTTGGACTGTCAGCATCCTAAGTGTTTACATTTCATTTGTATAATTCCTAAATAAAAAAACCCAAAACACGACCATATCTAGAGATGCCTCAAATCCAACAGTATTCTATGGCTTCCATACCCCTGCCCAAATTCACAGCCACCTCCAGCATACTTATTTGTAGCTTAATCTTCAGACTATTACATGCAATGGATGTGTGACAATACCTTCAGTGTAACGTCGCAGAGCTCTCCAGCTTCAAAGAAGTGAAGGAGAGAGCTGTGAAAATCCTTCCAAGCCTCATTTGCTTCAAATACAAAGATGTCATCTTCACCATCACTGTTGGAAGACCTAGTTTGCTGCTGCTGCTGCTGCCGCCTTTTTCCCTTTATCAGGTGTTGTTTTGCCTGCTCTGGAACCATGGATTCTGAAGCCATTGGCTGTTTCTTCTTTCACTGCGTGAATCTTCAAAAACTCATGCCAAGACAATATCCAGCCCATCAGGAGTCAAATCCTAAAATGCAGTTAAATTCTGTTCATGTTCCTGTTCAAAAAAAACCACAAAAAATGATGAGACATTAGGTACTGCTGGTAGTACCTAACAATTTGATTGCATGTTATAAATACTACCTATAACCTTACTTGGGGAAGGTGGGAGGAGAAAGCGGGGAAAAAAGACCCACAGTCGAGAATCCTATGCAGGTACCTTTAGGAAAAGCCATTGTTTGTGAACTTGAACTTGTTGTGAACAAGACATGAAAAAGAAAAGGCAAGGATGTATCCTCCAACATTCCTGATCTCCCTGCTGTGGATGGTAGAGGAACAAAAGGGACACGGCCCACAGACAGCTGTGCTTCTTTGGTCCTTAAATAGCATCTCTCATCGCTGCTGCCACAGACAGACTATTGATCTGACCCCGATGGGTATTTTGTACATACTTATTACTCAGCTTTCCTAGGTCTCTTAAAAAGCTAAAGCAATCCTTAAGTATTTTGTGCATTTAGGCAAGTCTAAGCAAAATATAAAAAGTTTCTACAGAATTAGAGAACAAGAATTTACACTTACAGAAAAATCTTGAAATGAAAATTATTTCCTTTTATCTAGCAACCTTATTAATCCAACAGATTGATAATTAAAGCACGACAATCAGGAGCAAGTTTGCTCCTGCTTGCTAGCTTTTATTTTAGACTGTTTACCCAGCTTAGCTGAAGATATTTAAGGTGTCTAAGATTTATACAGCTTGGACTAAAGGAATTGTAGCTATACAAACATCATAGCTTTCCTAGGGCTGAAAGACAAATCAGGGATGCCACAGACAATGGGGAGAAGGCTTTTTCTGCTTCTGTCACTCAAGTATTTTACTCTTCCTGCTACTGTGAGCTTCAGTTAGGTTAAGATTGAAGTCCAGCTTTTTATTTGAAAAAAAAGTAATAATTAAGCAGTAGGGGAACAGCAAATTTTTTTCCAGTTTGGTAGCATATTTTGAGTTTCAGCTCTGTGTGTCTAAAACCCACGAAAGCCACCTCAGTGAGATTTAGGCCATGCATCCACATGTTTTGTGGAAGATTATGAAGTCCACCAGAAAAAATTAAATACTGTTTGAAAGCATGGAGTTACTGATTCAGCTTACAAGCAAGAGTTCTGTTAGATTTCGGCACGGGAAGCAAATGGATTTGTAAGGTTTTAAGACAGTCTCTGGAGGCCTGTTTAATAGCATGTTCCTCTCTTACACTAGCTAGCTTTGCTTTTCATGTTTTCTGGTTAATTTATTATGCATTCGTTCTTCATTCTACGCTAAGAGTTGATGATTGCTGTAGTTCAGTGATTTCTGCTCACAGACTCTGGTGTTGGAGGAAGTGGACCGACTGAAATAACAAAAAATTATTCTACAATAAAAATGTAAGTCACATGTCTGGGAGCAGAACTGATTTTCTTCTAGGATAGCATCCATGCTAAATTTATAACTCCTCATGCGTCGGTACCGGAGAAAAAGCAGGAAGTGACTTGAGGCGATCATACTCATTTCTGGTGTAGGTCACAGGGCTGTTGCCAGCTCCGTGTCCTGTGCAGTGACAAGGCTGTTGGCTGCATTGGGCCAGGCAGGTAAGATAAAACATGCCTAGAATATTCATTAATGGTGCTGTAAGCCAGGTAAGTATTCTTCCTTCAAAAGATATCTAAAACAAAAATCTTACTTATTCCAAAATCACAAATTAGTTCAAACATATTATGGATCACAGGGTATTTATATAGTTTATAAGAAGGAATACCTTTTTCTGCTGAAAACTTAACTTCTATTATGCCAGATTTGACAAATTACTATACTAATATGTTTTTCTAGTTCGTTAGAGGGAAAAATCTTGGTATTTTGGTTCTCTTCTTTTAACTTCAGGTTAATCCTCCGCTACTGGTATTCACCACCTTTGCTTTGTTTAACATGCCCTTCAAAGTCACTATTATCATTGAAATATGAGCTTCAGAGGCAACCTGCTGAAGTTACAAAAGTGAACATAGACAAGCAAGAGGAAAAAGAGAGAAGTTGAAATGCTGTACAAGGGTTTTGAAAAGCACCATGTATTATTCATTCAGAGGTCAGATACAGCATCTTTAGCCTACGCTTCCAGGGAACTCTTGCTTATTTTGGTCCTTAACTGACAGTCTCACTTCACCACCCCCTAGCTACTCACAGCCACCAGTATTTTTACAGCCGAGTAGAAACGCTGCTTACAGACAGAACTGCCACTGACTACTAAATGATAGTTTGCAGCTCCCAAGTCATAAGGTTTTTCCATCTGGCATACATGCTACATTTATCCTCATGCTTTAACTGCAACTGCACGTATACTTTCCAAAACTATTCTGTGTCTCACTGTGAAGGAGGCTGATGGTGTATGTTTTACCTATTCTGGGTATACCATTGTAAACACACACACAAAACCCATGAGTGTTAAGATAAATCAGTGCTGTGTTGGGGGGACTTTTTTGTGTGTGTGTGTTTTAAATAAACTGAGCAATCACACTAAATTCAAACATAACTGATTTTAAGTAGTGCTTTTCATCTGTATCTGATGCTCATATCAAATGAAGCTCTTGGAGATGCTCTGAACTCCCACCTGTAAGAAAAGAAATTGCATGCATATTTGGATTTATGTATTTAGTACATACTAAGTACACACTTGACATTGCAGGGGAAGAAACTAGAAATCACACCGGAAGAGACCAAGGGCACTACTCAGGCACATAGCCATAGATAGGCGAATCACATCTACGAGGGAGCTCCCAGTATGGCAATACCAAATAAGTGTATGGGAACACGAGAGCAAGTCATTTACTGCTCCTCAGGTAAAAAGAAGTTTCTGCGGCATGTTAAAAATTAACATGTTTAATATAACCTTAAGGAAATATTCAGATAGCAATAGTCTGACACACTTCAGTTTCATTTTGATGAGACTTTGTGACAGATAATATCTTAGATAAGATTTTTATTCTTTCCTCAAGTCACCAATTCAGGAACATCTTGTTTCTGTTATACATCTTGATCATCCAAATCTTTTTAGATATCTATCCACCAATCCTCCACTTGTCTTAATTACTGCATCTCACAATTTGAGTCTTCAAACAAATCATCATCTACCAGCTATAGCCATGAGAGAGCTGTAAAGCTAACTTTGAAGGAGGGCCAGGACAATGGATATCTCCAGTTGGCTGTTAATTGTATCTCTCTTGAGAAATAGCACTGTTACGGATTATATTGTCTATCAAAGGATTTTCACAATTGCAGGTTTAAGGTAAGTCAAGAGCCACTACCGTACTTCTGTAAAGAGACAGTATTATCAACACGGTGCGCTACTAGAGTTAAACACAAAGAGAAGTAATATTACAGATGTAAAACACAATATTAAGATAATGTATTGAAGTGTGATACAATCTATCACAACTCAGACAGAAGGAGAGAAGAGATGTTTCCTTTGCAGAAAATACTGTTTTGGGCTGATCTGAATGCTTAGCTATAGGCCTTTACTGTTCTTAGATTTTAAATGGAGCAGAAATGAGTTTTAGTAGCGCTTGAGTCAAAATACTAAACTCTGGAAATCTGAAGGTAATGCAGAAGTCATGAAGGTCAGTATATTTAAACTCCAAACCTATTCCTCCTTCCAGCTTGAAGTGGAATGGTAAATAGTTTTGTCATTGCACAGCCTTAAAGGGATAGGATATGAAAAGAGCAACAAGTTGAAGTTGTATTTTCACATCTTTAATTATATAGAAGTTCACTAGTTTAAGAACCACTAGCTAGGAGGATTAATTAGCATTTAGGTCAGCGTGTATGATGCTCTGTTAATTATGTGCTAAGAATCCACAAACTGAGACAGAACAGCCACTTACAGAATTGCTCCCCAAATCAACAGTAATGCAACAATAATGTTCAACTACTTGAGGTTAGTTTAGTACTGGGTGAATGCTGCAGACTTACACGCACAGAGTCTTTCCTCTCGAGAACAAAACACTGCCATGGCCATTCAAAACCTCAATAACATGCACTCCCTTTTCATCTCAGCAATTAAGTCTTCCAGCCTTGGTACAGTCTAGTATTTTGACTACACTACAGAGTGTAAGTGACATCACAGAAAGTGACTGACTCTAAGGAAACTAAAGGAAGTGCCTCATTCATAACATCATCTGTTATTCCTTGTAGACAGCTGCTTGACACTTTCCATGGAGGAGTAACTGTCTGAATAAAAAAAACAAACCACACATTGTTTATAGCTCACCATTGTTTGCTGAGAGCAGGTCAGCAATTTTTTTGTTCAAGTTAAATAATTAGAAATATTGATGGTGTCTACTGTTCCAGGCCCCAGAGTTGGTGTTCTGGTCCTCAATGCTGATCCTCAGACAAGGGACCAAGGATCCCGTCCTGGCTACTCCTCACTATCTAACTTAGAAAAGCAAACAGGAATGGGAGGTTAGAGCATAAGCATATTATCTTATATCTGCTGCAATTCAGATAACAGTAACATCCTAAAGTGAAGCGATTTTGTTTCAGACACTCTAGCTAAATCTGAAACTGAATTAAGTGTAAAATTCCTCAAGTCACATACAGTACTTATGTTCAGTAGAGGTAAAATACCTCAAATAATATTGAAGCAAAAAGAAATAAAAGACATTAGACAGAGGCAGGACATGAATGAACATCGCTCTGTTTTCCACTGTCAGGAAATTAAACCCCAGGAATCCTGGCCAACAAGCCAACCTAGATGTTGGAGTACATGGCCTCCTCCCCTTGTCAGATACCTCAGGAGACAGTGACCCAGAAAAAGGGGATCGTCCTAATTCTTCCACTGGCACAAGGGAGGAAGACATTTCAGTGATACAGAACAGAAACAAAATGAAGACTCCCACTATAACCGCAACTAGGCAGTGTTCAGAAGAGAGGTATTATGATACCTGCATATCCAATGCTCTTTGTGAGCATTGGTACTGAAGTTGGAAAAAAAGAAGGCAGAAGTCCAGGAGAAATCAAGATACAGGTGAAGTTTCACCATCTATGCTGTACGTAATTTTGGTTACCCACCCACAAGACGAACAAAAAAATCACATCATGATCTGTGCAGAGAAGGGTAGTTAGCCTCACTCAGAAAACAAAAGGGCCTTTTAATTGAGGGAGACAAGAAATTTGCCTTCTGTAAATGCAAACTTTGTAGCCCTATGAGCAGGGAGGTTTTGGAAGTGACTCAAGTATGGACTGCATGCATATAAATATACCAGTTTGTACATGTGGCTGTACAAAACTAACTTGTCTAATACAGAGACGAATGAGTCTCTGCAGGTAATTATACACTGGTATTGCTGACCACAAGATTAGATAAGCATATGCAGTGACAAGACCTCCAGTTTAATCTAGCTAGCAGAACAAGTCTAGCTGTTGTCCTGTGTTGTACTAAGAAAACTTTGACATTTGAAAAGAGGGCAGCTGGCAGAGCTAAGGAAGATACAGAGGGAGAGAAGTGGGATGGGCAGGAGGCAGCTGCAGTGCAAACTGCAGCCAAGCAGCAGCTTTGGCAGGGACTGCACGAGCAGCTGTTCACTGTTCAGTCTAGTTACAGCTGCATCACCAAGAAGGAACATCAGGAGAAAAAAAAATGGTAGACAAAATAGCGTATATATCAAATTCCTAGATCCTTTCAGTATTTCAAAGGTTCTTTGTAGCAAAACCTGACATGTATTGTTGTTTTGTGTTATTTGTCACATAGTTCAGAAAACAGTGAAATGGGTACAGTTGGCACCATCTTTCATCTACTTCTATAACCAAAACCCCAGCACTGCTGTAGACACGCCAATAGTGAATGAGGAGTGCTCTTCCTTGGAAAAATGCAACAGAGAAAGGACAGAAAAGGTGTTTTGTAGAGCATGAAAAGCAGTGTCAGATAAAATCTCACTTTGGAAATAATTTTGCCTGGCAATCACTTAATCTTGTTTTGAGACAGCTTCTTCCCTGCTTCCTTTGATCCAATTTATGAATACATTCAACAAAGTTCTACTGAGGTTTAATCCCAGTTTCCATTGAACACCAGAAAGGCCAACTGTCTTATGGGCTTTATGGGATGACAGGCTGACAATTTTGTTCAATTTTGCATAAGCAAAACCAACCAAACAACCTAATGCGCCATGATTTACTTACGCTCGATTTACTTTTGCTTCAGAACAACCACATCAGAAGCCCCAGAGCAGCAAAAGAGGACTCTGCTTTGAAGATACAGGTGTACTTAAAAAGTGATTTATTTATGCAACATAACCTTGGGAATATCCAAAAACTAGACCACAAAAGAAAAAACACTGCAAATCAGTGCAATTCTTGGGAGCATAGTGAAGTGTTGATAGATATGTAATAAAAATTTTAACTAGTACTTTACAGTCATAAGAACACAGAGCAGGCCCTTACCAAGGAGAGGCACTATTTTCTTCTCTGATGGACCTGATTAAAAATAACAATAGTTTAATGGCCTCCACAGCAGTGTTTAGTCCAGGAAGTCCTGGGAAGTGTTAATGGAGAGCAAAAGAATTTCTAAGTCATTTGCCAGCTGCCCTTTATCCTGAATGTGTAATTCAAGACATGGTATCGACCAGAGCATCCCAGAGCTGTAGCCAAACACCATTTACCATACGCCCACCAGTCCCATCATCTCAGGGCTCTCTGCCTTAGCTGCCAACCATCGCCATATTCTCTCGTCTAGAGTTGAGTCACTGAGGCTGCAGCCTCACATTACACTCAAGAGTCAAACGGCTCAAACAACGAAGCAATATCATCTTCCTTTTGTCCCAGAGCTATAATGCTCCTTCAAAATCTGTTTGAAATCAGGAGGGGGGCAGACATAATACAAGATAAAAGGCTTCACAACCCAAGAAGCTGCAACTATTGGTGCAAAAAATTATTATTGCAACATTTGTCTGGTGAAGCCTTTTGAAGAAGAACTAAGACACTGGCTAACATGGTACTATGCTGCCTTGCATCAAATTACTGGCAGTAATTACACAATGATCATACCCTTTTGTGACCACACTGATTAAACTTGCTTTTACAAATAAACAGCCAACTAGAAAACTGCATACCAGGCTACTGACATCTCACTAACAATTTATAAAATAAAACAGGTTATCAGTACACTGCTAATCACGTGCTGCATGGAAACTATAGGTACAATCTTGGCATGTTACAAAGTGGACATGCTTCTTACATAGCACAAGAATTCACACAGAGATTATAGAGAAATCAGCCCAAATTAACTCAAAAACCTCAGACCCAATTGCTTAAAAGTGGCTGACAGCACAGTACAATGGTGAGGGGTGGCCACAGGAGAAAGGCCTGGGAGTGGGGTGCTGCCTTCCCACTGTGGAGGGAGCCACCAGCTGGGACAAAAGACCAGGTTCCCTCCTGCTTCCCACCCTGCTCACCTGTGGTGAGCAGCTTAACCTCCATTACAAGCAATCAAAGCCATCTGTGACACAATTGTTTCGATTTTAGCTTAACATTTGATGGACTATTTTACCTGCTGTGTTACTTTTCTATAGTCCCACAGTTGTGAATTTCTTGATTATACTTCAGAAGCCTTTGCAACAGGCAGAGAAAGCCAGGTATCTCTGAGTTTTATAACTTTTACTGCTACAGAATACATAGGAATGATGAGGCAAAGGCAGTAATGGACATCTATGAACTAAGAGGCCCTATTTGGTTTGTGAACTACCTCCACACCCCTTATGGATAAGAGCTTGATTAACTGATAATTCCCAGCAGCGAGTAAGCAATCAGCTTGTGTGGAGATGTGAAGGTGGAACCTATCAAAGCAGGAAGGAAACTCACACAGCCAATACAAAGAGCTGGTGGCATTATGGCACCTGAGAGTCTCATTTGAGAAGGATGGGGAGACTAGGAACTCCTGGGGCTCTCCCCAGTAGTAGCAGGCAATTTCTTGCTGTTTTTTAACACAAGAAATATTTGGTTTGGGGTGACTCAAGTGACTTGACTTGCTATCTGATATGAGGTGTCAATAGTAAGCTGACCGGGGCACTAGTTTCTCGGCTGTGTTCTCCACTGTAGTGAATTAGATGCAGCACCTTGAAATGTGCGGACTCCCAGCTCGGTTTATTTGCGTGGCTTTGTTTCTGTGTTTGAATCGTGTGGCACCTGAGAGCTCTGTGAGCGCAGGGCTCCGCGGGTGCCTCCCAAGGCACGAGCCCCCTGATGCTGAGGGGAGGCCAGCCCAGGCTGCGTGCCGCCCTTGTGTCCGCCTGCAAGGGGCGTAATCCAGCCCCGGGCGATTTGCACCAATCCTAGGTTAATTTACAAGAAAACCACGCTCGGTTTGGGTCGCGGCAATAACCGCTCCGAAAGGGAACCGGGCCCGTTACCGCCCCCCCCGCCCCGCGGCCGAAGGAGCCCCTCACGGGCGCGGGGTCCGGGCCGTCCCACCCTCCGGCCGGCGGCGCTTTGCGCGGCGGCCACAGGGGTGTTTCGGGGGTGAGAATGGACCGGGGGGGGGGGCGCAAGGAGGAGGAAAAACCATCCCGCGGGGCCGCTGCCCGTTACACCTGCGGGGTAGGGGGGGTGAGTTACATAAAGGCAGGGGCAGCCCACCATGGCGGCGAGCCGTGAGCGAGGACGAGCGCGGTACGACGGCGAGGGGCGGCCGCGGGGGAAGGGCCCGGGAGCGGGGCGCTGCCTTCCCGCTGTGGAGGGAGGGGGAGCCGCCGGGTAGGACGAGAGACCCAGTTCCCTCCCGCTTCCCGCCCCGCTCACCTGCGGTGCCGCCGCGGAGAGCCGGGGTCCGGCGGAGGGCCGGCCGGCCGGGAGCGCGGGGGGGGGGGGGGGGGGGGGGGGNGCGCGCGGGGCAGGGCGGCGGGCCGGGGCGCATGCGCCGGGCAGGGAGGGCGGTGCGTGGCGGGCGGCTAGCGCGCGCGGGGGCGGGGACGGCGGCCTGACCCTCTGCAGCGGCGGTGGTGGGGCGGCCTGCGGTACGCGGCCCGCTCCGGCAAAGCTCTGCCGGGTAGTGCTCCTTACAGCAGGTTTTACCGCTCTTGGCGTTTACCTGACGGGGGCGGGGGGCTTGTGCCTGTGCTGGGAGGCCTCAAGCCTGCGACAGCACCTGGAGTCCCAGGGCCGCCTTTTATGAAAGGTGGGGAAAACGACCCCTGGAGGGGAGGTAGCTGCACGAGAGGGTTCTCCTGCTGTGAAATGATGTGGTGGAAGACAAGAGGGGAGAAGACAAGCTTTGCATTAAACACGTGAACTCCAGTGCTGTTTAACAGTGGGCCAGCAGCAGAATTTATTTTAGCCCAGGCAGTTTACGGTGGCTGCACACGGCAGCTGCTCCAAGGGTAGGCTTTGATGCAGCGTTACTGGCGTGAGTTGCTCTGGCCATGCTTTGCTTCATCGTCTTGGGCAGAGAACTACAGAGGTCTGCAAGAGCTGATGGCTGTGCAGGGTGGATGAGCTTTCTGTCCCAGCTCCCCTTGTTTATCAAGCAGCATATGAGAATAGTTACTCTTCTTGCTATAATTGACCTCTTACTTTGACTATTCTCTTTTCATTAGGGAGTGGTTTCTGTGAAAAATATTTTTTCCAGGCCAAGTTAAAAAAAAAAAAAAAAAAAAAAAAATTTGCACATGAGTAAAGTCACACAAGTGCTGCAGGAGCACATTCTAGGCATCCATCCCAGGACAGTTTCATGGTGAAAATGAGTCTGTTGGCTTGCTATTCTCTCATAACCATGTTTCCCTTTTCTGGTTCAATGCCGTGTACCAAAGCTTATCTCCTTTCCTCTTGGCACATAAAAAAGCTGCCCTTCAGTGCAAAGGAAAAGCAGGCAGAAGAGTTCCTGAGAAATAGCATCACCCTGTGCCCTCAAAATCTGAACTACTGCAATCTCCTAGGTAATACAAATCAGAGTCATCCCGCTTCAGATTTTGGAGGAACTGCTTTCCATGAGTTCAGAGAGCGAAGGATCTAGGAGAGAGCGAGGAAAAGTCTGTACCAGCTCCTTCCTCCCCACCACGGTATACCAGCTCTGGCCCGTACAGTATATATACATACATGTCTCGCACAGTGCTGCCATACACCCCCTTCAGTGCAGGAATACATTTCCCCATTACACACTTTCCCCCAGGTTTGTTTCAATCTCTCTGTAGTGCCTCTCTGCTTGTGGAGCAATAAGGGTAAGTCTTGGTCCCATTTTGCTTAAAGCTTGACTTGAGTACTTGAAAAGAGTTGGCTAGGAATGTTTTACAGGCTGTTAGAATTGAAGAAAGGTCTTACTAAAGAAATACATGCCCTGGGAAGTACATAGTCTTCTTAACTGCCTTGCACAAAAGCAAGCACAGCTCACCAACTGAAAATGCCTTCCACCTCCAGCCCCATGGCTAAATAGCTCAATAGTTTTTCCACTTATATACTGCAGTTGAAAGCTGGACTCTCATGCTGTATGCCAAGCTCACCTCTATAGATGCACATAATAATTCTAGGATTTCCTTTTTTCCTGAATACAACACAATTCTCCTGAAAAGCAGGAAGGTGTTTTATAAATCCATGCTTATCTGAGAATAAGTGGCTGGAGGTTTACAGTTCCACACAGAGTACACATATACTATGTTTAGGAGGAGATGCACATTTTGGAGTTTTTAAAGGCAAAAGTGTCCAACTAAATAACATTGCTATTTGAGCTGGGCTGTTTGAGAAAGAACCAGAACACTATCCATGGGGAAAATGGGGATAATCATTATTATTGAACAATAACTATTTAACATGTTTGGGTTGTTATTCCCCACCCCCCTGCCAAGTATTCATAGAGGTCAGAGGTGATGAAAATTCAGTAGCCAACAGCTGAAATGATTGCATGATGTGCCCAGAGTGCCCTAGTTTTGATCAACCCAAAACATTTTAGGTTTTGCATAAATACATGTCAGAAAATCCAATTCAGCAATGCCTTACTGGCTTTTTTCTGAATACAAAAAACCAAACAGTCCTCCCCCAATCCATCCATGTGTTTGAAAGGTACCAACCTGTATGTACGTGGAAGGCACGCTGCTGGCCATGAGCAGCTTTCAGAAGGCTGTGATCAGACAAACGGACCCATACAGACAGAGGGTTAAGAAGGGGGCTTCCCAGCAGGCCTTGGAAACCGCAGGCACACAGCCGATGGTCTGATGGGAACAAGTTTGTCAGAGCTTTGTGTTTTGCAGTTTTCTCCTTGCTTTCTATTGCAGTGCATGGTTTTATTCTTTATTGGCTTTGTAGTTTCTACATTGCATGTCCATGATGTCCAGCCTGGCAGCTGCTTTACTTACTCAGACTGATTCTCTTCAAGATGAAAGCTTGGCAGTTAAGAAGTTGTAGGAAATCTTACCTCCCAGCTTCCTGAGAAGAGCACTGGGGATTGCAGCAAGCTCATTGCTCTGTTCTGTAAAAAGGTAGGAGGAATCAGTGGGTAGACTGCTATTCTAAATGAGAAACTAACGCCTTTATGCTCTTATTTCTGGTTTTGAGAGTTAGCAATACTGCTTGTAATGTAGTGTGGCTCTCGTCCAACGCCCCTGGAAACCACCAAAAAGGCTCCCATTGACTTCTGTAATAGTTTGATCAGGCCTTCAATGCACAAAGACGCCATTGCTTAGTTTTGCTGCCATTGGGGGTTTTGGCACAGTGGTCCCCTCCTTCCCTCAGATACATATAGCTACTAAGTCCTTGCAAGCAGTGATTTATGTGTCTGATGTATAATCTCTGATGACAGGAAGAGGTTACTTTTTCCTGAACGTGGAGAGACTTTGAGGCTGGATACCTGGTGATCCATTGTGACTGTTCTGGTAAATGCTTTTCCTCTGTTCTGTTAGTAAATATAAAACAACTTACGTGATCGGGTTCTCTCAAGGACTTGAGTTTAAAACTGTACCAGCTTGTTGGGTTAGCAACTGTAGAATCCGAAACGTCTTCTAGAAAACACGGTTAATATTTATAAAATAGCACTGGTCAGGAATTACGTTTTAGGAAATGGAAATCTGATTAGTCTCCTAATGTATTTGGTTAAGTTTATTCAGCCATCTCCTTAGCTCTGCAACAATAATTTAAGAGCACAAAAGACTAGCCTGTGTATGCTATGCTGCATGGTGTATATTAGTAGTGAAAAGGACCTCAGACTCCCAAGGTTTGGACTGGATCTGAAGTTAAACAATGCAGAGCCTATGGAATTGGAAGTTTCATAGCAGGATTAGTGATCATTTAAAACAATCTACAACAAAAGAATAAAGCCTGGATGGTTGCTAAGCTACTTGGTTGGTTGGCTTTAAGGGATCTGTAAAACTTTGATGCTTTATCTCCTTGCTGTAAAGGCTCACTCATTAAACTGAGAAATGCATAAAATTAAAACTGGCCTTTATTGTCATGTGTCTTTCTGCTGTTTAGTTTTAATACATCTTGTATCCAGGATTAATGTTAACAAACTAAGAAATAGTTTCCAACGGTGCCCAGTCAGGCAAGGGATAGAGACTTTTTATCAAGCAGGGATGCTTTGAGAACAGAAGTGCCCTCTGAAAACCTAATTTAAAAATATTGCTATTCCCTGATAGTAACAATTAAAAAAAAAAAAAAAAAAAAAGAGAGAGCAGCAGATATATGAATTAAGAGCCAACTGTGACAGCTTAAATCGCTGATTTTTTTTTTTCCAGTGTTACTTTTCGGGGGGGGGGGGGGGGCAGGGCAATGAAGTTCACTTGGTCCAAAAGAGAAATCATGACCTGACAGCTCAGAGACAAGACATAAGCTTGGGTGAAAAGGATCTTTGGGTGTTGAGTGACTGTGGCTTTGTGTGCTAAGCTCAGCTGAATCAGTATGTGTCAGATATGCCTACAGGGTGAGATCCCACAGGAGCATAAACGCCTAATCCGCCTGAGGAGGATTAGGATAGGGACTGAATGCCAGATAGTTGTATCTTGCCGAGAAGGTGACATGCACTGAGTATAGGTTTGCACTGTGTCACTTGGCATTGTCCAGAGATCCTTGAGTTAGCTGCTGAATGAAGAATAATCCCTTTCCCAAACATTTTAGTACAGAGCTGGACTAACACAGCTGTACCACTGCTAGATTCCAAGGTAGCAATAAACATGGGGCTATCTATGTATGCAAAACATCTCTTTTCAGTGCCTTTGAGCTAGCACTGAGGTAGCTCAGCATTGCACAGCGCAAACATTATCTAAAACTGCCTGTAGAGTTTTGAGGATCGTGCTTTAGGATTTGTTTGCCTGCGACCCATAGTATGTGTTTAAGAACTTGAGAGGATCTGTGCTTAATGTAGCTGTGTATGGAGCGTCCTACGTTTCCTGACTTCTGAGGCTGCAGATGTAAAGACAGTGTTGTGTGTGACAGGGCAACATTGAAACAATCCATGGCTTGAAAAATAACTATCTGCTCTCTTATATATAGTCCTGGGGTATACATGGACTTAGGTCACCCTGCTAAAGGAGAACACACCTCTGTTTGGCAGACACTGCCACTCATTCCTTTTTATCTGTTCCTTGCTCCTTAGGAGAGAGCGTATGAAGTGAGCTACAGCCTAATTAGTTACTGTTTAACTGTATGGATTAGGAACAAAGTAATACTTGTAAGTCAGGAATTCTTTATCTAGAAAATGAACGTATAAACAGTGAGTGTAAACCACGTTCATAAAACGGTGCATTTTTGAATGTTTCTCAGCCACTCATTCTTGATGTTTTATCCATTACAGTTAACAGATACAAAAGGAGTATCTTTTACAAAGTATCTCCATAGTCCTGTGCAGAGATACTCACTTGAATCTCAGAAGCAACAGAGCTCTGTTAGCTGTAACTGTGCCTCTGTTCGTTAGTGTGCTAATGTCAGATTGGTTTTGCTCTTACATTCTTGTGAGCAATAAAGTTAAGCTCATGCTCGGTAGAATATTCTTATTGCACTTGTATTCCTTTAAACTTCCTAAAATAAGAAACAGTTGTTAAATGTGCCATTTTAAACTGGCACAGTGGGATCCTAATGTGTCCTGTGGCCAGTGTTAGCTGTGTGGCCTGAGCAGAGCTTCCTTGGCCAAACAGAGATCTGTCATATAACAGCTAGCCTGTATGTATAAAATGCAGAGCCTTTGCAAAGCAGGATCTGCATTGTCATATCTCAGACTAAAGGTTTTCTTTTCCATATCAGAGCCATGAAAATCACATATTTTGTCTCGGTGACTTAAAAAAAAAAGTTTGCATTTGTTATTCCCCTGTAAAATTAAACTTAGCTCAATGTATCTTCCTCAAAATATTTTACACTTTTTTTTTTTTTTTGGCTGAAAGTATTCATTAAATTCACAGGAACTGACATGTAGCCCTGAGTGACCTGAAAGGGCATTTCTAAGGAAATAACCAATTAATCTAAAATGTTTTATCTTTTTTTTGTCCCATATTACTTTGCTTGCCGTACATCATAGTGTAGCCTCCTCCCAGACAAGCTCATTAAAATCCCCTTGGAATTGTGCTTGTGTTCAAAAGGGCTCTTGATACCATTTTATGTCAAAGAGAGAGAGGAGGATGGAAGTGGAAATGTTCCACATGAACAAAGTGTTCAGCTGGGAAGATAACACTGATGAGTAGGCTGTGCAGCCAGAACTGGTGTTAACTGCGTGTGTATGCTTTGAGAACTGAGCTCCAGATAAATACTTTTTTTCCCCCCTCATTGCTTTTTATAGCAGAGAGACTTGAACCTTGTCTTTTGCCAGTGTAATTTCAGTGTAGCTACACAGAAATCACTAGATGAGAGTAAATGCAGACCACTGTCTCTGCATAATATTAAAAACAATTATTACATGTTCTTCAGTTTTTCACCTCTCTTAGAGTGCAAGTATCAGTGCTACAAGGCTCAAAGAACTTCTTATGTACTATATTCCAGGTCAACTTTTCAAAAGAAAGCAGCAGCATTTCATCATCAAGGCTGTGTGGTCATCAAAAGACTAATGCAAATTCCTGCTCAGTGTTTGGGCTTTTTTTCCCATTAGAGATTACCTCATGGTTAGCAAGCTGGTAGGTACCAGTGAAAATGAGTGTCTGGAATACCTTTATATTAAAATGCAGTCACTATTGTCAGCTGGATTATTTTTGAGCAATAAGCATATCTTCCTGTCGCAGCATCTGTTTAACTAGAATGTTTCTTGAAAAACATTTTGATTGTGATGTTTTGGAAAATGATCAGCTACCAGCTGTGAACATTAAACGGCTGAGAACACCAGGGGAAATAGTTTGCATGAGAGCATGTTTACTCCTAGTAACACCTGGCTTGTTGGGTAAATGTAAGCTTATTCATACTCCAGTAGAGGTTTTGCAGTAAAACTGCGATCCTCTTAGTGGTGAGCTCAAACTCTAGCACAAGCACAGAAAGCAAGAGACCTACTTGGAAAAGAGCAAAATGTATGGCCAGATACTAGGTGCAGAATGAAAGAATCTGAAAGGTTTAGGGTACCAAAAATCTGTTTCAGAATGGAATTTTGTACACTTTTGCAACACTGAACAGCCAGTGATCACAGATGCTTAATTTCAGTGGAGCAATAGAAACAAACAAACAAACAAAAATACTTTCATTGAATTTCTGGGTTCAGGAAGTTTTGTGGATTTAGAGATCTGTGTTCTGAAATGCTGCCTGAATTTGCATATTTTTTAATGCATACTTGCATTACCTGCAAGCATTAAAATACTACGGGTATTGCCCCAATCATGAGGTTGGGGCCTCAGTGCTAGCAGACAGTGACAGTAAGATGTACAACCATGATTTTCACCTGTAAGTGGCCTAGGTTTGTGACAAGAAACACAATTTGGGATGATTCTCCTAACATTCTGAGTAGGATTCAAGGACATTGGAAAAATGCAGCAGAGCCAGTCTCTGAAGAAGTACTTTGCTAAAGAGACAGATCAGGCTGCAGTGCTGTGGGGAGCTTTAATCCATGCTATTGGAAACTCAATAGGACTTAATGTCACCAAGATGAGCTGCAGCCACTTAGAGACTCCTGAAAATGTTACCTATCATGATGAAGACAGTAATTATGAATGTTAGATATTGATGTTAAATCTTCTTTCCTCCAATAATGAGCCTCTCAAATTTCAGACCAGTCAGGTCTGCATATATAGTGGACAAAGGGAAACTATTACAGCTGTTTCTTTGTTTTGTTCAGTGTTTATTTGGATGGTGTCCTCAGAAGGTTTCTGTGTCCATAAACTTCCATTCCTCTTGCAAAGCAGGTGGTCTTGCCCATGCTGCCTGCCCAGCAGCTCTCTACTCAGAGATGCACTGTCCCCACACTATGCCAGAGCATATGCTGCCAGACATGGTTATGGGGCAAAACTATGCCAGGAAGCATGCTAACTCTTTGAATGGATGAATGCAAAGCAGCACATGAGCATGGTGACTGGCCACGTAGCTTATAAACACAGCTGTAGGGCTTGTCATACCAGTCATTCCCTTTCACGCCTCCTGCACTGGGGAACAGAGCCTCTGTCAGCTAGCAGGGCAGTCAGAGCAGTGGCATCTGCATGCTGGGTGCAGCAGCTCAGGGAATACATAGGGCACATAATCCCTGTGGAGTCCTCACACTCTTGTGCTTTCTGAAAGCTGAACAGCTGCAAGAGCTGGGGAAGGAGTTCCACAGCCCTGTAGCCAATGTCCCTGTGCTTAAGCTGCACTGATACTCATCTTGTCTGCGGGAGACTGGGTCAGCTCCAGCAGAGAGATTCAGAGCTTGGCACTTCCTACTTTCCTCTTGGAACTTCATTCTGTTCTTAATTAACACATCGGCGTTTGGGCCAGACCCTAATTGCACAGCTCAGCAGTGCTGTCATTTTCCTGGCACGGGGCTCCAGTTGGTGCTGTGGCCAAGACAAGAGGAGGCAGGGAGGGCAGAGAAGCACCGACTCCAAGAGACACCTCAGAGGGAGGCAGGGCACAAGGCCAGAGTCACTAACCCAACTCATAAGGAGTCCTTAGCTGAGATGTGAGGTACTACTCTTCAAATATGGGACTTAGCTGTAGGTGGCTACATGAAGCTTGCTCGCATAGGCTCCTGCTAGGCACCTATAATGACTGGACTTTGGGATAAGGTTTAGTTGTTTGTTGTGGCCAGGAAGAGAACCGAGGAGCCCAGAAGGCTTGGTGGTTCAGTTCTGTCACTGGTGTTCAGGAGATGAAGGCTTAAATCCTTGCTTTTGCATCTGTTTCTTTATGCCAAGCAGAAGACTTGCAGTCTCAGGCAACACGGAGAAGAGCAAGTGGCTCTCAGTTGTGACAGGCCTGTCCTCTTAGCAAGAGCTGAATTTTCAGTGAAAACACAAGACATTAAACCACTGTTCTCAGATTTGGGGGGTGCCTCTGAGGCAGGGAAATCAGACTTACAAAATAACTCACTGAACATACGTGCAGAGTGTCTTCCTTCATCCTTCAGGACTCAAAGCACGCGTCTCAAATGTTTTGGAGTTTGTAGGGTCTTGGTTTTAAATACAACCCATGTCCAATACTCTTTAATTGACTTTTGACATTTTTTTGATGCCCTGAATTTTGCAAACCCCTTCTTTCTTGTC
>RSEF01000004.1:52958954-52969021 GCA_003993805.1 Himantopus leucocephalus | reverse complement strand
CTTGGCATAAATTACAGCTAATCAGGTTTTATCATTCTGAGAAAAAACAGCGTCTCCACAATATGCTGTTAATTTCAGAGAGTTTCAAAGAGCTCAGTTAGTTTGAAGAGGCTTAGCTGCAAAATAAAATTACTGAAGAGGAAAATGGTTTTGTTTTACCTCAGGCGAGGACACCTGCCTTCCTCGTATTTCCAGAGAAGCGAAATTTAACTCTATAGATCTTTGCTCAAATCCCTTCTGTGACTGAGAGATCTCTACCAGTCATTGACATTCCAATAGACTGGAGTTGTTGTTAGCAATGACATCAACAATCTTCTGGGTGTAATCAACATAATGCATCAAGGTTATACAATTGGTGTCAAAACTATAATCCATGAGGGTCCAAAGATTCAAAACTTAACCAGAAAGTCTGTCACATGAGTACTTTGTTATCACTCCAATTCAGCATCAAGTAATCCCTAACTACTACTGCCATTGCTTCCCACATGTTGACTCCCTTGTTCTTTGTCTGCTACTTCTCTCAGTTTCCTTAATGCTTTCTTCAGAGCCGCTGCTGCAAACCCAAGCAGAGCTGCCTGCACTGCCATAAGAAATCCTTCCTATTGCTAGTGCAAAAGCTCAGGGAACTATGTAAATTTATTATTTTCATTTCTGTATTATGAATGTAGCATAATTGTAAACTTTAGTGCCAATTAGAGTGTCTTTTTGTAGGAGACAATTTTGTAGTAGATCATCAAAAATACTGACTTAAGGTCCATTTCAGCTTCCTAGATATAGGAGTCCAGCTTCTTTTGAGATGGCCCCAACATATCCAGAGAATATCTCATCAGTCATTAAAAGACATAGATACTGATATATAAGTAAAAAATATATATTGATATATATAAAAAATATATTGATATACACATAAAAGGCATTCTTATCCCTATAATATTAAAATGGGAAAATCTCGGTAGAGGAACAGAAAGGATGGGAGAGCAGAATCTGGCTAGTCAGAGCCTTCTTAAATTGGGAGAACAAGCCTGCCCCTAAAAGAGACACAGATACAACAGAACAACATAGCTGGAGGAGTTGTGGTGCAGAACTTCTCTCTTCCAAGTCCAGTCAGTGTTTTGGCAATTTGAATAATGAGGATTTTGAGCAGCAGTTATCCCCTGGCATGTGCTATTCTGCCTAGATCCATGATGTATTAGAGTTACCTACAAGTAACATATGTACATTTTATCAGTTTCCTTTTAGCTTTATATGCCATATGTTCCCCAAATAATTAAATCATTACAATTGAACTAAGGCATCTACGCGTAGCTTGGAAGATAGATAGAGAGGCTGAAAAGGCTTAGAAGATCTCAGCACTGGCTTTGAGGATGATTAAGCCATGAAATCCTTCTCTCAGGGAGCATGAATTGTGAGATTTGACCTTGGTGTGTGCTTTATGAGATCCATTACTGGAGGTACTGACTGAATTTAAGCTATATATTAGGTTGGGTTACAAAGTTAGTGGATTCTGAGGAAACTGCCAGACAAAATAATGGCTGCCAGAGGCACCAATTTGTTTGTCATCATGGCTGCACAATGGTCCTTCAGCTCTTCCTGGCCACCTGTCCTGCCTACGAGGTGCTCTCACTTTGCCCTAATGGCACTGCCCCCAGCATACATCAGGTCTTAGCATGAGCTGGGGTAGCCAAAATGTAAGCAGGAGTTGAGTGAACAGTCATGTGTTTCTAACATGGGATTGCTGTTTACTTATTTCTCAATTTCAGGCAAAATATGCTTCTTATCAGTCAGCACACCAGCGCATTTTACATACCTAGTACACAGTGCTGAAATGTCTTGTAGTAGCTTTATCCTAGCAGCACCACCATGTATACCAACACAGCATGGTCATTATTGAAATACAGAAGCATAGTCATTTCCCAAACTGACTTTCTGCCGGTCACCCAAAGAAAAGTTAGTGCATTGTTACTGACTGATAGCTTGTTTAATCTTTCCATTTCAAATGCTTACCTGGTGACATCCATTTGCTACCTCACCTTTAAACCACCTCACAGCTCTCATGTTAGTCTCCTGTGTGTCCACTAACAACCACTTCTTCACACATTATGAGTGCTGTGCAGCAGATTTCATCTTAAGACTGACACACTCCTGCTGTGGCTAGGAGACATCTAGACAAACTTCAAGCATTTCTGGATGTAATATGACCAGTCTGAGCCTCGGTCTCTGCAATCAAACATTTGTTTCTAGTCGTGTCATAAGAAAAATCTTCCTCCTGCTGTTCAAAATGATAATTCTGTTTTAATGCTTTAGTCATTTTATTATTATACGCAGTTGCAGCTTGCTTGTCATGAAATACAGCAGACAATTCCCATTTCAATCAACATCAAGATCTAAATTTCCTACTAAAGCGGTCCAGAGTGAATTTTTGATGTGTGCCAGTAAGTAACCAAGTTGCAGCCCTGATAGCTTAGTCAAATTGCCAAGACAGGGGAATATCCTACTGATGCAGGTTCTGCAAAAGATACTTCCAAGTCTTTGCTTTCTTTCTCCCTAAATAAATCCAGTAAATCCCCAGATATAAGAGCTGTCAGAGCAAGACAAAACTGAGAAGAATCTCCTAAATATACTAAGTCTATCAAGCTTGAGTTTTGCGTCACTTCTGCTGTAGAGCTATGTTATGTGTCCTTAAAAGGGCTAAACAGACACGAAAAGTTGGGTTTTGCCCAGCACCCAGAGAAAGTCCAGTCTCAGGCACTCCTAAAGTTTCACATAGTCCTGGCACTGGTGAACTGGGAATCCAAATCTTAAAACACTTTTTTTATTGACTGGATGTGCAAGGGACAGAGACATATTCAGCATTTAAGGCTGGCTACATATCAGCATTCAATTTATAATCTTAGGCAAGAAGTCCGAACCAAACCACAGACACTCTGTGCAGAGCGAGCTGGAGTTTGTGTCCAGCCCAAGAGCCAAATGAGCCAGAGGCTAATGGTGAGAAATAAAATGAGACCAAGCTTGCTTCAAAACCTTTACTTTATTGAAAAACCCTGAAGTCACAGATTGGGCTCAGTAATTAATATACTGTTTGCCTGACTGCCATCTCTACAGTGAAGTGCTCTCTGCACACACTGCAGGAGGGAGGAATCCTGTCCCAGGACAGGAGTCATGCAAGGCTGCCTGTGAGTCACTGGACATAGAAGTGCTTTAAGGGAGAGGAAAAGAGAACAGGCTGATTTGAATTCTAAGTCCTCTCTCAGTACTTGCAGATGACTGACAGACCTCTTGGCAAAGCAAGTTTCGAGGACTGCTCAGCTCTTAGAGGCTGGCCAGGGCTTAAGATGCGGTCAGATGGTCTACACTGACCAGTGAGCAAGTACAGGGCAGTTTCTAAGCAACTTCATGAAGCTGAGTTTTTTTTAATTTCCCCCAAATGTCAGGAAAAAAATCAGTAACTTTCTTCGTACTTGGTTTTAGGGTCTGATTCCAGCAATACAAACTTTTGTAATAAAAATCTAATCTCTACAGAAAGTTTTAAATAATCCATCAGACTCTTCAAACCTTTTATCTTTCCTCAATGCCAGTCAGAGTGGAACCATGGTTCATCAAAGCTACTGGGAAGACTTCACAGCTTGCTTCCGCACTATTTAAAAACAACGATAGTTCTGCAATTTCAGAAGTGGATTCCTAGCATTTCATACTTAAATACAGCAGTACCTTGCTAAGAAAAAAACTGTTAGCCATTCTTGTGAAAGCTACTGCCCATTATAAGTTACTGAAAGCAGCCTTGCAAGGTGGAAAGCAGCCCTGCAACTGCTTGGACTCAAAGTTTGCAGGTTATTTTGGCCAAGTGAAGAAATACTGCATTGTCCTTTTCCTTAGGAGATCTTGCTCCTATACATGAGATAATTAGAAAATTTGGCCAGGGGCAAGCACATAGCAAAGGAAGCCTTAAACACTAGTTTTGGGGGAACTAGTTCAGCCAAAAAATATCAAAACAGTGTAGCAATTAGCTGGTTGTACAATAGAAAGGCGTGAAATCCCTTTAACTTATGGAAGTGTAGTTACCACAAAAAGTAGGCTTTTTGCAGGCAATTTAGTTTCCCTCAGATAGCAGCATTAGCCACAAAAATCTTGAAGAAGTATAATACTGAAGATGAAAATGCAGTTATATACATCTGCACTTCAGGAACCACTAATGATGCTTATAAAATGGGCAAAACAGTGTTGCGTGTGTGTGCCAAGCCCTTTATAAAATGAAAAAAAAATATTGAAAAATCTTGTGCAGAGAGCTTTAAAAAATGAGTTTGCCCAAGTTCATCACATAACCAGGTAATATCATTGTATGTTACAACCTGAGACCTAATCTTGCAGAATCCTGTTTACTCAGGGCCTGAGACTAATAAATTCTCACTGCCTCTGTGTGTGCATGCCTTGCTAATCATCCTCTCCACAGGCAGAGGAAAGCTACCCTTTTCTGGATAAATCCAACAAATCCCCTGATGGATGCTTTTTGCCACTATTTTAACAGAGCCTCTTTAATGTGACAGATGCAACTTGAAGCTTCTTTCATGTTGGCATTTTAGTTTCCCCTTCCACAATCTAATAGGGTCTGATGAAATAAGCTGAGAAGCACAACCTGAATCTTTGAACCTACAGTCTTGAACTGTTTCAAAGCTCCCTCAAAGCACGCACCTGGGGTGCAAGATTAAGATCTTCTTTTGTAGTTCATTCCTACTTCCGTATATCAATTCATGCCAATCATGCAGTGTGTACATGCAGTATAACTTGCTGAGTCCTGTTAAAGCAGATATCAATATCATAAAGAGTCTCCTAAAGGCAATGATACAGTATTTCCCAAAGAATAGTGTGAAAAACCCATGTAGCACGTTGCAGGTACACTTAGGAATTAAATCAGCAAATGATCAAGTATTATAAATGCATACTGTTGTCTTTTTATTTTGTAGTGAGGGGGGAAAAAAGCTTCATTCATTTGCACAAATATTTGGACAAATTCTCAAATCAAGGCTCTTCATTGACAAAGTACAGATGCAGCAGGCCCACTTCTGCGTGTAGTCAAGCATGAACAGTTCAACTCTAAAAACAGACCTGCATAAATCATTCCTGCCGCATTACAAAAATTTATTCCTGTCCTGGAAATTGATGCAAAAGTCCAAATAATTTTCTTTCAGTCAGAAGGAAAGAAGGATCAGTTTTCATTGTCCCCATGCGAAACAAACATGGCTGTGAACCACCAGCTTGTATCAAAACAGTTGGCTAACCTTGGCAACGAGGCTGTCAGAGGATTCAATAGGAAATGACATTTCAGATTGTAATTTTTTTAAAGCAGATCTAAAGCCTTCAACACACCAGTGTTTGCTGTTTTCCTATATGACTAGAAAAGACACTTCTGAGCAGGTGAAAAGAGGCAAAACCTAAAAACAAGTCTTTCTGGGAAGACCGAGAATTTTGTAGAGCCTCAAGAACACATCCAAGACAAGTTTCAAAATAAGGATAGCTGATTCCCAGAATCATGGAAATGCGAGTGGTCATGAACTTGGAGATGAACAAGAAGAACTAGTTTTAGTGCAATAACCCAGGCATTCTGTAACCATGTATCCCTGTAATATAGTATTGCCATTGCTGGCTACAGGCCATAAGCCTTGTACTTAATTTGCAAGTCCTCAGGACTGAGGCTTGTCAGTCTTCTTCTGTCTGAACTTTTCTTGACCTGCTTGCAGATTTGTATCACCTGGTTTAGTGGTGACAGCAATTTTGCTGGTTTATTGTACTTTGTTCATATAGTACAATTACGTTACATAGCATTACATAAGTTGCAGTAATAAACCGTTATTTTCTATACAATGAGATATTTATGGCTCTAACATAACAATGTAGTGGATAGAAATAGGCACCTGGTACAATAGGAGGGGGCTTCAGAAATGTAGACACAGGATGTGGTGCAGAGGCATGGAGTGAGAAGAGGCAGGGCAGAGACTTGGCACTGAAACCCCATTGGGTATAAGAAATTTACCAATGGTCAGTTAAAGAAATACCTGGACCCAGACAAAACAGGGTTTAGGTGTAATAAAGAGAACAGAGAATTTTGTAATGGGCACCATAAAAGGGTAAATTCAGTCATAATATGGAGTTGCAGACCAATGAAGAAAGAACAAAGGTGAAAAAGCATGCCAGCAAGCAAAGAAAAATAATCCAGGTGAAACCTAGAGAAAAAAAATGAAAAAAAAAAATCACATAAACATCACATTCCTCCAAGTGAAGGACCCCAGATACTGGTGACTCACCACAGCATCCCACCACCAGAATGAAATTACCAGCCTTAGACCCACAAGGAATAGAGGAAGGATGTGTGTAACACCAGGAAAAGGGGTGCAAAATGAAGAATTTGAGCTTAATTTCACACCCATCCCTTTCCCTGACAGCAGTTAGATCTGGACTAACAATGATTAGACTCTTAATTACATTAACAATAAATTCTTGGCTTTATATAAGCTGTACTACCTCTGTGCCCATACACAAGATTTTAAGCATAACAGTTACAAGTCTTTTGTTCATTCAGGTATGTCATAAGCACATGCAATAGCAAACTCAGGCACAGGTGATGACTGACTATATTTTTATATAGACAGGTACACAATGCTGAAGGTCTCCTGCCAGAGATAAACCTCTGAAGGCTGTAATAATAAAGTGTGACACAATGAGATGTTGGAAGGAAAAAACAGGCCTGGAAAATCAAAGCATGCAGTTGTGCAGAATAGCAAAGCAGCACGACGCCCTTGCTTACTTTTGCCTTTTACAATATCAGACATCCTGGATTATAGGCACTCAGCAACATCAGTCTTCACTTGTTCTTCCTGTCTCTCTGGGACAAAAAAAAGTCTCCAAACCTTTTCACCTGCTCTCCGTTCTCACACAGAAGCCCTCCTTGCACACCTTCCATCTAAACCTCCTCTTCTCACAGCAGCTGTGTACACATCGACAATAGCTTTTTGCATCTGACTTTGCTCTTCAGGACGTGAGAGTTTTATGATCTAAAAAGGAATCTACAGGTACATTTAGGCAACAAAATTGTATTTATATATTTCCTTCATTCCATTTTCACAGTAATATCATTTGTAAGTCTGAAACGTACAGATTAACTTTGGAAAAAATAAGTTGCCATAAAAACATTTTTCCTGGACAAATTCATTTAAATGTAGTGGAGAACTGGGGAGAATAAAGAACAACCCACAGATAACTCCTTTAATTCCTAACCAAAACAACCTATTCCAGGATTATCCTGTCTGCACAGTCCCAAATTTAATAGCAGTTAATCCACTGCAGTTAAGTTGCATCAGATTCCATTTCTATTTTTGATTACATCCTTTTTTTTAATAACACTTTTATTTGCTAGCCCAAACACAACACCACAGTCTAATTTGGCCTGTTCTTTGGTTTTTCTGTACTTTATTTTCCTATCATGCGTACTCTATATTTGCTGTAGCACACTGTCATTAATTAAAGCCTCTGTGGGAAACGTCTTCTAAGATGTATCCTGTACAAACTGTTTCACCTTTATCTGAATTGAACAACGATAACATCTAGAGTGGATATGCCCTGCAAATATGCCCTGCTGATAACTTAATGAGTTTATCAAATAATCATTGTGGACCATACAGAGCGTACATAATAGATATGGAAATGAGTAAAGGAAAAGAAGCAGAAGCTGTGTATTTTGTATGTTCCATTTAAATTATGTTAGATAAGTGATGTTTAAATAGAAGCAGTTTTATTGTACAAAGTCATTCGCAATTTGCTGTAGCTTTGGAAGCCTAGCAGACTCAGACAAAATGTATTGCTGCAACAAATGATGGCATGTATGTTCTCTCCGGATCCAGAGTTGTTAAATTCACACCACCATCTTTACCGTTTATGCACAAGTCTAACACCTTCCCTTTCCCCCCTGCTAAGTCAGTTGGAGTGTATAAGCTGCCTACTCTCCAGAGCAATTATCACTTTAATGACATAATCAGGCTGAGAACTTGCTAATTATATCTTTTTATTGTGGTCTTCCTCCATTTTGGAATTTATTTTTTCTCTGTCCTATATCCCCTTCCTTGTTTTCCTGAATATGGGATTCCCAAAATACCTGGCAAGAGCCAGAAGCCACAGAGGACAGAGCAAAGAAAATGAATGTTTGGAAGTAATTGTGGAATACAATAGTGAGTACATTAAAATACTCATTGGAGACCACACCAACAGCATTAGCTGAGAAGGAATGTTCAGTGTTTCCTGCTCTATAGGTCCATGCACATCCCCAAAGCCTGGGGGGCCTTAGCAGTTTCTTCTCTCTCCTCTTCACAAATCCTAAGCCTGAACACAGGCAAAGAAACAGTTTCCAGGAGCCTGTTGTAATCCATCTCCCCACTGCTTCTTCTTTTTCATTTGTATACAGAACAAAGAGCTGCCAGAGGCCAACAGATTCATACCTAGAACGACTGTTGTCCAATATCTGCACAAGCTAGAAGTGTCATTCACCAACAAGATTGCTCTCTTGGGTTTCAGCGTATTTATAGATATCACACAATATATTCTTTTGGCACAGAAGGTCAGTGCCATGCAGGCATGCACCAGACATGCACTCATGTTGCTTGCTGCTGCTATTTAAATATTTTGACATTAATTGGCCAAAATGTTGAGATGTTATTAAAATGTGCATGAAGCCCAAAATTACCTATATATGTGTATATTAATCAGTATACTGAAGCAGTGTACTGAATGCATATCATCTGTGTTTGCTGTGTTTTCAGGATTTACTATCAAAATCTTTGATCTGAATCTGAGCCATATATTCAGGCTACAGAATTCAAATGAACATTGTAGACATGTCATCTTTTATGAAGTTGCCAAACCGTAGCAAGTCCACCACACTCCCTGCTAGGCTGTTTAAATGTTTAATTAGAGATTTTCATCGTATTTTAATATTGAAATTGTCAAATTTCAGCTTATAGCCACTAAATCTCATTATGCCTTTGTCTTATAAGTTCTATAATATCTCTTTTCTGCCTTAGTACAAGTCACCTCTCAGCTTCCTCTGATAATCTGAATTAACTGAGCTTCTCAGGCCTATTTTCTGACCTCAGCATTATTTTTGTAGCCTTTCTTTTAACACTCTTTAGCACTGCTAGTGTGCTCCATGCACTCCTTGGAATTAGAAGAATCTTTAGTGGGGGCTTTAAAATCACAGAATCACAGAATGGTCAGGGTTGGAAGGGACCTCTGAAGATCATCTAGTTCAACCCCCCTGCCAGAGCAGGTTCACCTAGAGCACGTTGGACAGAATGGCGTCCAGGTGGGTTTCGAATGTCTCCAGAGTGGGAGACTCCACAACCTCTCTGGGCAGCCTGTTCCTGTGCTCTGGCACCCTCAAAGTAAAGAAGTTTTTTCTCATGTTCAGATGGAAGTTTCTGTGTTCCAGTTTGTGCCATTTGCTGCTTGTCCTATCACTGGGCACCACTGAAAAAAGACTGTTTCCATCCCCCTGGTACTCTCCCTTTGAGTATTTATAAGTATTGATAAGATCCCTCCCCCCAGAGTCTTCTTTTCTCTAGACTAAAAAGACCCAAGTGCCTAAGCCTTTCCTCGTAAGAAAGATGCTCCAGTTCCCTAATCCTCTTTGTAGCCCTTTTCTGGATGATCTCCAGCAGTTCTTTGTCCTTCTTGAACCAGGGAGCCCAGAACTGAACACAATACTCCAGATGCGGCCTCACCAGGGCAGAATAGAGGGGAAGGATGACCTCCCTCGACCTGCTGGCCACACTCTTCTTGATGCACCCCAGGATACCATTGGCCTTGTTGGCTACAAGGGCACATTGCTGACTCATGGCTCATCCTGTGGTCCACCAGGACTCCCAGGTCCCTCTCGGCACAGCTGCTTTCCAGGAGGTCAGCCCCTAACCTGTACTGATGCATAGTGTTATTTCTCCCCAGGTGCAGTACCCTACATGTGCCCTTGTTGAATTTCGTTAGGTTCCCCTCTGCCCAACTCTCCAGCCTGTCCAGGTCATGCTGTATGG
>RSEF01000004.1:52945426-52958944 GCA_003993805.1 Himantopus leucocephalus | reverse complement strand
CTTTCCACAGAGCTGTTCTCCAGGAGGTCAGCCCCTAACCTGTGCTGATGCATAGGGTTATTCCTCCCCAGATGCAGTACCCTACACTCGTTTACATCACTTAGCAAAGTCATACGCAACTGGATTCAATGGGCCTGAGAGGAAAAATCTAGTCAATGTCAATGACTTCCTTTTC
Source organism: Himantopus leucocephalus (assembly GCA_003993805.1). Classification (NCBI taxonomy): domain Eukaryota; kingdom Metazoa; phylum Chordata; class Aves; order Charadriiformes; family Recurvirostridae; genus Himantopus; species Himantopus leucocephalus. The sequence continues at coordinate 52,958,769 of RSEF01000004.1, read as the reverse complement.
ACCATCAAGCTGCAACAATTTTCCAAGTTTCTGTAAATACAAAACTGTCTTGCGCTTCTTCATGTAATGTCCACATATTACCTTCAAAGTTTAAAACCAAAATGTCCTGAAAGTACCAGTAATCTACACAGAGTACTGTCACCATCTACAGGTGTATTTCATATGATCACATGATGGGTCAGTAACCAGGCTGGACAGTTATATGACAATTTACATGAATATTGTCACCTAATGTAATTTCTTTAAATTCCTCGAATATTTGAAAGGTCATTGAGGTTACGTGCAAGCAATAAATTAAGAAATCAACTTTGAGTCTCTAAAATATGAAGGAGCAATTATCTTATTTTTATTGTGATTTTTATTTTAAAATTTTTGAAAACAAAGGAACAGTAAAGAAAGCTGTTGTTACAAAGCAGGTAAAACACAAGATAAAAAATAATGTGACACTTCTTTTGGTATTAGTCTGATAATAATTACACCCACACAAGTTTAGTTTTGGGAATGCTTTCAGTCATTGCAATTCACTTTCCTTAATGAGTTAGTGCATTCAGTCTTCAAGGTTCCAGAGCTCAGTGCTGTGTGATTAGTGCTGCTTCCTTGCACATGTAAAGGGGCTGAACACACAAATCATTTGTAGCAGGCTACAAGACTATTGACATATGCATTAATTGTTAGCCATGACAGGATAGGCCTTAGCAGGGGTGATCCACAGGAGGCTGAATAACTGCAGCTAGAGCACTGAATAACATAAACTTTACTATATTGAAGATAATGCTAGAATTCAAACCAATTTAATGCAATAAAATACAGCTGTGCTATAGACTGTACATAGCCCATCTTTTGGAAGACTCATCAGCAACAAACAAAATTGCAGTGACCGTGCTTTTTGTTTAACCTTCGGTCTGTCAGCATTTGTACTATGGATCAATGACATATGTCCAAAATAGATGTTAAGATCTGACTTGCCAAGAACACCTGAGGGAAGTTGAAAACTGTACATTGCTTTTTGCAATATATGTAACTGCTATTAAAGAGCTGGTTCAAACTCTGTGAATACTTAAACTGTATTTCAGGGTCATTTCTTACAAGCTATAGAACCTAAAAAATGGGAATGCCTCACTGTGGAGAGAGGAAGGAACAGACAATTATTCTCTTCTCCTCTATCAGAAATGTTTCTGTCTACCCATGACAACTATGTGGATTATGGAGAAATCCATAGTACATGACCTGGCCCCAAATGTTTCAGTCAAAGAGAATTCAATAGTATATTCCCACCATTGACCTTAACAGAAGGTACATCCATGGGTATGTAGTATGACATTGACGGTAGTGCTAGGGAGTGGGGAGTCTTAAAAAGATTCGTTAAGACGATTTGGCCATGCTTGTCAAATCTCAGGAATTTCCAACTCATTTCATTCTTTTTCTATTTTTACATTGAATGCTAGGATGTTTTATATTGAATGTGAGGATGGAAGACTGAATACTGGTATCCAAATTTACCCTTGTGCAAGATGGCACAGCCCTGTGGAGGTTGGCAATGTCTACTGAACAATGATTATGCATATGTGATTGGTGCATACTTTGCCTCACATTGCTGTCAGCTCTTCTCCAACGCTGGTAAAATCTAACTGCAAAACCTGTCCTAAAATTTTGCAAAACTAATCTGTGCAGGCACAAAATCATGTGGAAAACCAAGAATGAAGCAGAATTGTAATCCCTTGGAACATGCCAAGAGGAACAGCTCTTTGGTAATTCATATCAGGGTAAGAACCTTCTGTTTTGACAGTTAATTTGTGTGGTAGTAGGAGAAATTGCATTCAATATCTTCAAAGTTATTGACTGTTGAAACAGAAATTCTTCCCCACAACAATGTTTTTAGATGCTATCAGAAATTAACAGTTTAATAACACAAGGTAAAAAAAAAATGTTGAATTTGCTTAGTATAAGCTTTAGTATATTTATTCAACAGAATATTCATCAACCAGTCTTTCCAACAGAAAAAAATCCTACCACATATAAGCAGTATAGGGGAAGATATGACTATGCTCATACAGAAATTATTTTCACATACTCATCTGTGAGAGCTGGAGGGGGACTTTTTACAAGAGCATGTTGTGTTAGGACAATGGGTAATGGTTTCAAACTGGAAGACGGTAGATTTAGCTGAGATATTAAGTCAAAATTTTTCACTCTGAGGGTGGTGAGGCACTGGAACAGGTTGCCCAGGGAAGCTGTGGAGGCCCCATCCCTGCAAGTATTCAAGGCTAGGCTGGATGGGGCTTTGAGCAACCTGGTCTAGTGGGAGGTGTCCCTGCCCATGGCAGGGGGGTTGGAACTAGATGATCTTTAAGATCCCTTCCAAACTAAACCATTCTGTGATTCTATATTCTTTAATATACGTTAGCTTTCCCCATGAGCCTGTCTTTATTACAGCAAGATAGATCATAAACAGACACTCTTTCAGCCTTACTCAAAAGTTTTTAAAAATTGTTTTAATCAAAATCAGCCTTCCATAACTACAGAACGAATATGAATGAATGTGGTGGGTTGACCCTGGCTGGCTACTAGGTGCCACTCCCCCTCCTCAGCAGGACAGGTGGAGAAAAAAAGGTAAAAAAGCTCATGGGTTCAAGTAAGGACAGGGAAATCACTCATAAATTACTGTCACAGGCAAACAGACTTGACTTGGGAAAATAAATTTAATTTATTGTCAATTAAATATAGAATAGGATACTGAGAAACAAAGACAAAATTAAAAACACCTACTCCTGACTCACTTTTCTGCCCAAACTCAACTTCATTCCTAAGCCTTCTACCTCCTGCCCCCAAGCATTGCAGGTGGGTGGGGAATGGAGTTTTTATTCAGTTCATGAACATTCATCTCTGCCGTTCCTTCCTCCTCACGCTCCCCCCCTGTTCCAATGTGGGGTCTCCACCCATGGGATATAGTCCCTCATGAACTTCTCCAACATGGATCCTTCCTGCAGGCTGCAGTTCTTCACAAACTGCTCCAGCAGGGGTTCCTTCCATGGTGTACGGTTCTTCAGGAACAGCATGTGTCCCCCACAGGGCCACAGCTCCTGCCAGAAAACCTGCTCCTGTGTGGGGTCCTACATGGGCTGCGGGGGACAACCTGCTTCACTACGGTCTTCTCCACGGGTTGGGGGGAATCTCTGCTCTGGCATCTAGAGAACCTCCTTCCCTCCTTCACTGACCTCGGTGTCTGCAGGGCTCTTTCTCTCACTTTTTTCTCCCTCCATTCTCTCATAGCTGCTGCACAGCATTTTTTCACCCTTTCTTAAATATGTTATCACAGAGAGGCCACCAGCTTGGCTGATGGGCTCAGCTACGTCCAGTTGTGGATCCACTTTGCAGCTGGCTGGAACCAGCTGTGTTCAGCATGGGGCAGCCCCTGTCCTCTCACAGAGGTCACTCCTGCAGCACAACCTGCTACAAAAACTTTGCTATGTCAACCCAATACCTTGAGTTTAACAGTTAAAGACAATAGGAGGCATTTGGCTGAACTCCGTGTGACCTTCTGCAAACTTCTCCACACTGCAAGTTCAGAGCTTTCATGTAAAGCATCAGCAAAACTGGCAGTAGCAACAGCAGCAGCTAATCTTCCTGTGGAGAAGATTGTCTAAGATGCTATTAGTAAAATCAAAATCCTTATTCTGAACGTATTTCCTTAATTTATTTTCTTTAGAAAGAAAGGAAAACATAAAGCAGGACACAACAAAACAAAGTAAATTGCTTTCATTGTATTAGCTAGGAGCATGCATCACATCTTGTAGGCTTTTACTTCCCTTGCAGCAACACAAAAAAAATATGCAAAATTCATTGTCAAAAAAACCACAACCAGAAATGTAAATAAAGTTATCTGAGCTACAAATAAAGAACGAAAGCCTGTTTTACACACCGCCCAATGGATATAAAAGAATCATCCACTTAATATAAATGCTTTTTTAATAATAGAGTGTTCAGCATCTTAGGGAACATTTTGGAGTAGTTGTTTAAAGATAAAAAGTTGTAAAAAAGAAGGATGTTTTGTCAGATTTCACAGGAGAACAGATACACAACCAATATTTATCTGAATACTAAAGAAATACTCAAAACTGCTGCTTATATTTCTGCTTTCCTTCAGTAATTCAAACTCCTGATGTTACCCCAAGCAAACAATAACTTGCCTGAGGTAATTTCAATACAATCTATATGGATGTAAATGCACCATCCTTTACTACAAAAAAAATATTCACATGACTTAGGATTGTATTGCTGTAAAACAACTTATATGTGAAGAATGACTTATTGAATTCACAGCAAAGAGGCTATTGTTCAGTTTTCCAGTCACCCAGAGCAGCCATATCATTTTGATAAAAAATTTGGCAGTCATTTACTTTAGATCAAGAAAAAGCACAAACAAATAATTTCCATCAGAAACATGCATCTACTCTGGAACTACCAGGTTTTTGAGGTGCTTTGAGACCAAAAAGGCCATTACTTCCTGAAGCATCAAATTTGGTGTTAGTTTTCATCAAAATAAAGGCTGACTTTCCATGCTGCAATTTTAGTTGCAAAAATGACAGTACTCTATGAAATTTTACAAACACTCTGAGATTTTCCCTCTAAAAAAAATTGACCAGACATAGAACACTGCCTTGTCTTTCTTGTAGAATAAAAATTCAGGATAGAGCATCTGAAAGCGCTGTTAAACAAATATTTGGGTACCATTGGACAGTATGAAACCATGCCAATGGATAATTTTCTGGGATATGGAGATATAAGGCCACTTCTGTAAACCTAGTGAAACCTCCCTGGATTCTACCTGTGCAGATCTCATTAGCCAGGTGTCAACAGATGGTAGGAGATAATGTCACATACAATCTCCAACGCTGTCCTCATGCAAGCACTAAATGGAGTAGAAATCACACGCAAAGGATGAGAGAAGAAAGTTACTGTCAAAGACGTCATTGTTAAACCAAATAAAATAACAACAAAGAGTAGGAAGTGAAAAATCTGTGTGGCTGATATTGCGTATAGTTGCATTCAACAGAAAATTGGTCATAGATATGGAAGCAAAGAGATGGTAATTATGACATAAGTTTCACTGGTTTATACTCAGTTACTTTATGAGCAGCTGTACATTTTTTTCTCGTTTTGCTTTATAATTCTTCCTTGACAAAGAGATAAAATGGGAAAGAGGATAAGAGAGAGAGAGAAAAAAATATATTTCTACTGGATTTCTTGCATTTCTTAATTTCTATTCCTTCACTTCTGGCTGTTTGGGATAGGTATTCAGCTGGTGCCCCAGTTTCCTTAAGGTCAGGAGATCAACAACATCTTATACCAGCTTTGAATCTGCCCTGTCATATAGTATGTCATCCCAGCCTGACTTACTCATTTTTTTCTCCATTTTAGCAATTGTATGGGCATTGAGTAATCCAAGCAATATTGAGCTGCTTACAGCCAGGCGTTGTATTCTCTCCTGCTCCTCATCTGAAAGAAGATAAATGTTTTTTTAAATGCTTCATAGAAGTAAAATATTTCAAAGAAAAATTATCTGATACTAGAGAGATTGAGGAGAAAATGGAGAAAAAATCCTTCATGAAAATATTTTTATTTATGAAATTAACAAGGAATGAGTATCATTATGTTTCTCACAACATACTTCAATGCTTGTTGGTTTTCAGAGGGATGAGAAAATTTGTGTGTTTGATGTGAATTTAAATGTGATGCCTTTGTCAATGAACCGTACAGGTAATAAGATCCCTTGGCCAATAGTGCCTGGGAAAAGGTCAAGTATTGTTTCCAAAGCAGACATTATTTTAAAGAATCGTAGTATTTACTCAGCCTTTCTCCCTAATAGCAGAATCTATTTCAATGGTAGGAGCTACAGTTGAGGGAGCTGAGCATTATGAAAGCAAGCAACTCAAAGAATCCCATCTTTTAAATCTGTACAAGATATAATTCTTCTATGTTACCATATAAAATGGTGGAAGATTCTACTATGAAAACTAGGTGATTTATTACATTGATATGGAGCACAGGTGAACATATTTCTTCCTTTTTTACTGATACCATTAAGAAGTATTGCTTCATTTATCTTATATATTCTACCTTCATTTATCTTATATATTTTACCTTCAACACTGGTTAGCAGACTGCAATACAAACTTTAAAAGAAACTTTTGATACTCAAATAATGAGATTCTTTTGTACAAAATACAGTTCAGGAGACTTTGGAAGTCCTTCTTTTCACCCCTTCTATAAGGATAATATTAAAAGTAAATTAGTGAACAGGAACATTAAGCTCTATCTTACTAACCATCTTCCCTTTTTACTTGTAAACAAACTGGAAATGTTTTTAGTTGGCAAGCATGTCATAGCAGAAGAATATACTTCATACTTCAATGTCTATGACATTGAATGATGAATTACATTAGTTCTTGACTCATACAGTGAATAAATAAATCGGAGGTTTAGTAATACAATTAAGCCACAGGGAAAAATTAATATCAGGAACATCAAAATAAGAGATAACAGGGTACATTTGAGAAAAGTATCACAAACAAACAAGTTTTTAAAGATGAGAAAGCAAATCATTCTCTCCTTGCCTCTCCTAGGATGTCAAGAGCTACAGCCAAGATCCTCCAGGCAAAACTTCAAAGCTCAGCAGAGACTGGGTTACATAAGACAAGTGTTACCAGGCTGGAAGACATTCTCTGTGCAAATTGCTATGAATGGCTTTCAAGGAAGTTGCAATAGTAGCATGTATGGGAGCAATACGGAGCTAAGAAATCCAAGAAAAAAAAAGAAAAATACATATTAGCTAATGCAAAGTCTAGTAACTGCAGCAAATTAAATTATGAGATCTGCCTTCTTTTCCTAGTTTTCTTACCACACTCACTACAAACTAGGCAAATTAATTAAAATCTGTTTCTACTATTGAAGACAAAGTCCCAAAAGTCAAAAATGTCTTTTAAATCAAAAAAATGTTTCACCAGCCATCTCTCTGTGTTGCTTCTGACATTTTAGCAATCCTGTCACTGTGCTTCTAGGTATTCCTGAAAGTTCCAACCAATAAGAGTCTGTATGTCTAACAAAAGGTTTCTGTTTTATTATAGAAATACCACACAGTTAAGATTGCTCTGAGGAACTAGAAGTTTTTCTCTATACCATTTCCCATACCTTTTTTACCTTTCTATAAAACCAAGTTTGAATAAACAGTATGCGTTTATTTTTTTCATTTGGATGTGTCATGTAACTTGAGATGGCATAAAAACTTTACTAACATGAAAATCATATTAACAACAAATTTTGTTTTTCAAACAGTTAACTAATTCCAAATAAATGTCAGCCACACATGTCCTATGGTTAGGACACCTTCAAGGAGTTGCTCTTCAAGATTTGCTTTCATTTTTGCCCTGAGAAAGTTGTTTATAGGCAGCTAGTCCAGGACTAGAGAGAAGTGTCCCTGCCCATGGCAGGGGGGTTGGAACTACATGAACTTTAAAGTCCCTTCCAACTCAAAGCATTCTATGAATAGTTTTATTCAGTCTAGTTTTTCACAATTGCAAGAAACCTTGTGCACATTTATAATTTCAAATTTAATTTTAATTTCACTTTTCATTTTAAATGTTTCATGTATTCACACACACATTAGGAGACACAACATCCCCATACGCTAAAAAAAAAGAATCACCATACTAGGAGGCCAAGAAACACAAGCATACACACCGCTTACCATACAGAGAAAGCTCAAGAGGCATCTGCCACAGTGGTAAAACTAATACATACAAAATTCCCTAACATCCCCAGCAAGTGGACCATACCCTCTGCTAAAGAAAAAAGCAGAAGATCTGAAAAACAGCACAAAAACCAGTTTATCAGAGCAAGAGGGAGATATATTCCTTTGATTAAAAGTCTAACAACTGTTTTAAACCTAGGAGTGTGAACAAGGTATACCAAGATAAAAAAAAAAAAAAGACAGTAAAAAGATTTTTATACAACTGGGAACATAACAGTACTTTGGCTAATATCCTAAATCAGTGGTACAGAGCTGTCCTTCATCCTTTCATTTCTCATGACTGATCTTGAAACAATTTAGGATCTCTGCCCCACCACCTTGTTGCAAAAGCCATTCTAGAGTTTCATTTATTGAGAATGTATTGACCCATAAAAGAGCAAAGATGTTAACACTGCACAAGTCTAGATATTTTTCATAGTTTTAGGTTATATTTTTAGCGAATTTTACTTTTATAATGCATTGTCTTGTAGCTTCCCTCTAAAACTCGTTTGGAATGTAATTATGAGCCTTTGGCTACCTGGATCATCTGGATATTTTTTTCTTCTTTTTTTTTAATATGTATATATAATTTAGGTGGAAGATACTGATCTCTAGTCACTGGAAGTCTTCAGTACCTAACTTCTGGAGAAAAATACAAAAATACTTTCGTACAGATGTAAAATCTCATCAGTGGTTTTAATTTCATAATAAGCAATTGAAATTTTGTATCTATGTTGGATATTACCAGTCCCACTGTTCTGTCATTTCTGACCTCAGCAACATCATTATCCTCATAAAGAATAACAAAAAATAATCACTGATCTACATCTAACCAGCCAAGATTCAGTTTGTAAAGACTCCACTTCTCCAGTCTTGTTTTTTCATGTCAATTAAGAATTTTTTGTGATTTTTTTTTGGTTGGCTTTTTTGTGTGTGTGTGTTTTGATACTGTTGGTGGTGGTAGTTTTGTTTGTTCTGCCTTTGTTTTATTGTGGGTTTTTTTGTCTGGGCAGGGAGAGAGGCTGGTGTGTGTGTCAGACTTACCTACTCTTCGCTGCATTTAATCTTAGCTACTCTTAGCTATACAGAAACATGTCTGGTTTCCCACAAGTGGTGTACTCCAAGGTCAATAGTGAGTCCAGTCCTGTATAATGTCTTCACTGATGGTCTGGATGATGGGGCAGAGTGTTCCCTCAGCAAGTTTGCTGATGACACAAAACTAGGAAGAGTGGCTGATACACCAGAGGGTTATGTTGTCATCCAGAGGGACCTCGACTGGAGAAATGGTCTGATGGGAGCTTCATGCAGCTCATTAACAAGTGCAAAGTCATCAGTCTGGGGAGGAACAACCTCATGCGCCAGTATATGCTGGGGCCACCTTGCTGGAAAGCAGCTTGGCAGAAAAGGACCTCCGGGTCTTGGTGGACACCAAGTAGAAAATGAGCCAACAATGTGCCCTGGCTGCAAAAATGTTAATGGTATCCCAGGCTACATTAGGAGGAGTGTTGCCAGCAGGTTGAGGGACGTGATCCTTGCCTGCTACTCAGCACTGGTGAGGCCACACCTGGAGTACTGTGTCCAGTTCTGAGCTCCTCAGTACAAGACATGGGCATACTGGAGAGAGTCCAACAAAGGGCCACAAAGAATATTAAGGCACAGGAGCATCCCTCCTGTGACATAAGGCTGAGAGAGCTGGGACTGTTCAGACTAGAGAAGAGAAGGCTCAGGGGGGATCTCATCGATGTTTATAAGACCTGTCTCATCGATGTCTATAAATACCTGAAGGGAGAGTGCAAAGAAGATGATGCCAGGCTCTATTCAGTGGTGTCCAGTGACATAACTGGAGGCAATGGATGCAAAGTGAAAAACAGGAGGCTCTGTCCGGACATCTGAAAACACTTTTTTACTGTGAGGATGTCTGAACACTGGCATAGGTTGCCCAGAGAAGCTGTGGAGTGTCCATCCTTGGAGATATTCAAAAACCATCTAAACATGGTCCTTGGCAATGGCTCTAAGTGGCCCGGCTTGACAGAAGGATTGGACTAGATGACATCCAGAGGTCCTTTCCTATCTTAACCATTCTGTGATTCTGTAATTCTGTGATTTTTGACTACTTTCACTTGATTTCTGACCTTTCCCAATTTTCAAGACACAGTTCTTAATAAATTCTTTACATATCTTGTGGGTTTAATCTTTAAATATCCTGTCCAAGAAATCTGAGATATCCTTCCTGTAGTAGGCTTATTAGATGGGACTAGCCATAGCTCTTCTCTGTTATTTTTTTAATTGAGAGCAAGACACCACCTCCAAAGAACACTTCCATCATTATTTATAATAATGTGACATCTCTACCTACATTCAGATCTGGAGATCATCTTGAGCTCATTTGTCTGGTCAGTCTAATTTCCTTTGTCTTTTAAAGCTTACCCTTCTAAAATATGAAAGCAACTCAAACACATGGAGGTTTCTTGTTTGTTTATTTTTATAATCAGCTTGCTTGTATAATCATCCTCGTTGATCACTAAAAAGTCTAAAATTCCATCACTGTCTTTGGTTCATTGACTATGTCCTTCAATTCACTTCAATATCTGCATTACACTCTGCACTTAGCCTGTTATTACCATAGCTGTCCTCTCCATCTTCCCTTATAGAAAAGCAAGCAAATCTCCACCAAAAACAGCACTTCACCTTCAAACCACTATGTGCTCATGTTTGCTTCCTTTGCTGATGGCTCTCCCTTGGTTGCGAGGCTCTGGGGATCACTGATTATGTGGCTGTCCCCCACTATCAGGCACAGATTTTATCCAGGAAGAGGAGTAGACCCCAAAGCACTTGGGAACATGTTCTTAGGAACAAGCAAGCTCAATACACAGAAAATATCTACAGACTTCTTAGGTGTTGATGTGTATATCAGGGAACAGGAAAAAACTAAGAGCTTATGGATAAATGGGTTACAGTCTCTTTATTTTACAGTCCAGTATGCGTATCTGTGCTCCTGGTTACACAGCTCATTTAGACTAATGCCATTTGTCAAGGCCACTCTCAGTGTGGTTCAGTCTTGCTTTGTTGCAGACCAAGCAAGGCCATTGGACAGGAGAAACATAGTTTTGTTGATACCTCAGCCTGAGATACAGACACAAAGAAAGCAAGGAGTTCTCATTGGCTTTCCATAAGTGTTAAATAGGATAAGGAACTCAGATGAGCAGGAGCAGGTTTACAGAATCTGATCATGTGTGTTCTCTGTACTTGCAAGAAAAAGAGGAAAAGAAAATATCATAGAATTAGGTCAGCCTAGGAAAAAATTCTTGGCTTTCAAATTCTAGTTAAACAAGTGTTCCCCTTAACTGAGGAACAGGTTCTGTTCTATAGTGACTTCTGAATGTCCCCCATTAAGAAGCTTTTATTTTATTAATGAAGCACAGCTTGGTTACTAGATTGATCTTTCATATACAATATACTTAAAAAATAGACATTGTCACACATTGGCAATGAATTCAGGTGTTTGAAGTAGAAGTAACATTAATTTCCCAGATCTCAGCTACAAAATCTAGAACTAATGTAAGCCAAAGAGTATCTATTGGAAAATCAATTAAAATAAATCTAACATTTCTTTGTTACAGACAATACTAAGGAGAGCAGTTGTATAAAATACAGTAGACATGTCCCCCACATCATGAACTTAATGCGGATCTAGGACTACATACATGAGTAACCTCTACACTGCCATTATTGAGGAGCTGTGCCTGTGCTGCAGTCAGCTGCAGGGTCATGTATATGGCTGTGTAAAAGGACAGCTCAGAAAAGGGTATTACAAAATATGTATCACCTATTAAATGTTTAAATCTATAGTTGCTGAAAATATATTTTAATTTCACAGTTCAGAGCAATTGATTGTACTTATTACTTCTAAATCACTCAAAGTTTGCTAAGGGCTTTAATTAAGGTGATATTTAAGCCCATTTCTTTTCTGATGACTGTACAATAGTTTACCTGACCAATTTGAAGTCCCTAGTGCTCACAAAGTTACTGCCAAAGTTATTTCTAGTAACAGTGTTGGATTTATGTGTGAATAAACAAAAAGTCACAGAAAATGTTTTCAGAAATAGTTCAGGAGAAAGACATGTATTTTCTGAAACTGCATAGTTTGTGTAAACGTACATTTTACATAAACTTACATAGCTGTGAATTTTCTTGAGACTTACATACAGTATTCTTGCCTGCATTCCACATATCCTCCTAGATAATATAAAGAAGAATCTTTTCTTTTTTATTATGATTTTAATTTTCTATAAATTATTTTCCCTTTTGGGTTCTTCAGGCAATCTGTTGAAAAAGTTTGAAAAAATGAGCATCAAGTGGGTGCACATTTTGCAGGGATTCTACTGAGCAGACACAGAGAGCAAAGTACATACAGGCATATCATACTTGCATTCATGTTCTAGTACTTGCATATCCAGCTTTAAGCTTTTGGGGATTCTAAGGCTGTAGTCTTTATTTCGTTCATTATATAGTACAGGAAAATAATGTAGTAAAACTCAGTGACTGTAAGGAAGGAAAAGCAATATTGATTTTAAACAAAACTCATTTAACTCATTTTAGTCAGATGATATCATTTTTTCATGGGATTCATTCACTTATACTCTCACATTTAGATATGCTAACAAGTATTAAGATGCATAGAATCATAGAATATCAGGCTTGGTGCCATGACCACTTCCCTGGAGAACCTATTCTAGTGACCAACCACACTCTCAGTGAAGAACCTCTTCCTAACGTCCAATCTGAACTTCCCCTGTCGCAGCTTCACTCCATTTCCTTGTGTCTTATCTCTGGTCATCACAGGGAGGAGATCAGCACCTCCCTCTCCGCTGCCACCCTGTGAGGAAATTGTAGGCTTCAATGAGGTCACCCCTCAGCCTTCTCTTCTCCAAGCTGAACAAGTCAAATGGCCTCAGCTGCTCCTCAGTAAGTCTTGCCCTTGAGGCCTTTCATCATGTTGGTCACCCTCCTCTGCGCACACTCTAATAGTTTGATGTCCTCTTACACTGAGACGCCAAAACCTGCACACAGTATTTGAGGTGGGGCAACATTAGTGCAGTGTCGAGTGGGAGAATCACCTCCCGCGACTGTCTGGCTATGCTGTGCTTAATGCACCCGGGGAGCTGGTTGGCCCTTTTGGCTGTCAGGGTACACTGTTGACTCATATTCAACTTGCCTCATATTCAACTTTTTCTGCGCAGCTGCTCTCCAGCCCCTCATTCCCCAGTTTGTACACATAACCAGGATTACCCCATCCCAGGTGGAGAATCCAGCACTTGCTGTTGTTAATTTTCATATGATTGAAGATTGCCCAGCTGTCTAGTCTATTCAGATCTCTCTGTAAGGCCTCTCTACCCTCTAGGGAGTCCACAGCTCCTCCTAGCTTAGTAACACTGGCAAACTTTCTTAATGTACTTTCACTGAGCCTTCCTTGAGGAACCCCACTGGTCGCTGGCCACTAGTGTGATGTAACCTTATGTAAGAGACGCCCTGAAACAAATGGTAGAGCCCTCTGAGC
>RSEF01000004.1:52900408-52939061 GCA_003993805.1 Himantopus leucocephalus | reverse complement strand
CATCACATCCCCCACAAGTCCTTCTCTATTCACAAATAGCAAGCCTAGGTGGACACCTTTCCTAGTTGGCTCATTGAGTACCTGTGACAAGAAGCCATCGCCTACAAACTTCAGGAATTTCCAAGATACATACAACAGTATGATATTCCCAGTTGATGTCTGGGAAGTGGAAATCTCCCATAAGGACAAGGGCTAACGACCCATAACTTTTCCCTAATTGCCTATAGAATAACTTCAGTGCTTACATCCTGGCTGGGTGATGAGTAGTAGACACCCACTTACAACATCTCCCTTGTTTTCCATTCCCCTAATCCTCAACTAGAGGACACACATCATCTCAGCCACATCATCACTAACTGTAAGGGTGGTACAATCAAACCTTTCCCTTATGTACAGCATGACACCTCCACCTCGCCTGCCCTGCCTGTCCCTCCTGAACAGCCTGTGGCCCTCCATCTCGGTACTCCGATTGTGGGACTCACTCCACCAAGTCTCACTAATACGAATGATATTGCAGCTCTGTGAGCTGACCAATGCTTCCAAGTTCATCCTGTTTGTTTCTCATACTGCGTGTTGGTGTACAAGCATTTCAGATACGTTCCTGAGCCCTCTGTGCTCCCAAGAGCAGTGTTAATGTTCCCACTAGCACTGCCACCCTCTGGCGATGCCATGCCAACTCCTGGTTTACCTACTGCAATCCTGTCAGTATCCCCTTCCCGTAGAATGCACCAGCTTTGGCATGCTTCTCTGCAACCTATTTAAATAAGCTAAAGAAGAGAAGAGGAAAATGCATTCACAGCCCGAGATGCCATTTCCTGGGTTGGGGTAGAATCTTAGCCCTCAGTAGGAGAAATTTTGGAATTCAGCAAGGAAAAGGATGGTGGCTGTCTACATTCCAAGTAATCATCCTTACAACTAGCCCTGAGAAATGAGGGTTTCCTGTTTCATTTTGCACTGGGAGCTTCCTTTCTTATATCTTCCCTCTGTTCCACTCTTTTCCACTTTAGGGAGTGTAAAATTGGCCTTTACCTGAAAAAACAAGAATTTGGCTGCATGTCCCCCTCGACAAAAGGAAACCAGGGACATGCAGGGGCTTTTGTTGTTCCCTGAGCCAATGAATTGCACTTAACAAAAGTGAAACATCACCACCACAAGGAGAGAAAGAAAAGAATAACTCTGAACTACTCTTGAGCTTCTGTGCTCCTGCACCTTCTGTCAGCCTCTCTTCATTAGGTCTTTGTCTAAAGCATAGCCACAGCTCAGTATTCCAAAAGCATAACCACTCATTCAGTATTCACTTAAGAAAACATTGTGATTGTGCCCACAGTGAAATCACACCTTATTGTTAACCTACTGAAAGAGGATACAAGTCTTTCATTAAACTGTAGCGTGATACTTACTCTCTGTCTATAACGAGGCACTCCACATTGTATTCATCTGCAATAACGTTTGCTGATCTGACATCATCACTAAAAATTGAAACAGATTAGAAGAACTCAGAAGTACATAAAAATCTTCAAAGTACCCCACACTGTACTCATGGAGTGTCACAGCTGCTATAGGTGAAACTCCTCAAAGGCCTCTGCAGCCTGTATCTGGATTAATACTGCTGAACCAATACAGAATTATAGCATTTTGCTAGTCATTATTATTGTCTATTTTTTCCAGTTTCAATAGGTTTTGGAACATGACTTCCTTTAGCAACCTTCCAAGAAATTAGGATGAGATGTAATTAGCATTACATCAGCATCTAGTACTAATTTTGGAAATGATCCTCAGATATAAAACGTTCCAGAGACCAAATGATCCTTACTCAATCACCCACATAAATATGTGCTATATTAGCTATTTGGCTCATAGGTCATATCTTCTCCATACTCCTTTTCTCTGTTTCTTACTATCATGAGCACCAGCACAGAAACAACAGCTCAGTCCAGTAATGATGGAACTTATCCATGCTAGGAGTCATCTAGAGCCTGACTCAAGTTTTCATCATAGCTATAAATATATATAGCACATATATATATAGCATATATATAAATATAAATAGTAAGCAACAATGCAAAGAGGGACAGCATTTGACTTCTTCAGGGAAAACCAACGGTAGATGACAATGTATACTTTCAAGTTCTCTCTGCAAAAGCCAAAACATTAAGACAAATTCAGCCATTGCCTTTATCTGCTGACTTTACAATCAAAACAAAGATTATATTCAAAACAGCCACAAGTTGTATCTGACACAGTGACAGGTCAACTGAAATACTATACATCGTGAATCAGACAATTTGAACAAACCTAATGAGAGCCTTTTCTCCAAAGTAATCTCCTTTATGTAGATTTTTAATCAGCTGAGGCTGCAAGTGATCTGCAGTACTCTGGGTAACTATCACCTGGAAAGTACAGGAACAAAAATTTAGCAAGGTAAGTTTCAAAGTATTGCATGGTTTCCCTTTCTCTTCTGTGTATTTCATAAATGTCTTGAACTCAGTAATGCTGCAGAAAGAGTTACAAATATACATAATTACTCCCTCCTCCCAAAAATTAAGACCATAAAACATTCCCTGACACCTCTCTAATTTTTGCTGAGATGGAAAAATGAATATGTTCATTATTGCCCACCCCCCAACATTTTCTTCTCATACCTTTTAAAACAGACCAAAATAAATTGCATTTCAGTGAAAAACTGAAAAATACTTTAGTTCCCACAGTTGGCAGGCATCATATGAGCTTTTTGTCTTCTCAACTAAACAGATAAACTTCAGAAACATTAACTAACATTTCCCCCCTCATGAAACTCTGCTTCCACAGTAGCACACATTCTGCTCATGCCCATAACCATTAGCAAAAAGTAAATCAGAATATCTCCAGATAAAGCCAAATTTTGAAACTTGAAACTCCTACTGGAAATTTATTGATGAAAATTCTCCTGATTTGATTCTTTAGAGTCCTGTCTCAGCCGCCAGTGTAACAGCTGATGGATAAAGGCTGCTGCCTTACTCCTCTGGGACTATGAAAGGAATAGACCCTGAGTCACCTAGAAGGCCATTCTCCATTAAACCTAGAACTCCATTATTTCTCAGATATTTCAGAAATCTATGTTTTGCTCACCAGATACTGAAACGTCCAGGAGAAGACATACGATCAAATCTCATTTACAAAAAATTGACTTTACATCTCTGTTACAGTGTCAAGAGGCTTCAGGACATACTTTAATTACATTATAATTATAACAGTATAACATGAGTTCATTGTGAATGAAAATTAGGCTCCCTGAATCTCTGAAACCCTGCTTTTATTACAGTACTGCAAACTTAACAGCATCCTCAAAAACTCTGTCCATAGTTTTTACTGAAGACCACACCCGTCAAGGTAGTTTTTGAACTACAGGTGTTTGAATATGTTACTTCATAAGTTAGGTATATCTTACCTTTCCTTTTGCTATTATAAAGAAGGTATTTCCTTCTTCTCCTTCCCGAATAACATAATCTCCCTTGTCATAGTACTCCTGTTGGAGGGGAGGAGAGAGACACAATATTGTCTAGTACATCATTAGCTTCTTTGAAAATTCTGATTACTATGCAGAGTTCTTACTACATCTGCATGTTCCACTGATGTTTAACTATCTCCTGCATATGTTGCATCCCATAACAATATGCAAGCATTCTACTATATAAAGCATGGTGGCCAATCGGCAACATATCTTAATGCAACAGCATGCATTTGTTTAAAAAAAATATTAACACTGGTATCATCCTTACGAAGCAGGGCAAAATGAGGGGACAAAAAATATCAAAAGCTCTTTTAAGAGTTCTAAATCAAAATCCCATTTCCAAAAGTAATCTTGGTCTTGAGATCTCAGTGGGAATGCCTAAATCATCTATTTCAAGCTACCAAAGCACCAACTTTTCTGTCTCTGCTAAGGAACCCTGCCTTCATTACCTAATTGTTTAACTTTCAATCAAGCATTATTTCCATGTTAACTTCCAGCTTTGTGATCTGTTCCTCATAAACAATCACCTCATTTTTTTTTTTTCCTCCAAGTGTTTCCTAAAAGTTCTCCCTTGCCAGGAATCTCACAAAAAAGTCACTGCTTAGGATATTGCTGTGCTAAGGCCATTTGCCATTTCACAGAATCAATGCCATGATCTCCTCATCCCCTTGTGCTATGGCCATGCATCAGTCTGCCTCCTCTGACTAACTGGGACTGAGATTCTTAGTTTTCTGAGGAACTTTTGTTCTCCACCTGCAGAACTGTTCCAAGACTGGTGTTCCTATAGACTTTCCCTATACAAAAAGCATTAATAGTTACCACTGCTCTTGGAAAACATCACAGCTATGACTATATATCAAGCCTTTACCTCCAAAGGCTGCTGGCAGATGCAGCACTAAGATACACAACTATTGGCTGGTTTCATATGTTGAAGTCCTAAGGCCTTTTTACCCTTATATTTTGCAGTGTATGTGGTCCAAGGCGTTTAAAAGTATTACATATCCATGTTGCAAACAAGTAAAGTGTGATTACCAAAAAAGAGTCAGAGACGAGGACAGCAACTTTGTGCTTAATCTTAATAAAGGGTAGACTATGGCTCCTCTTATCTACTTGCTTTACTCCTTCGATGCCAAAGATATAACTTACTTTTATGCCACTAAATGTTATTATTTGCTGACAATCTGGAATTCCACTCTGACCACTTCAAAAACAGTCATATTAAAAAAAAGCTTGGCTGTTTTTTGGTTTTGTTTTTACTTATTTACTCTTCTTTGTTATTTTGAAAGTTTACCAAATATTATTAAGAAAAACTTAACAGTATCTTACCACCTCCAGACAGTCCATGATCTTGGTTAGTTTATCTTCAGGTAAGTTTTTCAGCAGGGACACGCTTCCAGAAAACAGAAACACAAAAGAAAAAATCCCAAAAGTAGTGGTCACTAACACTTTTTTAATGATCTCTTCTCATCTTCAATTTGTACAACCACATTTTAAACTGGCTAAACACATAATATGCAACTAAATCTTAATTTGGAAGGTTCATGCATTCTTGTTTTTTTAAAAAAACAGAACTTGCACAACTTACAACTTAGAAATCTGGTAAACAGTCAGTTTGTAAATCAACTTTGTATTTCAGTAGGGGAAAAAACTTTAGCAGGCACATGAACTAATTTAAAATTTCAGTCATACAGAATCCATTAGTTGCAAAATCAAGACATTATAGTAGTCCAATAATATATTTTCAAATGCACTGCAGAGACTGCAAAATCACACAAAGGTAACAACTTCAGTACTACTTGGACAACTATTAAAAGAGAATCCAACTATAGTGATGACATAGTGAACTTGCTGGTAAGAATGAAAAAACTTCCCATCCTGAGCACTCGGACTTGTACAAGTCAGGAAATCATAGAGCTCTCGAGCTACTCAGCCTCAGCAAAGAAGTATTAATAGAAATCAAAGATGGAGATGGATGCAAAAATACGCAAGACATTCTATGCATGGCGAGGCTTGAGATCTCAATTTGAAGCCATAACAGAATGGTCATTCTTTGTTAAAGAAAGAAAATATGAAATCAGCTAATTATGGTTTGGAGCCTCTAATTTGACCTTCTTCCTAAGGAAAAGCACTGTACAACTCTCAGTGTTCCCTGCAGGAGAAAGAAGTATGCTACTGTCTGCAGATTTCCTAGTAATCTATGTTGGAATTATTTCACAAATTAAAAAGAGACATGCAGTTCTCATATTCAAGTCTCCAAGGGATGAGGATTAGTCCTTAATCTACTGCAGCAGCAAATTAACCTCTAATTGGAGGATGTATTTAACTCTATTTTATTGTTTTAACTTCTAGTCACATAACCTTCCTATACACTTATTCCATTACTTAAAAGCATTCAAGCACCTCATGCTTGAATGTAATGTAATACCAGAGAATTACATTTTTCTCCTAATGTAATACCAGAGAAAAACAATCAAAACGAGAGAAATGATTTTGTGAATCCTAAAAAACCCAAGACTGTTAAATATTCAGAATTTCGAGGGCATTTGCATTAAAACCGCCTCCTTCTCTCTCTCTTTATAAGACAGGCACAGCATTGTTGTGCACCTTAGGAAGTAGCCCAAACCAGTATTAGAAATAGAAATGCATTATATTTACCTTCTTAGGAAGTTTCTGTATTGCTCTTGTCTTGTTTGTGCTGTCACTCTCATGATATTTTGAAACACTTCTCTGTCCAATGCCCATGTTTTAACATTGGCGATTGCTTTAAGAAAACAAAAAACAACAACAAAATCAACAATGTTTCCAAATGATTTGATGGGAGATATTACAGTATCAGGTCATGGTACAAGACAGACTAACTTTTTCAAAATGCCCAAGGCCAAATTTGAAAATATCCAGCACCTACTGCAATCAGACTTTTGAAGTAATTCAGCTCCCACTTAAACAACGCTCACTAAAGTAAGGCATAGGTTTCCAGACGGTTCCTCTACAGAGCACTTTCCATGCAATTCCACGGCTGAGTAACCTTGAAAACCTAGCCAGTTATTATGAGCACAAACAGGGCTGAATGCTTGTGAAGATCTGCTCCTAATCACAGACAATCATTGCACTCAAAAGCTGCAATGTAATCTGCAAATGAGCTGATTTGAAAGAAACAAAAACTTGGCTGAAGTTTTTCAAAACTTATGAGGTAAATGTTGAATACTATAGCTTGGATCCATCTCTAATTCAGATTACATGCAAATGTTTGTGAAATATGCAAGAAGATAGAAATAACAGAGTTCAAGAAATACATTTAATTTCATTTAATGCTGTGATCCTCACACAGTTTTCCTCCAATATAGTCACTTTATAAGGGAATAAAGGGTAATCAAAACATTAATGATTATCTTTTGAAAGGTAATCAAAATATTAATACAGTAAGCATGCATAAGATCCAGCATCAAAGATGCAAACAACTAAGCAACTTCTGTGTGCAATCATTGACACAACAGAACACATTGCACCTTTTATTTTTTAAGCAAAATAAGGTGATTCTATTTAATTTTAACTCTTCTTTTAAAAGATGCTACACCATATTCAGCAGTTCTGTTGTAAGAAGGAACAAAACTGTTTTCTCTGGGATAAAGGAAAGCTACAGAAAAAAACCAGAGCAACTGATTTCCTCAATTTATCATAAACAGAATTATTTTTACAGGAAAGAAAAATGCCAGGTTTAAAATGATGCATAGCCATTGGTCTTTGCACTGAACCCTGATATACACATATGCTCTTAACTGCCATTTATCAAAATAGCTCAAAAAATATTTTTGGATGCTGGAAGGGAGAACAAAGGTATTGCTTTGGTTTTGTTTTTCTCCTAAATAACATCTTGCACTTTGCATGAAGAAAATATGGCAAGTATCCAAGCTATTGCAAATGCATTTCTTGTATCTTGCACCTTAACTAAATAAAGCAATTAGATAGCTAGGAAAAAAGCCTGTCATCACAAAGATGAGAAGAGGAAGAGAAATTCAGAAACATAGGAGTAAATCACATTCCCAGTTTCAAGTACAGTTACTGCATGTAAAGATGCTGCTGGGTAGCGGCAGCCATTGAAATGCTGTCTGGCTGAAGTCCTTCATTTGTCAGTTTTCAAACACTGCAGGTAAAGGGTGTCACTAGATCCAGCATCGAGAAAGGGTTTTCACATATGTATTTACTAATCATGCTCAGTTATGGCATTGTACTGCTCTTCCTCCACAACATGAAACACAGGAAAGCTACTGGGGAAGAGTGGGATTCTGCAGTGATTTTAAGTATTCAAACAGCCTTTCTTGTCCATAATTGAACAATTCTTGTCCTACCTCAAACCCAATTAATGTTAACAAAGGTCTAAAGCAGCATGACATCTTACTATGCAGAAACACTACTTTATAATGCTAATATTATACAGCAGGCAAAAAAGAAAAATAGGGAACATATTCAAGTAGAACAGCATGCTAGTAAGAAAAATAATCACATTATTGATGCTGTTCTGTTTATCAGGCAGCAACTAAAACAGATTACATTTAATAACTTCTATCTGCACAGCCAGAAATTTAAGTGCTTAAACTGGGTGCAGTGAGAAAGACCAGAAGCTTTTATAGTGAACAACTTGTTTTATCCCATTTGCTCATTTTTAAGTCAACATGAACTCTTCATACTTACTGGTGATTCAATGTTCCTGCGGATTTAGACAAGAACAGAAGTTAGCCTTCAAACACAAGTAATATTTATGGAAGGGTGGAGAGTGGAAAAATTACAAATTTAACCATATTTAGTCACTTACTGGTCTGTCACAGAATAATTTTGGCAGGTTAGAAGAGGAATCAAGGGGTACTTAATGGATGAATACCCAGTCTTATGCAGGAAGAGGGATATTTGTATCAGAGCAACACTTAACAAATCCATCCTGGTTGGCTGGTAAACACAAAGCAAGAGCCAGTATTTGCCTCAGAGAAGCATCACGTTTCACCTAGAAGTTTCATCTCTCCCGCTACCACACTTGACATTAAACTCCAATCTTCCCTTGAGCGCCCGTCACAAATGTCAGGTGCAAATGGATCTTGGCAAGACTCAGTAACTTAATGATACAGAACTAAAAGAAGCACAAAAGCAACTAATTCCTATGAATTTTATTTCCTCTTGATTTAGGCTTTATCTGCTCTATTAAAAATGCTATGGTTCTAATATCTTTTCAAACACACTGTAATTTCAGCCTCAGGGTTGCATTTGACACAAGACCATAAGAATCAAAGACTGTCGCTGCTACTAAATCATTCAACATTAAAACATAATCCTTCCTTAGCAGTTAGTTTGGTACAGATCTGGCTAACCAGCATACTTTGGAGATGCCTAATTGTTTATCAAAGGTCATGCTAGAGATGGAATTATATTCATGGCATAGTATTATTAGAGATCCCAAGCAGAAAGAGCTCAAGGAAAGAAATGTGACCTTACTGTAGATAATCAGGACATGCAGACATCTATTAAATTAAAACGTCAAAGAAAATATGGATATTACAAGGACCTCACAAAAGTACACAGTTTTTATTTTGAGCAATGTTGTTACCACAAACCTCAGGTACCTTTCACAGAGGCTGTCCGTGTGCAGTTGTATAAAATGGCTAGTTCACCAAATGCTGTCCACACAGGTATTGAGGAGAGTAGTTTATTCTGCTGAAAGACTTCCAGACTGCCCTCTGTCAAAAATCATCAGGACAATAAGTATTAAAACTGAGCTCAACTGCATAGAGTGAAGGGAAAACAAATCAATATATTTCTGGCTTCACCACTCCCTGGAACACAGGAATGGGAGCAATGATGCAGTGCTTTGAAACACACATACAAACCAGTAGAGATTTTTTTTTTTAGATGTATTGCTAATCTACAAATCTGCTCTGGAAGGGAGGGAAAGCTGAGAGAAACTTTTCAACACTAAAAAGGCCGCAGAAAAGGGCCATTCTAAATCCTGATGGGATAAACCTTTGCTACAACAAAACAGTCAGTACTGGTTCAGATAGCCTAGTGCGGTGTAGACTTAGAATAGTGATCACAGGAGAAATTACTCATGAGGTTTGTCTGTTCATACACATGTATGTGTATATATGTACAGAATGCAAAAGAGAGGGCAGAAAACCAAAAAGCACATTAAATCTTCCTTTAAGAAATTGTTCTTAAGCCTTACTACAAACCCAGCAAAGGCCAAAGAAAGTCTGAATTTCTTCACAGGTTATGGCCCAAAAAACCCTTCCCTTAAACATATTCTGAAAGTTTGTCCCTCTTCCCTCCAAGACACTCACTGTCTTCTCAGAAAAGTTCTAATGTGCCAGAAAAATTTCCAGGTGCGCAACTTCTTCCTCATAATTCATCTGTGTTTCAAAATGTTATTATTTTTTCTAGCAAGAATATGTCTACCCCATTGCAAATTCTGCCTCCTCTTTCTCCTTTCACCATTTATATTATCCGAACACAGCTACTGCCAATTTTTCAAACTAACCCATCCATATGAAGACAGAAGGCCTCGGGCCTCATCTCTCAGTTTCCCAAATAGAAAACTGGTATAAGCTCTCATGAACATTGAAAAGTAAGTTTATTCCAGAAGGGGCTTCACCATTGAGCAGTTTTCTGTATTTTAAATTATACCTGCTTTTCCTTTGGAGAAGAAAAGGTTGTCTGTACCTACAACAGAAAGGATTTGCTGGCCTCTGGGCCTTCAGAAATGAAAGAGGTCACAAAAGGGCATTAAAACAAGGTTCAAGTTTCTAAGGCCGTTTTTGTTGCTCTTACTCTGTTTCATAAAAGTCACAGGTAAAACTTGCATTGCCCTCAGCAGGGCCAGCATAAATTATCTAAGAGCACAAACATCATCACAGTGGTTTCCTGCAAAGACTTCTAAATTACTTTCCTGTTTCTTCCACTTGGTGTGTTGTATGAGTAGGCAGTATTCACCTTTGAGCACAAAAATGTGATTGCCTGGTTCTCCCTGTCTGATGACGTAGCTCCCTTGCTGGAAAGTCCTTTCATACATACATTCCACCATATCTCGGATCTGGCGAGGCTCCAGTCTCTTCAAGAACTGATTTTTATTCAGGGCATCCGTGATAAGCTGCTTCTCACTGATTTCAAACAAAAAAATCCAATGTTTAAAAGATCCAGCATAGTTGGGGTGTACTATTCACCAGACATTCATGCCTCTCAAGACCCTTCCTCTCATTTCTAACACTCACATGACCAGTACCACTGACAAATGTTAACAATCCTTGCAATTAATATGCATTCCATTAGCTGTGCCACACTGTGGCCTCTCTCCTCCTGTGTGACACCGCCTGCAGAAAGCATCAGGTTGTACGTGAAAAGGCTTTCAGTAGAAGACATGCTCCTCAGAAAGTTTTACGCTGTTTCTCACTGTATTCTTTCCCCATTGCATGACTAAGGTATATAGTCTTGTTTATCTGAAGGAAATAAATTTGAAAGGTATGTCTTTGCATACCACTGCCTGTACAGGAATGGTAACTTGTTATAAAATCAGGTCCATTTTTCTAACATTCCAGTATCCAGTAAAAACATAACATTGATTATAGTAATAAGGTTAAAGTCATCACTGATGGTACTAAGACCTCATCAAGAGTTTGTCCTTTGTGGTGAGGAAAGATGCAAGGAAAGAAAAGTACACAAAAACATGATTAACAGGTGCTGCTGTTTCTTAGGAGAATGTTAGAAGACATTGGCGGTGGGGAAAATGAAGCAAGTTGTAAATGAATGTGATTAAAACAATGACTACAGAGAACTCCCCTTGCACCTGCATAATTACATTGATTCTGTGGCATTCCCTGTTCATAGCTACAAAGAAAATTTATGACCAGGACACAATTGCGAGATCAGCTTGCAAAGTACCTGTTGAACTTTGTCCCAAAATTCACAAAATAAATCCAGGATCCAGGAGAGATGTGTGTGGAGGTAGACGGTTAGTGCTGATCCCTCCTGCGCTGCTCTTTGCCCTGCATCCACCTCCCTGCAAAACTCTTCCTACCCCTGCTGTGCCCACTTCCTTTGTACAGAAGACAGCAAATAGCATAAATGCTCCTGTCTGACTAAAAATCCTGTAGTACTCTGCTCATGTGGGATGCCAAATATACTCTGCCTCTTTAAGAATGACTAGACATGAGAGAATATTCCCAAAGCAGGCCCTTTCCTCTACTGCTTTTAGGAATTTTGTAGGGTATAGAGGTAAAAATACAAGACAAGGATTCACGGATATAGGTATGCAGCCATTAATACTGACCTCTTTGCTTTCTGAAATTCAGCATTCAGGGAAATAAATAAACTTATATTGCACTTTGGTGATGCTATAGCAAACTATAGCCATCCCAAGGTGTTTTGTCAAAAAGTCTTTGGAAAAGCATCAGGGTAGCCATAAAAATCAGACAAAAGGCAGGTAAAGTCTGCACATCAGTGATCAAGAACTAGCCTGTCAGTGCCCCGAGGGCAGTAATAGGCCTTAACTACCCTGATCAGCCTCACTTGGGACCACCACCCACACATCCTCTGCCCATTGGCCTGCGTACTCTCTTTAAGCTCAGGTCTGGGCATTCATTTCTTGCCTGAGCTATGTTATAGAAATAATGGATTTTGCTTTTGTCTTCTGGATGGGTATTGGCCCAGTATTTTAAGTACTTTGTTTCTGTCTCTTGGTTAGAGTTTTCATCAGATTGATCTCTTCTTCTGTGGGACTCCTGGTGGACCCTGTTATCACCACCCTGCTCTGCCTACCCTGTCCAGACCTTGTGGGATGGTGCCCTGGTTAGTGAGGGCATTGTCTGTGCTGTAGTCACCCCTGGTTCATTTACTCTTGAGGAGCAACCCTGTTCTTGCTGCTCCCTGAGGCAGAGCCTCTGCATCATTTCCTACAGTAGTAAATACATATAAATGGTTGAGTTGTAAAGACAAGAGCAGTCTTGAGCTGCTAGTGGAGCCCAGTGGTTGGATTTTAAGAAGAAAACGTGGAAAAATCAACAGTGGATGAATCCACTGATAATGATTAACCAGCTGAGACAAAGCTGACTGTACATACTGGGCAATCTATGAGTTCTGATTGACTTGTGTATGTTCTAGGTCAAGGACTTCCTATACAGCGGTGCCTTGAATTCATGCCAGAAATGAATGCAATTAAACAACTGCTGCACTGATGGAGCTTTTATGGACCTATTGAGCAGTTTTCCTTTACTGCTGAAGTGAAAGATAAATTCTGCCTTTAAGTCCCCACGTTCCTAATATGCCTGTGTAAGGAAGCTGCAAAAATAAACAACCTAACAGCTTTCTGAGGCATTTAAGGCCCACTCTTGCTCGTATTCATAAAACAATGCAACATTATCAAACATTATCAACATTATCATCAAAACTATGTTATGTGGGAAAATCTCCTGAGGAAAATCCAGGAATGAACGGTAAGTTAAGGCAAGTAAGTAGACTTACAATGTTACTAGCCATATAATGACTGGAAATAAGTAAAGATAATGAGATGAGGCAAGAAAAATAAAATCAAGTAGCTATGGTGAGGACTGCGTTTAAAAATAGTTATCATAACTTAGCTTCTGCTCAAAGCAACAGGGTTATTAGAATATAAGCTCTAACTACATTTTCTGCTAAAAACAACCTTGCTTATTTAATTCACCCTGGCCTGCATCATGCATACAATACTGCAATAAAATACCGTAATGGCTCATAAACCAATACTTAAAATGAGCAGTAAAGCTTCCAGAACTACAGAATAGGAGACTATTCTGTTTTCAGAAATTGCAGTTGGCCACAGAGCGAAGGACACATGAGTATCATAACCACCAATCAGTTGCTTGATTGTTTCATGGGCATCCAGCACAGTATCTAACAGTTTTCTCTCAGCTGTTTTCCTTCACTTCTCCTATACCTGCCCCACTTTTGAGAACTGCTGCTGGAAATAACTATATGTCCTGAAAGGACAGAAGACATTTAATCCCGTAATCATGCCAGTCACTGTCCTGATGAATAGTACTAAAAGGCTAAAAAGGGGGTGCACAGCTCCACAGAACAGGTATTTCTTGGTCCTACTGCTAGTAGGACTAGCACCTTTCCTCACCACCAAGGGCCAGCTTTGCCATAGCATCCTTCTCCAAGCTTTGTTCCCCTCCCTGCTGTTCGCTCTTGTGGAAATGATCGCCCTGCCCCTTTCAATACATTCCCAGTCAACCTCTAGAAATAGCACTTGACACTCTAAGAAGGGCTTTTTGTGAACAGGACTGGGAATTTATTCCCATCATAAGACAGACGTCATCTCACAGGTTCAAGTGTACAACATATGCTTTACAGAGCAATGCTTAATGAATCTTTCTGCTACTAATGAGAGATTTTTGGTTATCTGCTGGCATTGAGCAGTAAAAGACAGAGAATCATAGAATGGTTTGTATTGAAAGGGACCTTTAAAGGTCATCTAGTCCCCCTGCAATAAGCAACGACATCTTCAACCAGATCAGGTTGCTCAGAGCCCCGTCCAACCTGACCTTGAATGTTTCTAGGGATGGGGCATCTACCACCTCTCTGGGCAACCTGTTCCAGTGTTTCACCACCCTCACTGTAAAAAATTTCTTCCTTATATCTAGTCTAAATCTATCCTCTTTCAGTTTAAAACCATTACCCCATGTCCTATCACAACAGGCCCTGCTCACTGCAGGTGAGGCTTACCACCCTCACCATAAAAAACCTTCTTCCTTATATCCAATCTAACCTACCCTCTTTCAGTTTAAAATTGTTGCCACTGGTTCTGTCACTACAGGCCTTGGTAGAAAGTCTTTCTGTGTCTTTCTTATAAGTCCTCTTTATATATTGAAAGACTGCAATAAGGTGTCCTCCGAGGCTTCTCTTCTCCAGGCTGAACAACCTCAACTCCCTTAGCCTTTCTTCATAGGAGAGGTGTTCCAGCCCTTTGATCATCTCTGTGGCCCTCCTCTGGATCCACTGTAACAGATCCATGTTTTTCTTGTGCTGTGGGCACCAGAGCTGGACACAGTACTCCAGGTGGGATCCTGAGTGGAGAAGAAGGGGAGGATCACCTCCCTCAATGTGCTGGCCATTCTTCTTTTATGCAGCCCAGGAAACGCTTGCCTTTCTGAGCTGCAAGTGCACTTGCCACCTCATGTTCAATTTAACATCCACTAGCATTCCCAAGTCCTTTCCTGCAGGGCTGCTGCAAGATATGTTTTTCTTCAGTCATAATCCTGACTCCCATGAAAGATGTTTACATCAACTTTTCAGTCAGTTAAAACTCATACATTTATGTTAGATTAATATTTTAGTATCAACAGTTGAAGACTTGGTTGCATGTCCAAAATTGCTTTTACTTAGTTTCACACTGAAGCTTGAGGAGCAACTTCTTATTTTGTATAGAATACATGGCAAACTCTTTAATGCTAATTGCTCTGGCCAAATCACTACACTTCCTAGCAATAGATAATCAAACAAATGATGAGTTCCACTCCACTCTCAAATTACTTACTCTAAGGGCAATAATTAGCAGACAAATCCAAGTTTAATGGCCGTCATGGAAGACAAGAATTTAAATGAAAATTCAAGAATGTGCAAGTTCTGAAGAGAAGAAAACAAAGGTACAAATGAATCATAGAAAAGCTGGAAACGGTGGGGAGGCAAGGGGAGGATGGTGTGCTCCTACTGCTAATGCAGTTCATACTTAAGGAGTCAGTTGTTTCCAGAGGAGTAAATATCAGAATAAATTTAGGAATGGTGTGTTCTAAATTGTTATGAATCTATGGGAGCCTTAGCAGTAACAATTACAATCTCTGAACCAGATTGTAAGAGATGAAAGGAGGGAAAAGGAAGAGAACTGCTCCTTTATCCTGTTATGTTACACTAAATCTTTTAGAAAGACAAGAAAACAGAGATGGCATACAACAAAAAATAAAATGTTTTTAGAAGTGCTGAGGCACTGAATCAAGAAGGAAAAGTTCTAGCTCTGTTTCTATCGCATGATTAGCAATACATTTAGATTACTTAAGATGCAATATTTGGTTTTGTTCTGAACAGTGAAGTCTGTGCTGCACTTAGCTCATCAACTGGCTCTTCTCTTTGCTTCATTCCTCAGTGCTGTTACAATTTTGTCCCTGAAAGCATCCTAGAAAAGCATTTGGTGGACTGCAGTACAAGGATCATGCCAAGGAAATGACAGGTAATTACAAATAGAACACTCCTAAAACAATTAGTTAAACTGCCCAAGTACTTGTGATAAAATATTAATACAGTTCCCTTACTCTGGAAAAACACTGCTAGCTGAGGATTTCATCTCCTTAGCTCAGGCAGCCTTTCTGGTTCGTAAGACAGCCTCTAATGTGCAATGCTGAACATGATGGATGAGCAATCAAGTCTGACAACTCTCAGGTCTACTACAGTACAGACTCAAATGCGCCATGAATTCTTAACAGAATAATAAAGCACCCCACAAATCTGAGGCGCTTAAGCTGCTGGCTGAAGTCCAGATAGATTCTGACTACCACCACGTTAAAACAGATAGTCAGGTTATGCCTACACTGCAAGGTAAAAGAGGGTTTAAGGTACGTTTAAGGGTACCAGTGGGATACCTCTGTCCACAAGGTCAGCTGTGACCATTGATATTTCTGGTTCTTGCAGAGGTTAGAAGTATAACTGGATTCAAAGAGAAACAAGTAAAATTAGGTTCCTACACCATGACTGTCAGAAGCTGGAGGGCAGGAGGAAGCTGCTAAGAGGATAATCACATCACATAAAACATTTCATTATATTTTGCACCAGACTGAGTTGAAACTGGGCTGACAAACTTTGTACATCTCAGAATCAGTGTCCATATTGCATTTGAGAGAGCTAAGCTGGTGCCACCTGCTCCTTTCCAAGCCATCCATGCTATAGGAATAAGAATCTGAACCCGCATGAAAGCATCCAGCCTTCTGCTCATCAGGGCTCCAGAGTATAGCTTAAGCTGCAAGCTCTAGGCAAACCTAGATGTGAGAGGAGGCATAGGTTCTGCTTAGCTGGCAGTAAAGATAAATCCCAAGGAGACTATAAGAGTCTCCTCAACTAAAATACAGAGGCCACCCACCATTCCTCATCTGAAGTTTGTGGGATACAGTTGATTCTTGGTTAAAGTTACAAACAAATTCAACTAGCATCTAATTACCACAGTGACAAAGCCTATATAAAAAAGATGGATACTTTAATCTTGATTTATCACGAGGAGATAGTATCATTGTGATAAAAATAATATCCTTGTAACACAAGCATATAATCCCCCTGAAATGAGCTCACCTGGAATCCTTTTGGACTCTTGCTTTTTCAAAGGAAAACTGAGCTTGCCTGTTCAAATCATACAGCCGTGTTGTTGGCTCTGCAGATACACCTTCCTTGGCTCCTCTCCTCCTGTCGGCAGAAACTTGAATCCTTGTAGCCACTTTAAATGAAGAAAGCTGAAGAGAGTGCTCTCCTTGAGTTCTAACAACATCCTGCAGCTTGTTCAACTGTACACACTTGCTCTGAAGTTCCTTGGTAAGTTCTGCTATGACCTTAGTCTGCATAACCTGCTGTTCCTGAAGCTCAGCAACACGACTTTGATCCTCTTGCAACTCTTCATCTTTTCTCTTCAGCTCCTTTTCCAGTTCAAGCACCCTGCTGCAAAGAACATCAGCTTGCCCATTGATCCCATTGATGCCTAGACCTGGGTCCTTCGAAAACTTACAGTTGCCAGCACAGCCAATAGAGAGGTTTGCCATGTGTCTATCTGGCTGCCTCAGATACTTGGGTTTCACTGATCCATTCCCCATGTTGTCCAGAGACCTAGGTGTGAAAATAAATTTGCAGTTTTATTTCATTCCCCAACAAGAAGAAAAAAAAATTCATGGCATGGTAAATGATGAATGGCAGCTGAATTTGAGATATACAACTATAGTAAACATAGTCAATTGCTTTCATCCTTTCCAGTTCTGAAAATCAGAGGAGTAAAGGGCAAAGAGAAGAGGTAGGTAGGTCGGTGGATATAAAGCAAAAGATCTGATGAGTACCACTTCTTTTTTTTTTGAGCTGAAGAAGAGATGTGTAAGCTCCTGTCAGCCTAACAAAGACACAGGACAAACAGCAGGAAGGAGAAAAGCTTGTGCTCTACTGCTGAAGCAAGAAAATTGTTAGAACCAAAAAAAAAAAAGAAGTTGGGTTACTTCCCCATTGAGGAATTGAGTATATTGAGTACACAGATGAACCAGTGGGCGCGTATCTGCCTGGCATAAAGGGTATGTGATTATTAAGCATATGTGTTAATAATAATTTTTTAAAAAAACTTTAAGGGTTATGACCATAAAAGAACAGTCATACTGATGAGAACAGGAGTCTGGCTAGCTTGTAAACTGTCTCCAACCATGGCCATAAGGAGATGCCAGGGCAGGGTATCAACACGATGAGCATATAGCCTGCTTGACTGAAAAACTGTCTGAAATTTCAGATCTCCTGAGTCTGATATGCATAATTTAATCCCCAATGGATCTCTAATCCTAGTACTTGTCCCATTTTCCTTCTAACCTCTATAAACTTTGTATCTGCAAACCCTGGCAGGACCCTAGCAAGGAGTTGCACAGGTCTGCTTCTTGCATGAAGAACTACTTCCTTTTATTTATTTCTTCCAGTACAAAACCAGGGATATCAAAGTAAGGAATTTTATGGTGAATTACCCCTTTCCATTGTCTACTCATGAAAAGTGACCAGGAAAAAAAAAGAGCTTAGACTCCTGTCAGAACATCTATGGTCCAAGCACTTGCTGCAACTAGCAGCCATCAGTAGATTTGCAGTGACCCACCTTCTTACCTGGACACTATCTTTGGCATATTTTATTGTATCATTCTGAGAGGAGCAAGGAAGAAGTGCCTGCTGCTCAGGTCAAACTGTATTAAATGCACAAGTTGAGGGGGGGAAAAAACTAATGCATTGATTTTGGAAGTCTAGTGTTCAACAATCACTAAACCACTGTACCCCAGAACTAGTCCTGGGGAGCAATCCCTGCCTATAAATCCCATCTGTGGGCCACAACAGTGCCAGGTTACAGTTTGGTTTAGTTCAAGCCTAAGGAGACCTCCACCAGGAGAGAAGGAATGAGCTTAGGGCTGTATTGTCTGGGCCTTAGCACCACACAGAGCTTTTCGCAAAACCCCTGCTCAGGCTCTTGATGAATCCTGCCATTCAGGATTCATCAGTTCAGTTGTATCCTGCCATTGCAGAAGACCACAGCACAGGAAATACCTGCCTTAGATGAAACAGGAAATTGTTTCCTTGGACTCTGATTTTTCCCTCATCAAATAATAAAAAAGTTTTATAAAAGTATTGGTGCATTAACCAGGCAATCATGCTGCTATTGTGATCAGTCATCAGTAGTCATCAGTACGTTGGTCTGCCTCATGAATGAAGTACAACTTTTTCAGGTTGAACCCTAGGTGATGTGGCTTAAGCTAATCTCTTCTACCATTTCATTGGAACCAGGTAAGAACACGCCCCTGACAAGGTACACTGATCAGACAACAAGAAAAAAATTGGGAAGGTTTGGCAATTTGCTTTTACTGGCCATAAAAGTATGACCATACTTTTAACAGATGCATCGTTCTGTTCTGGTTTGCAGCCTTCAGTGGGTTAGAATTGAAATATTTGAAAAGGTAGCTCACATTGGAAATTTAGTTTTCCTTAAAACAGTCTTTTTTCCAAACTCTGTCTTGCTTATTGTGATTTCGCATAATATTTTTCTTTTGGCCCAATCACCTGGATGCATTTTGGCAGCTGGTGCTTCAGCTCCGTAACACGGTAGTATGTCAGAAATAAAGGTAAATCTGTACCATAAAGGAGAATTTAAACAAATTGCACATCAAGGTACCAGATCAAATAACTCTGAAGAGCGACCTATGTGTCACTGCATATGGCTTAACAAAGATCTTAGCTCAGCATGCAACCACATTTTCAAAAAAAACCAACCTAAACTAAATGTTACCGTATCTAGAGTAAAAATAGAGATTACAGGAAATGCATCATCACACACATCACAGTGGCAGCCTCTGCTACTAATTGCAGTGGCAGTCACCGTGTTTCAAAAAAAAGGGTATCACAGACGTTTAAAAATGACCTTTATAAAAGGACTGGGTAACTGCCCCAGAGCAAAGAAGAACCCACTATTTAGATTGTATCCAGAAACAGAACAGGTTTACTGTATAAAGAGATGATGATTAAAGTTCATAATATAACAACTGCACTACAGCGAAAACATTAGGAACTTCTGTCTTCCCATTGTATATGCACAATTAATTGTCAGTGTGCAATGGAAGAAGCAGTCGATCTGGCAGATCCCTGTTTCCACATGGTGCCCTTAATTGGCTACTAGTATAGGAAACTCATGGCCAAGTATATAACAGGAATCAAGAAAAGACTGACAGGTAATTCAGCAGTACAGTACTTAATTCTAACAGAAAACTTAAAACCTTATGCCTCCAAGGTTTGACCAACCTTTACCCATAAGTAATGAGACAAAAAGCAAAACCAGAGCATGTTCTATGTTTACTACAGGGCACCTCACATGCTCTTTCGAGGGGTCTGCCACCAGCAGAGACGCAGCCAGACTCAAAACCCACCCAGCAGAGAAGAGGACGCCCCCATCCACCCGGCGCGGGCTGCTCAAGGGGATTCAGCGCAAGTCGGCGCCGAGTGCCCGGGCTGCGCTCCTCAGCAGCCAGAAACACCACCGCCGAGACCCCAGCCCCACCGGAGCCCGGCGTCACCCGGGGAGGCCAGAGCTCCTCCAGGCTCCTCGGCCGCCGCGTCGCGGTCTCGGCCTCCCCAGGTCCCCGCACGCACCCGCCGGCGCCGCCCGGTGCCTGCTCCTTGGTCCCGTTCCCGTTCCCGGTCCCGGTCCCGTTCCCGGGGGGTTGTGCGCACCTGCGCGCTCGGCTGGGCCCAGGGCCCCGAGACAGGACGGGGCCGTGTGGCGGCAGGGACAGACTGATGCTCCCGGACTTGCTGCGGAGCCGGGGCGGGCGGAAACGCCGCTGCCCGCCTTGCTCGCTGCCCGTCACGGGCGGCCGGGAGGTGCGGGGGNGGCGGGAGCGGCCGCGCGGTGCTTGCCCGTCCCTCCCTCGGCGCGCGGGCGCTGCGGGGTGCTGGGGTGTCCCCAGCCCAGGGAGAGGCAGGGGCTTGCAGGGCGTGGGGAGCCTCTGGTGCGGTGTCCGGGCTTGGTAGGGACGCGGATGCCCGGTCCGAGGCAGGCAGGGTCAGGAGCCACAGGGACAAGCCGGGCTCCTCAGCCCATTCCAGCTCAGGCCATACTGGCAAGCGTTTGTCGTCCTTGCTTTCCCCAGCCTGTTGGAGAGGTCCTGGCGTGACTACTGGCCACACAGCTGAGCTGTAGCAGAGATCCTGCAGCCCTTACTCTCTGAAACTCACCCCCAAGCACCGCTGCACAGCCCTCCTGCAAGACACCTTCTCATGTCCCAGGGTCTGTCCTCACTCAGGCTGGAGCACCACAGCTCACCCCAGAATGGAGCACTGCCTCTGTGTTCAACAATGACCCGTGGTCGAGTACAGTTTTCACAAGGGCTGTTCTCTCCTGGCATGTATCTTTATGGTGATTCAACACAGCTGTTTTCAAACCAAGGATTGTTAGACCCAAACAGCCTGACAAACCATGAGTGAAAGGATTTTACAACAGCTAAAAAGCTGCATGCACAACTCCCCTACTGATGCTGTTAAGTAGCCTTGGTCTAACTCCAACCTCTAGCCTCTAGGACACTGGCTCTCCAATTTTCTCCTCTACGCTTACCCTCTCCTTTTTGTCTTGTCCCTCTCAGAAACTTAAAATTGCTGATCAAAGGTGTCAGCACTGGAGGAGAAATACCAAAGGCAGTCTCTAAACTCTTTGCTGGTGTCTCTCTTAGGTGCAATTCCTGGCAGCCCCACTAATGAAAAATCTCTACAAATGCGTATCTGTGAAATACTCCAGGCAACTCCATCACATGCACCAGCGTC
The DNA here is from genome assembly GCA_003993805.1 of Himantopus leucocephalus. Classification (NCBI taxonomy): domain Eukaryota; kingdom Metazoa; phylum Chordata; class Aves; order Charadriiformes; family Recurvirostridae; genus Himantopus; species Himantopus leucocephalus. The sequence continues at coordinate 52,917,493 of RSEF01000004.1, read as the reverse complement.
AGATAGCCTACCTGTAAATCCTCCTTTGGCTTCAACAGACTTCTGTGTTCACTGTGGCTTCCACAATCGCTGCCCACGGCTGGGATGAAGCAGCTCACGTAAACTCTAACAGGACCAGACTGAAAAGGGCTGCATGTTCCTTTACTTACAATTGAGTTCTCAATTAAAAAAGACAAAATTATAAATAAATGTTGGCCACATATGTTTCACTGACTACTCAATACCTCAAAACACAAATGTTACAGTGATTGGAGAAGCATGTGATGAGATAACATGTCCCAGCAACTGCTTACACTCTGAAAGTGAGCTGCTCTGGGAAGCAGCAATTCAATTGGATTCCCTGAGGCATAAGGCAGTTTGTCAGCACCCTCTTTTGCTGTTGCAAAGGTCCATAAGAAATGCAGTCACGAGTCCGGAGACTGCTCCCTAATTATAGTACACCAAGGCTGTACAGGGTCTTGCTCTTTGATGGTAAAGTGAAAAAGATAAAGCGTACTCCCAGTTCGCCTACCAGGAGCCTTCAGAAATTATTTTCTCACCAGCAGCCCGATAATCAGAAAGTACACAGCTACAGTGGATATATGCTCGCATTTAAACGCCTGGATTATAAGCATTACAACTGAGCTATTGTTGATGATTGTTGATTTAAGGCCGAGTACCATTTCCACTGAAGTCAAAGGGTAAATATTCATTTAACTTGTTACAGATTTTTTGGTACTGTTCATGGCATGTAAGCTACGTTGTTAGAAAATTGATCCGTTTCAAAAAACCCACTGGAGATACTACTACAGATTCCAACAGAAGTCTGGAACTTAAAAGATGTGAACAGTTCACACATTAAGGATGTTACCAAGTAAGATTTTTGGTAAGGGAAACCTGCATAACAAAGCACAACGGAAAGAGTGAAACTGAGATTTTGTGGAAACGAACAAATCACGATGTAATACTCAGCACTCTATCCTCTGCTTTCATCTCAAATGCACAAGCAGCTTTTAAAAGTGAGTGGCAAAAATTGAGCTCTTAATAAATGGAGACCTGTATATCTGAGTGTGCAAGGGACCTGCGTTGTCTCATGTATCAGTTGCAGTGACAGTCTCAGAGCAATCCCGAACACACTTCTGCACATGCTGTAGCTGGGGTGCTGGGCACAGGCACACTGATTTCACAGTGTCACATGGTTCCAAGACAGTGGTAAAACCTACCTGGGGCAAAATGTACTGAGGGCAGGACTGTGAAACAAAGGGTCTTTGGGCTGTGTTGGGGTCAGGAGGTAGGAATGTTTACTGTTTGCACAGCACACAAGCTTTTGTAGGAATCTGACCAGGAGTACGCTTGTGTACATGCTTCATTATCAGCAGACTCAGTCAAGATGAAGGCCCTCCTCCATACTGCACAGGCATAGAATAAACAACAGTTCCTATTTTAAGAGTTTGCAATTATGATAGACAAGGTGACCAAGGAGGGTGAAAGGAAAATCCCACATAGAGAAAGAAGTAAGTTGCCCAAGATCACACAGAAGTGACTTGCAGATCTCTGAAAGGGACATGCTGTCTGGGCCCTGAGGGCATGAATAAGCCTCAAGGCCCCCAGTCAGCCCCACCCGGGGCCTCCACCTACACCCATGGGCCCAGAAGCTCTATTTAAGCTCAGCCTGGAGGTTTTAGTTCTCATCTCAGGTACAGTGGTGGAGTAGTAGCAGTAGTCTCCAGCTTAGCTACAGCTATAACCAACTATTAAAGTCCTTAATTCAGACTTCAGCCTGGATTGGTCTTGGTCCTTACTATCTGAGTAGAAATATGCCTAGCAACACTGGACTTGATCTTATCCTTAACCTGTGGACGGAGTTCCTGGTTTGATCTCAGACCTGCTTTATTGCCTTGATGTTGCCTTATTGTCATGGTTTAACCGCAGCCAGCAGCTAGAACCACACAGCCACTTGCTCACTGCCCCCAGTTACAGTGGGGGAGAGAATCAGAAGAGTAAAAGTGAGAAAAAAACTCATGGGTTAAAATAAAGACAGTTTAATAGGTAGAGCAAAAGCTGTGCACACAAGCAAAGCAAAACAAGGAATTCATTCACTGTTCCCCATCGGCAAGTAGGTGTTCAGCCATCTCCAGGAAAGCAGGGCTCCATCATTTATAATGGTTGCTTGGGAAGACAATGCCATCACTCTGAATATCCCCCACTTCCTTCTTCTTCCCCCAGCTTTATATACTGAGCATGACATCACATAGTATGGAATATCTTTTTGTTCAGTTGGGGTCAGCTGTCCCAGCTGTATCCCCTCCCAACTTCTTGTGCCCTGCCAGCCTGCTCGATGGCAGGGTGTTGTGAGGAGCAGAAAAGGCCTTGAGAGCTTAGCAACAACTGAAAACACCAGCGTGCTATCAAAAGTATCTCATCCCAAATCCAGGATTCTGAGGGCATGTACATAGCAAAGCCCTCCTTTCACATCAATACCTTAAAAAGACCTTGGGAAAAACTATTTCTTTTTTATCTTCAGTAAGTACAAATGACTATCACGTCTCTATCTCAGAAAATATTCTATGGTACACTCTTTCCTGTTCAAACTCTTCATTCAGCTTTTCCACACTCCATTGAGTGGCACACAGTCTCTTTTGTGTTAATGTTTCTAAGAAAAGAAATGGAGACAAACTATATGTAATCAGGTGGCTCAGTACAGAGCAGAGAGACAATACATCATACATTCCCTGCCCTGAAGCATTTATAAGCCACAGTAAACAACATAGAGTGCCTCAAGAACACTACTTTTATTTCCATGTTGCAAGAGGAGCATTCCTGAGATTCATAAAGGAAGCTGAAGAATATGCTAAAATGAAGAAAAGTGTGAGGCAGCTGAGCTCTGTGAATGGATCTGCCCTCACTTGATCCAGCAAGGTGATTGAGCACATGGGGCTCTGAACTCAGCATACAATCTCACATATGTATCTTGGTGCCCTTATGTGTTCAATGTGACCAAGGCACTGCAGGATGGCATTTTAAAGAAGAGAAAAAAATCCCAAGCCTAATAAGACAGCATGGAAAGATAAAATTTAATTATAGGGACCAAAAGAAAGGGGAGCAGAATTGGAGGTAGGTCTTGCACATGACAAAGGAGCATTTGAGATGTCTATGACTGAGACAGAGGTATAGAGAAGCCAGAACTTCTGACTGATAAGGAATGTAACTGTAGTACATCTGAAGAAAAGGCCAGGAGAATTTAGGGAATCGCAGAGTTTCCTCAGACTGTATGATCACAAATCTAAGAGTGTTGTGAAGGCACACATTTTTCTGTGTTTAATTACATGTATAGTTTCTTCTATGGCTTCTTTATATGACTGTATGCTCACCATGTCAGCTTTCTTCGCTGCTGCCCTTCTCATTTTGTTTGATGTAGCAAAACAGACTCTTGCTTATGACCATGCATGATTTTTCCTCCTCTGTGGTGTGACAGCCCTCTATTAGCCTAAAAAAAACACCAAACAACCAGTAAAAAGTGAGAGGAATAAAAGCTAAAAGTGTCATGTTTGGCCCATGGAGATACACAGCTGGCTATTTGTGTCCTACAGGGTGTCACAGAAGCATAGAGAGCACAAAGAGAAAAAACACATTTTAACTGGAAATTTCAAAGCGTGAGGGAGTTGTCTGCTTCTTTAAATCACTAGACTTGACAGCATTTCTTACAACACTATAGATGGAAGAGTATTTAAGATTGTAATTAAATTACTTTTAATCTGTCTCTTCAGGCAGTTCATTTAGAAGATTTGTTAAACACATACGTGCATCTGTGTGTGCATGCACTAAAGCTCTGAGGTGGAGGTTAACTCCAGAACTAGAAGACCAGGGGAGCACAGTGCCAAAACACCTGTACCAGCTACACCCTAGCCTGGGCACCACACTGCTGAAACTGCACAGGCCACATTTGCTGTGTGGACTTGGCAAGACTGTCAGTCCAGGTCCTTAGTGGCTTCCTATCCCACCACAGAATCTGAGCAGGGCACCTCTCTCCTCTGTGCTCTTCCAATCTAACCAGACAAGACAGGTGCCCACCTTTGAGCAGCCAGGTTAAATAACCATAGTAGTGCTCCATAGCACTGATGTCAAACGTGTAACACCACCACATCCTACACCAAATGGAACTGGAGGAACCTCCCTTTTTCCTCCCACTCTCCGAAGAGATCAATCTCAGTTCAGCATCCCCAGTGGTGGGAATATAGTCCTGGACTGTGAAACGAGAGCACGAAAAGAGAGGCCTGAGGATCACCCCTGCCTCAAGGGTGTCCGGGCCTGCCAATAAGCCCTTACACATCCCCTTTGCATTCGCCTCCCTGCCACTTCAGTCTCCTTTCCGTTTCCCCGCTGCTCTCCTCCCGGCTACAATTCGGTTTTCTGTTCAGTGCCGACATCTGGTGGTTGAGCCGGTAACGGCAGCTGAACAAGAGAAGCTGAACAAGGGATGCAGCGTCTTTTTGCATACAGCTTGGCCTAGTGGTAGGAAAACCAAACTGTGCTATGCATCAAGGATCTATTGTTGGTTTTGTTCCCCCTCTACCTTGCTGCTCATTTTCGCCTCTCCTCAAGCCCCAGGGACCTGCTGCTCTTTGGTGTTTAGAGGAAAGGGTGGGCTGTGCACCCAGCAGGTTTCTTTTGCAAATGCAAATGTGCCCAGAGCCAGAGGAGGCTGTTTCAGCCTGGGACTCGATCTGCAGAGCAAGCAACACACCTCCAAACAATGTCAGCTACATAGATGCTTCATATTGCAAAGAACAACTTCAGTCAGTCCTGCGTGGTGCAGATAACTGCATTTTACTCCTCTCTGTGACAGCCAGGAGGATTTGGCAGCAGGCAGTGTTTCCAGACAGTGGACCTCCTGGACCGCCTCCATCTGCCTGTGATGCCTTACCTCCTCTTCTTCTTGGATACATTTTGTTTTCCAGTACAGGCTTCATTTGTTGCTAAAGAAAGAAGGGAGGGGATATTTGCCCTTCCTGCAGTGTTACCATGTCTATTGCATTCTTGGTGCGCGCTGGCACCTCTAGGCTCTGCAACCATCTTTTGCTTGGGAAATCCCACTGCTTCAGGCAAATTGAGGCGCACCTAGCAAATGACCCAGCAGGGAGGAAGAACGGCTCTGCTCTACAGGCAAAATGCAGACATACACTTTGCCTGTTCAAAAGCAGGTGGATGGGGGGAACACAGAGAACACAGTCAGAAAGAAAACCCAAAGAATGATTATTATAATATTCCTAATCTTAGGAAAACACTCAGGAAGTCTGCATCAACAGAGTGCTCCAAGCAAAACCAATTAAATCACCAGTCAAGGTGTCAATTACTCAATGCTTCTCCAGTAGGGCTACTCCTAAGCAGGCTTTTTCTGTCACGCTTACATGACCGACGTCCTTAAGAAAGATTTTTAGAGCTGCTTTAGCAGAGGACAACTGCCTTAGCACTGTGACAACAAATCAGGATGCATCTCATCTGCAGAGGGTATCATTGTCTAATATCTTACCTAAAGAAGGAGTCTGAGGAATCCGTGGAAAGTGCCATAGAAAATGCTCTGCTCTGTTGCATATGAAAACATCTCAGCAACACTGCCCTGTTCCCTGCTAAAGTAATCATTAATTTCAGTTCCAGCCTTTGTAATCAAACCAGACTCTTGTGGGAATTCTTGAGAGAGGCAAGCTGGAATGCATGTTCTCACTGCAGAGAGAATTATTTTGCTTCCTATAACATGGACAGAAGGGGATATCTGGAAAACTCTAGAAGATAAAACTCTCCTTATCTTTAGAAACAGCACAACAGTACCAGCACCATGGAGATCTACCTGAGGTGAGGTGAGATGCTCTTCACACTTGAGGGACAAATCAGCTTTCCTGATTCGCTTACTCCACCATCCCCCACGTCACACAGCAGTTGTAGTGCAGCTGTGCAGCCAAACCCATGAGCAATGGGCAAACAGTAAATTTGCAATGGCAGAACTGGCTTAGAACCAACAGCAAATTGTGTCACTTGTATGGATGCATAAGAAAACAAATTCTAGTCTTAAAAAAATGCAGAAGTAGATTTTTACCAGAGCTGGCATGAACCTTCTGTTTGTTTTGGTTTTGCTTTGTTATACAGCCACACTCTGTTTAGCAAATGCATGATAATTCAGTGGTGCTCTCAGCTCCACCCTGTTTGAAAAGCAGTACAGTGCACTAAGAATCTCATAGATGCATTTTGCAAATGTCTCTACATCCTGCACTTGGCCCAGATCTGTGCTCTGAAATGGGTCTGACTGGTTGTAAAACTGCTTTTTTAAATTTTATTTTGCCCCTCTTCCCAAGTTCCTGATATACAGCATCAATGCTGTAAAAAAATGGGGCTGGGTTAACACCTAATATTTTTTGCACATTTTTTTGTGTTTCCACTCCAACCTTTTTCTAGATGCAACTTCTGTTTTTCATTACTGTGTTAATGTCACAACAGATCATCCTATAAGACAGAACATTAAACACAAACTGATTCCAGTTAGTGCTACCTAGATTACCTGCCACACTGAACAAAAATCCACCCTGGGAAACAGTATCTCCTGTGCATAGCCCTTTGCTGCAACAAACAATCCTCTCTCAATATCCTTCCACATCAGCCGCTGGTCCCCCACTGTCAAAGTCCACTGGAGAGTTTTGCCCTTAACTTCGGTAAGCAGGGAAACAACTCAGGCCCTGCCTGTATTTCTGTGTAGACTCTGCTATACAGAAAGGCAAAGACCACTTTCCATATACTTCAAGAAGGAAAGGATTGGCTACAGATATCTCACAGCTGTACACAACACCTTTGTTGCTCCAGAAGCTCATTGTAAATCTTTTGTTTAAATGTAGCTGTTGCAATTATTTTTAATTTACAGGACATCTCTGTACCTGATGCTTATTTATAACCATTTGTAGGGTTATTTGGCTTGGGCTTAAGACCCTGTGCAAACCAAGGACTGAATTCTGAACATAGAGCCACAACATAGCTCCTCCCACATAACCCTCCTCAGAATCCTCTTTCTTGGAACATAATTGTATTTTGTTAATTAATGCTACAGACAGAAATAAGCAGGCCCTTCTGCACAATGACAGTTTTGATCATCCGGGTGAGGTATCAAGTTGATAGATCAAGCTAGAAAACCAGAGGTAAGTACAATTTTCACAAAACACTCCCAAGCGTTGTCTCTGCCTCTCCCCTTTTCATCACATACATTTACAAGATAGAACATTTCTACGGAAATGGAATTTTCTTACAGATACAGTCTGACTTCACTGGACTTTCCTTAGTAATGACACCCCTGTCTCCCATTAATTACAGCAGTATGCTACTCTGGGCTCAAGAAAATTTGACTTTGATTATTGAATCCCGTTTTATCATATTCAGGTTCAGGTGAGCTACTTGTTCTCCAGTGTGCTTCTTCATAACTCCAACCCAGTCTGCAGCCAGAAGCAATAGAGTAGACAATATAAGGCAAAAAAGTGACACAGTCTCTTTTATAAGGAAAACAATAGCTACGTCAACTCTGGAAAGCACAAGGGCTTCTACTTGGTGCACTCGTTTGCCCCAGAAGATATTGCTCGTTTTTTCAGTAAATGTTTCTGAGTCTTTCTCATTCTGCTCATGTTTCATGTTTTCCACTGGTATCATATACCCCTCATTCAGTTATGTTCAAACTGAAAATTAATTTTCCTCATACTTCTAGTAAGAGTTTCATGGATGAGTAAATACAATAATATCAGGAATAAATTACCAGAACTAGAACAAAGTCCTACATGGGTTACTTGTGGGAAGCCTAATCTGAGAATGTTAACTGAGATTATTAACCTTAGGAAATCTTCATGACATGAGCTATTTCCCAAAGAGTAACACAACTTTTAGACCTATCTCCATAAGGATGAACTGACAGCTCTTTAAAAGAGTATGCTTAGATTTGTACATCTACATAAGCAATAGGCTATCTGAGTGTGCAAGGGACATGCGTTGTCTCAAATTCGCCTTGTGCTCAGTTCCTAGAAATTCTGAAGGATCTCAAAGAGCTCCCATATTTTCCCTTGTTTTCTCCAAAACATAATGAAATTGAACAAATCCCTCTGGATTTCGACCTATTTGGACATTCCATACAGTGAAATTTACTGCTTTTCCCCTTCGCAGTGTTACTGTACATTTATTTTGCCAATCTACTGTGTTAAAAGAAACCAGGACCTGGTCAAGAGAGGACACAAGAAATAACAAAAGTGAGTATACAGCATATACAGAATACTCCCCAAAAGAATGAATCCCATAGGAAATACTGACAAAGTAGAAAAAGCTATTTTTAACTTAAATATGAACTTTGTTACAATGCAATTTCTAACTTTTCTGCAGAGAGCAGTTAATCCATTTCTGAGGCAACAGTAGTTTTACACGTTTTATAACTTAGCTGTCAACATTTGGTCACATTTCAGCTATTTATTACATACACACTGAATAGACTAAACGTGCACCACCACCATCCCAAATAAAAAAATGTAGCTACTCATACCAAGTACCTGCTCCTACTGAAAACAAGAACATCTTTACGTGCCAAGGAAATCTCCCCCTTTGGAATTAGAGGCTAAAATCTCATCTTCCCCTAAGGGATTTCAACAGCTGCAGGCTGAGAGACACAAACTCGCTTCCCAGTTCAAGTGTTTGCACACCTGACTGGTACTTTTTCACCCAGGGACTTAAGGTTTTCTGCAGGGCAGAAAATGATGACACTCATGATGACAGTTTCCTGGCTTTGCGCTGATCAGTCACGTCGCTTCCTGGAGGGAAGGTTCCCACACCTGGAGATTCTCTTTCTCCAGGGCACTTAGGCATGGCTTTAGGTAACTCATTGTACCATTCCCACACCTGGAGATTCTCTTTCTCCAGGGCACTTAGGCATGGCTTTAGGTAACTCATTGTACCATTCTATCTTGCTAGCTGGCCAGAGGTGATAGGGAACATGATATACCCAGTCTACTCCATGATCTGCAGCCTATTCTTGGATGGTTTTGTTTTTGAAAGGACTTTCATTATCTGACTCTAGCTCAAGCGGCACTCCATGGTGACAGATATGCTTATTTCTCCTAGGATGCTACTCCTATTTGCTTTCCCAGCAGAAAGCTTCTAGTCACCATGGTGATAGCTATACCGCTATGAGACTGTAGTGCCTGCCGTTCTTGCTGGAAACAAGGGCATCTATGTAATCTACTGGCCAGGCTTCTTCAAATATGCATTTCTCCCATCGTGTGTGCTGTTTCATCACTCACACTTCATGAGCATGTCATATTATTGCACAGGTCTCACACTGCGTAACTACTTGCATTATAGCTTCCCAAGACAAGCCTAATCTCTGTTCTCTGTCCCAGTAAGAAATTCAATCCTTCACAACATGCCCAGCAGTTTTGTGGGCCCACCTTGCCGTGAGTGGTTCTCCATTATGCTCCCATTCCAAATCTGTACGCTCAGGTCAGCCTGTTCATTGTGTTTCTTCCTCTGAATTGCTTTTGAGACAGGTAAAATACTGTCAGGAAATGAGACATTCTAAAGGTCATCACAGAAGAACAGAAAAACCTATGTCTTTCTTTGTTGGCATAGTCTGGTTTTGGCTCAGTGAATATATTTTAGTATATATATTTTAGTGTGTATATATATATATTTAGTGTGTGTATATATACCTTAGTGTATATAGATATACTTTAGATTATAGTATAAATGACAATGGGGGAAATAATGTGTTCACAATATCCACTAGTTATTTGTAGCATTTGCAGCTCTGCCAGCCTTGCTCCAACTGTGCAGGGGAATTTGGAAAGTGGAATTCTTCGCAAGATAGAGCCCATTATTTCTAGCAAGAGGACAAAAGAGTTAACACATCACTTTGTTTTAGTACATGCTGAAGAAGAACTGTTTATGAAAGACACAGATCCTTCAATGTATGAAGCATCTGGAAGTGTCTTCAAGCTCTCCCACTGAAATCTGTAGTACTCTAAAAACGGAAAGAAATGTATAGGGTCAAGGGCTGCTCCGCACTCCATCTGCTAAAGGTGGCATCAACCCTATTTTTACCTTTTTCAGGAAGTGCAGCAAAGAGTGAGATGCCTTCCACTTCACTTGAGATGAGATGAATCAAGTTCTGGACGTGCCTGGTTCTTCTCTGTGTCTTAAACTACATGTGCAACACCCTGGCTTATAAGTGTGACATCAGGTGAATCTCTCAGTATACAAGGCTCTTTTGCCTGAAGAGCCAAACACAAATGTAATTTGACATAAAAGACTAAACTAATTTCAAGAACAAGAAGATAATTCCAACCTCCATCTGCTTACTGACTCTATCTCTGTCCAGTGTTTCTTCAAAAACTTAGTGCGTTTCCAAGACAAGTAATTTCCTCAATTTCAGATGACTTTTTTTAATGCCATTTTCCCCCAGGTGTTTGTACCTGGAAAAGCAGTAGCAGAGTTGGCCAGCCTGCTGCCATGAGCTTACTTACATCACAGAATTTGTTCTACAACCAAGTAAATTCCAAATTGTAAGCTAGATGACTTGCCTGATTACAAGAGATTGTGGAAGCAACATGGTGTCAAACTGATACATGAATGAACTGACAGAAGTAGCAAGAATATGATTTGAAGCAACACAGTGAAAGACAGCACTTAGAAAACATTTTTGCATTTTGACCAATGCTGGTAAGTGAGGCTGGGGGGAGGGGAGAGAGGGAGAACGAATTTATCTAAAAAAATTCTTATATGCTCATTGGGTTCATTCCCCAAGTAGTTGAGTATTTGTTTCCAGTATATGTGGGTGATTACAGGCTTGTTGGTTTTTTCCCCACACGAAGTAAGAGTTCTGTTTGGGGTTTTCAAAGTCCACCTCTTCTTCTGCAGTTAGAGGAAAAAGGAATTACAAGAGAAAATGTACATTGAATCATATGCCACATGTGGTCAATCCCGAGAGAAACATTTCAATGAGTTCAATTTTGACTCAGTAGGATGTAAAATTACAGGGAGAAAGCTCTGCTCGTGCTCTCAATGCTTTCATTTCTTTCATTTCGCATTTTACTTTGTCCCCATCTCTAGAATATCTGAGCACTTTTCAGTGGGTCATTAAGCAAGGTAACATTTGTCATGTGTTGAATCTTATTTCCTTTACTCCGAAGAAGCCAACCTTCCAGTTGTTGCAAAACAGTACTACCTGAATTGCTGCTTGTTTTCAGCTTTATTCCAATTACAAGGTAACTATTTCAAGGGAGAAGCTCAGAGAAATGAGACTGTCTAGGAAATATGCCCTGGTAAAGTTTATTATGATGTTTAATTCTCATTAGCTTCATACCATGGCCTTAGACAGTTTCCTGGAAAGGGTCCACCTTTCAAGGCACAATAACTTCCTCCTACAGAAAGCCCCACTGTATTACTGAGAGGGTAAAACCTGTGAAGTTTCATGATGAACTTTTTTATTATCATTCATACTGACTTGCTAGCAAGTTAAATGTTCCCAGCCTACTATTAGGACTAAACTGTGCAGCTCTTCAAACATCTCAGGAAACAGTTTTTTTCTATAAATCAAATAGTCTGAACTGGAGACTGGGCAAACACTAGGAACACATCAAACTGTCTCACATAGATCATACTGTCTCTCCCTTTGCAGTTTAGGTATAAGCTGAAGCCTGAAGCACTGAAGACTGCACATGGGGTGAAAGAGAGCATCGCAGCACAACTCAGTCCCCTAGGCAGCACGGTGGGTAGAGGAAGATGGAGAGGGGGTGGGAAGTTTAATTTGCTTCTACTCACATGTGAACAGTTCTGGGAATCTCATGTGTGCTGGTTCCCCTGACAAAGTTCCTCTAACAGTGAGAAATAGAGCATGCAAAAGCTCTCACCAGAGGCTGGGCTTAAACAATCCACTGCAACCATTTATGTACCAGGCCGAGGTTGTACACCAGGCTCCTTGGTGATTATTTTCGTAGGCGGAGTAGCCACGGAGAATATGGAGAAGAGTCCAACACAGTATTGCAGTGTCTTATGGCCTGGCTGCTCAGTTCTGACCTGGATGGTCTGGACACTGGATGACTAATACTGAATCTCACTTCTCTTCAGTCAGATTGTTCTGAGATATGCTGCGTCTTCTCTTTCCTAGTGAAGCTGCTGTTCTGTGCTGACCAGCCTTACGGCCCTGGAGGTAAAGGTGCTCCCTCACACCACTCCAGTACTTTACTTTCCCTGTGCCCACATCTAATTGGGAAGGCTTATTCACCCCACATTTGTTCTGCTTCACTATCATGCAGAAGATAATAGGCTAGATTTACATGGGCAAAAAGAAACAGTCATACAACCTATGAAGAAATTCACAGTGCAGGTAGAATACATTAGGAGCTAAAGCACTGGTTATATAGACACAACCACATGCCAAGCAAAGCCTTTCAAACACAGAAGACCCAGAACAGATATACATTAATATTAAGGCAAAAGGGGCTTTGTAGCCCGGCACAAACCTCTCCATTCCTACACACACAAACACACACTTTTAGAGCCATTCACCATAGTCAAGTGGAGTGCTGCATGGTAACATGGTGTGACACAGGCTACCCAGAGAGATTGTGGAGTCTCCCATTCTGGAGACATTCAAAAACTGCCTGGATGCCGTCCTGTGCAACCTGCTGTAGGTGAACCTGCTCTGGCAGGGAGGGTGGACTATATGATCTCCAGAGATCCCTTCCAACTCTGACCATTCTGTGATTCTGTGAGCAGAGTTTTTTTACGCTCAAGATATTTTGGATTACATATCTGACATCTCTCCACATGAAATGCACCTGGCCAGAAGGTTTTCAAGTAGCCTGAAGCACCATAAACTGAAAATAATCAGGGAGAGACCTGGATTTGTCAGTTGTTTGGGAAAGTGAATGATTCCTGACTAGGACTTCTCTGATGGGACCACAGACCACCAGCAGCTGCCCTGTGGTTACCTCTGTCAGTGTGTGTGCCACGCCACTCTGCCAAGCAGCTGTCCAGGACAGCCAGCTGGCCAAAATGCCACATCTTCTGTGATGCTCAGATGAAATACAACTCCTGCTGTCAGCTCCAAATTCCACAGGCTGAAACCAGTCTCTTCTCCCAACCACTCCCCATCACCCTCCACAGGAACAAAATGATGCCCTCCTATTCACTGTTATTCTTTACGTGAGGTGAGGGGCAGCCTCACACAATGGGTGCAGAAGCTCTCAGCCCCATCACCCCAGGGCTGGCACTCATCCATGGGCAGTCTCGGGCCAGGACCGTATTGATGCTGCTCTCTGAGGCTACTGCAACAGATGAGGCTGGGTCATGGCGAGGCCTCGTGGCTACCCCAAAGAATGAGGACAATGGCTCCTGATGCCATTGCTGCTGAGGGGGCGGCTGCCAGTGGTCTGGCACTGATTCTAATGGCCACACATGAACACCCCACATGGCCAACAGCCCTGCATGTAAGTGGACCTGAGCACCAGCTGCAGTGGTCTCCTCTGGCACTCCCTGCTGGTTGCGTCCTGTGGGTGTTCTCGCCGCATCAGAAAGAAAAGCTGCATTTTCTTACAAAATGCCTCATATGGCCATGCCAGGAAACCCAGTCTTGTGAACTGGGAATGACTATCCATCTTCTGATGATACGTCATTCAGTTTTCCTTCAGTTAGCCTTCCTACCTGCCAGGAAAACACTTGTGTCGCAGGGTTTTCCTGTTTGCTCCACAGCTCCCCTCTCAGCCCCCTGACTGAGGTGACTCTCCCTGGGACAATCATTACATGATGGCTGAGTTGTTCCAGTTTGCACGCTGTCCGTACCCAGCTGAGTATTTCTCTGTCCCATGGAAGACACCCAGAAATTCCTCCTGCGGTGTGCCAGTCCCCTACCATTTCAGGGAATTTAGCTGCAATATTGGCTAAGTTAGAACGTGTGGACAGAAGCTGAAGAATATGTCAATGAAGGAGTTGCTGGCTACTGGGTATGGGCACAATCTAAACTCATTTCTTCCCGTGGACCTTCATTATTTCCTCAGCCCCTCCCACCTGTATCTCTGGATTTGTTTCATTTATATCACAATAGGGCCTGACTACAGTAAGTTTCCCATCCGCAGCTTGAAGGGCAAAAGCTGAAAACAGTAACATCCTTGGACTGAAATGGGCTTACAGGGAGAGGGGCACCAAAGGAAGAGCCATCAGGGAACAGCCAGTTGCACCTGCAGTGGCAGTGACCTCTCCTCAACCGGGAGTGATAAATATTCTCTCTCTTCTGCATGATCCCTGTAGGAAGAGGACTCCTGCAATTTTTAAAACTGAATTAAAAAGCAGCAGACTAAAAACGAGGCATTTAAACAAAACAGCTGTATAACACTCTGCACTGAAAACGCTCTCTCAGTCATGCTGAAGCCAGCTGAAATCCAGCTCTTCCTTTTTCCTTCACTGTTAACTGTTCAGCCCTCCAAGCAACCCAACTGCCAAAGCAATTTAAAACTATTTTGCCAGGTTATGAAAAGAGCATCATTTGATGATAAGTTGTTTGGCTTTCTCCCCTGCCAATGAGGTCCCAGGCTCCCAGGGAGAATTGTGCCTGAAATGTTCTGTTTGCCGCAAATATGTCCCTGTAATGGCCTACAGCCAGTGAAGGACTTTGCTCTCTAGGCCCCTTAGGCCTCTTGTACCATTCAAGACATGTTGAAGGTTTCTCTTAGCCCCCCTGCAGTTCTCTGGAAGGATCTGGGTCTCCCCTAGCTCCTGATCCAAGCCTGCCAGTTGCAGGTGAAAAATATCTGATACCCCAGGGCACCTAACTTCTGCTCTGCCTGTAGGCAACTGAAGCATGCACCTGGGGTGCCAACTTTAGACATCGCTGACCACTCAATAATATGTCCATAGCTAGTAATGAGAGTTTACATATCCAGCTCAGATGCTGGCACCTGTATTTAGATACCTTCACCTGTGAGCCAAGTCCCACCCCTATATTGTAAAGGAAAGTTCGTTTAGACTGGCAGCCCACTGACGCGAATGCAGCAATAACTCTTTCCTCTTACACTGCTGTGAATTTTGGTTGAAATCTGAAGAGCAGTGTCTCATCAGGTCTACCGCCTCACCAACATTCCTGCTAACACTTTTACCCATTTTACATTGACCGGTTGTTGTGGTTTGGCCTCAGCTGGCAGCAAAGAACCACTCGGCCGCTCGCTCAAGCCCCATTGGAAGAAAAAGGCAAAACTCGTGAGTTGAGATAAAGGCAGTTTAACAGAACAGCAAAGGAAAGAGAAAAACGATAACAGTAACACCGATAAAGGAATATACAAACGCGATTACAGTACCACTGCTCATTGACTGGACCCGAACCTTCACAGCCCCCTCCTAGCCGTGACTTCCTGCCCCCTCCCCCGGCCAGCTCCCCCCTATAGCCTGGGCATGGCTCACATGGTATGGAGTACCTGTGTCCCCTGCCGGCTCCTTGGGGAAATTAACCCCATCCCTGCTGGAACCAGGACATTATCCACCCCTTATTCCATACCATCTACGTCATGCCCAGATCTTATGGTTCCCAATTAATTACCACCACTTTCCCCTGTTTTTTTATATATATATATATGTACATATTTACACATACAGATTTAATTCCCATAGTCTATGGGCCATTCCTCTAAAGTGTCCATTGAGTTCCCTTAGTCCATCACTGTGGGTTCCATCTGTGAGAACAGTCTCTCAGGGCAGGCAAGATGGTGTGTGGTGCTGGACTGGTGCATGCTGTATTTTGGAGATCGTGGCTGATGTACGCGGTGCAGCCCATGCCCATGGTCCGCAGGCTGAAGATGTTGACCTCGAGGTAGTTGCTGGGCACCAGCTGCTGAGGTCAGTTCTTATTACATCACCGCTGCACTTGACTCAGTTTCATCAAAGTCCATCTGTCATTGATTTGGGTGATTCTTACTGTAGTACCTTTGATAGCAATTATAGTAATGATGACATACAGTGGCAGGGTTATTTAGCACTTAACATCATACAATTGGATTCATTGGCTATTCTCACCCAAAATCAGATCCCCATGAGGTATACATCGGACCTTCCCATCCTCCCACATCACCCACCAAGTGCACCCAGGTCCTTGTGCAAAAGCAATTCCACGGATGGGTTTGCCTTTGCCAGAGGCAGGGCTCACCCAGACTGTCTTCCCTAACATATTTTTCATGTGCGCTACATGGACTTTATCCCCTTCTACCATACATGGAAGTTTTGATTGGGCAGGTCCAGCTCAATTGGCAGATCCCTTGGAGTTGACTAACTAGGTGGCTTTTGCTAAATGTGTATCCCAACGTTTGAAGGTCCCACCACCCATGGCTCTCAGTGTAGTCTTTAACAGTCCATTGTATTGTTCTATCTTCCCTGAGGCTGGTGCGTGATAGGGGATGTGATATACCCACTCAATGCCATGCTCTTTGGCCCAGGTGTCTATGAGGCTGTTTTGGAAATGAGTCCCGTTGTCTGACTCAGTTCTCTCTGGGGTGCCATGTTGCCATAAGACTTGCTTTTCAAGCATAACACTTGCTTTTCAACCTCTGCTCTGCCCGTTTCTCTGCTTCTACTGCTGTAACCACTCCCCTGAGAATTTGCCACAATCCATGAATTAGTATAGAGGTAAAGTACTGGCCATTTTTCTTGTTCAGCAATGTCCAAAGCCAGCTGGATGGCTTTCACTTCTGCAAACTGGCTCGATTCACCTTGTCCTTCAGTGCCTTCTGCAACTCGTTGTGTGGGACTCCACACGGCAGCCTTCCACTTCCGATGCTTTCCCACAATTCGGCAGGACCCATCAGTGAACAGGGCATGTTTCTTCTCATTTTCTGGTAGATTATTATACGGTGGGGCTTCTTCAGCACGTGTCACCTCCTCCTCTGGTGATACTGTGAAATCTTTGCCTTCTGGCCAGTCCATGATCACTTCCATAATTCCTGAGCGATTGGGGTTTCCCATTCAAGTTCGCTGTGTGATCAGTGCTATCCACTTACTCCACGTAGCATCAGTTACATGATGTGTGGCAGGGACCCTTTCTTTGAACATCCAGCCCAG
>RSEF01000004.1:52872743-52893059 GCA_003993805.1 Himantopus leucocephalus | reverse complement strand
TTTGCACTAACACTGTCACGCTCTCTCAAACAGTCCCTTTGCTTCATCCAACTCAGCACAACTGTCACACTCCAGCCTCTCGTGCGCCCAGCTCAGACCACCGCCACCACCAGTTCACACCCCTGCACAAATGCGCTGCTGGCACAGTCCCAGTGACAGGTAGCCCCTGCCCTGAGAAGCACACTGCAGCTGTCGACAGACAGGGAGTATGTTCTTCAGTTTGCTAGACCAAGGAAGTAACCTGAAATACTTAATCAAGTGATTATGATTTATATTATGAACTAGCCACCTTACTACCAATTGCATAATTTTAATTCACTTGTATTTAAGAAATTATGTAATACACAAGATAATTTCATTTCAGTCATAGTTTAAGCACGCATCTCCTAAGCATTGCTCTAGTGCTCTTACATCAAGAACATAAAGTATCTCAAACAAGACAAGCCTAGCCAATTACAAAGACAAAATAGTTCTCACATGTAACCAAATACCAACTTCTATCAGGCCACCACCTCATCACCCTGCTCACGTAGAGCTGTCCTTGAGCCTCCTCACCCAAGTTCTCTGAGGGCAAGTCACCACCACACCAGTGCAAGGAGATGCCTGCCAGTGGCCGCACCATATTTCTAAGAGGCCAGGTGCCTCGCTTCATAAAGTCATTTCTGAAGCAAAACCTAAGGACAACCCCTTGGATGATGCCCAAGAGTCATCACCTCAGGGATCCTCCTGTTTGCTGCTGTTCTTAGTTGACAAACAGACCAGACCTTTATCCTCAGGAGTAGCAACTTGAGAAGCGACCAGCGGGTATTCACGGTTTTGAGGCAAGGGGCCCTCTCAACCAGGCTGGCTCTTGCTAGCATTTCATTGCCATCAGTACTGTAGATGCTTTCTAGGAGGAGCAAAACAGAGCCCGCAAAGAGCAAAGCTTTAACACCCAAACAAAACCCCTCCTGACTATTTTCCTCCACCCCCTATCAATAAAGTAGTTGAGACAGCTGCTACCCGCAGGTGCTTGTCCATGCAGGCAATTACACTGCTTATGAGTGGCTCGAGACACAAGGCCTGCAAACAATTTTTATCACTACAGCTTTGACCTGTCAACACTTCTTGTCAATCCAACAACTCCTTATCAAAGCCTCATGTGCCAGTACAGTATAAACATCTTGGGGAGAGCACAAGGCCTGGAGCAGGTACAGCTGGGAACAAACTATAGTAGTGACAGGGGAATAGGAATACAGACAGTGAACAAGGCAAAACTAACACCAGCTCAAAAACAATACAACATCCTCTGTTGACTCTCCCCTGAGTTCAAAACCTCTCAGCCCCCTCTCATCAGTGGAGTCCTTGTCATCAGCCAAAGGGCACACAAATAAAATCTCTACCAAAATCTTTTTTGAGTGGTAACCAAAGACCACTTGATATAGAAGGCCTTAGGCACCAGCTCAGGAGCAGCTGTGTTTAGCTGACCAACGAGCCCTCCAGAGAGAGTGTGCTGCAGCCAGCCTCCTCTTCCCCACTACTCCCTCACTGCCAGGCCCACCTAAACCATCAACTGGAGAGGCACAGCTGGGCACTAAGCTGCAGAACCACTGGAAAGAGCCCTTCCTCCAGCTCCAGACTTCACAAGAGGATGGCCCCCTGTGCAGGCAGCTCCGTGCTCCACCCAGGAGCCAGCAGAATTCACGAGCTGGAGACAAACCTTTGCAGCAAGTGGTTCTAACTATCACATACTGAACAGCAGGGCAAGTACTCAAAATCAGTGTCCTGCACAAAAAAAAAAAAGCAGCTTAGTAAGGGTTTGTTTTTTTTTTCCTTTGGTTTGTTATTTCATTTTTTGGGGGTAGGAATCAAGTTGCCCACGCCTTAGAAGCTGTGTCCATGTGTGCATTGGCTAGAGCCTCCTTTGGGGTGTAATCACAAAACTGCAGTCAACCTCACAATTCATTTGTCAAACTTGCAAAAACGTGTCCTTTTGTAGAGGAGTAAACAGGCCAATATTCTGCCATGTTTTGCCATGCAGCTTTCCCCACTGCTGAAAATAACTATACAGAGTACCAGGTAAGGCTCAAGAGGCGCATGTTCAAGCTGAAGTGACTTACCACAGGTTAAGCTGAAAATCAGCAAAAGCATCAGAGACTGAGACATTCTCTTGCTTCCGAGACAAGACAGATCATCCTTCTAGGAAAAGGGAAAGAGGCAAGTGTTACTCAAGCAATTAACTAATTGGGAAGTTAGGTTAGCAAATACCATCATGTTTTGTGCAAGGGTCGGGGGAAGAGACTTGTGTTTCAGCAGTTAAAACATCAGTAGACATTACCAGCTGGTTACAGCACTGAGCTTCATACAGCCACACGAACTTAGGGATTTATCAGAAGCAGCACTTTTGGATTCTTTAACGTCCTTCAAATACTGCAAGGAAAGCCATTTTTCCCCCCAAGGCCTTGGCAATTTTCTCTTAAGAGCAAAAGCAACCATGAGCAATGACCAACAAGCAATCAAAGATTTGAGCAAGATTAAGCCAGCCATTTGCTGGGTACATAGAGCAAGTTCTGGAGCTGGGCAGCACTCGGTTTTTTCTCTCCACCAGCCGTGCTGCACACTGCTGCTAACATATACTTGTAATAAATAAAGCCATTTCCCAAACAAAGGCCTTAAGTGCTCTCACGCCTATAATTCTACAAATACTAGCCACAGATTTAAGTCTCAAGTCCACCGAAAACAGAAAAAGCAATAAACCACCCTCTTCTCTCTATGATGTCACCATCACACCAATACAGCAGGATGGAGAAAAAACCCGTATCCCTCATACCCATCCCAAATCAACTCGAGAAGCACTCATGCTTTTAGGCTCTCTAGGTTTGCTATAAGCAATGCCAGCCCAAAACCGGACTCCTGACTTGTAGATTTCAAAGGTTCACAGACTCCAAGTGTGATCTAAAGCCTAAGGACTCAGGTCTGCAAGGCTGGATTCGGATCCCCCTGAAAAACACTTCAGCTGTTTACAAAGGCCTGATGTTACTGAACACATCAAGAGTATCAGCAACTTCTTTTCCTTGTAGCTGTTTGTCTCTTACTTCCTCCTCCCTCCTCAATTCAATAAGTAAGATAATAAAGTCTTTATTTCCCCTGTAGTAGCACTAGTAGTGTGCAATAGTAGACTCTTATTTCACCTCAGACAGTGATCCTACAAGAACATTTAGATCTAGACTCTAATCCACACCATTGGAAAAGCTCTTAACAACACTGTCAATATTTCCTCTATTCCCTCTTCCATCAGTGGAGGCAGTGAATGAAATATTAGGCCAACAGCAGGAGAGAGGGGAAAGACAAGGAGAACCTTTTCAAGAACAGGCAGGACAAAAAGCAGTGTGGACAGACACAGGAGAGACCGCATTACATGGATAGCGCAAGCCCTGCTTAAGGGCACAAGGGCCACCTCACATTGCCATGTCTCAGGCAAAACAATTTCCATTTATAAAAGCCTATTTTCATGACACACACCTGCTAGGTACTGTTTCTGCCATCCTACCCTTGTTCCTACGAGGCCACTACCTCTCTCCTGCCTCCCCGACATCTGCCTGCCTGTGCATGCGTTCAACCCAAGGGCTGGGCAGGTCCTGCCTCGCCTAGAGCTAGTGCCCATGCCACCAGCTCGGCACTGCCTTCCCTCCTTACTAGCTCTCACCAGCTGCACACAGACAAACTACCATCTCATCCTTGCAGTTACTATACCCATATACATTTACAGCTACCTGAGCCTGTAATACCTCCTATGCCTGGTACCAGTCAGGGCTGTCAACAGCCAAGCCTTTCATGTTGGGCTGCAAGCAGCTGGCTTGGCAATTCACATGCTGCAAACTGTGCGGTGTCTTTCAGCCTTCTCCGCAGGCACTGCCACCTTCATCCACCTCCAGAACCCTCCTGGTACTCCTTCCTCTCACAGGCACTCCCTTTAGCCTCTTCCTTGTTATCCCGCACCTCTCTAGCCAGGTGCCTGTCTGACTAGCCAACTCTCTCACCTCAGCCACCATCTCAAAACATCCTTCAAGTCCTTTCCACAGCCCTTACAGAGTGGTTTACTGTGTATGCTATTTCCAACACCCATTCTTTGGCAGTTAATGCTCAACTAAATGAGGGAATTTAGCTCCAGGAATGGAATTACCTGGGTTACAGCCAGAGCCAGCAATGCCTTCAGTGCTTCCAAAAGTTCACGGGAAAACTGCTCCAGGAATCCAAGTTATTAGCACGATTGTCACCACATAGTTACAGTGGTAACTGAGACAGAGTAAACATCTTCCTGTGCCAGGCCCTGGCCATGGCACACCTGGATGCCACAACTGCTTGAAAAAACAGCCTTTCTCTGTCAGGTTACTTCCTTTAGTCTGAGCTCTGCAGGAAAATCCAGCACATCCACACTGTGCCTTCAACGCAGTGCACAGGCCGGTGCCATGCTTTCATTCTTATCTTGGCCACAAGCTTCTCTGAAGAGTCATTCACTCAAGAGCAAATTACAAGCAGCTTACAAGCACTGGGGCAATGAACACCTCTTTGCCAAGGAAAAACAGTGTCTTCCCTAACAAAGCAACACCAGCATTTACACCAACAAGGCACAGTTCTGCACAGCCCAGGCAAGCAGTTCAGCAATCTTGCTTTGCCATTCAGGGAATGGCTTTGACCTTCATCAGACTGGCTAGCTACAGGGTCTTAACATGGGCCAGGACCTGTAAAAACCAAGGCAGGGCTGCATCACTTAGATATCTACTGGCCCAAACACTCATTGCAGCCAGCTGCCTTTGAGCCTGAATGCTTTCAGTGGGAGCCAGGTGTTCATTTCATGCTAGGCTAAGTCTTGCCCTGGCTGGAGGCTTCCTTCCCTACCTGCTCCCAAAGGGAAGCCAGCCTGGGACCCAGCTGGCTGGTCCTTACAGGCATAAAGGCACCACCAACTTGCAGCTAAGACACAGGCCTGGGGAGGCACGCTCTGCTGTGCCCCTCTCCTGGCAGTGGAGAAACTGTCAGCTCCTGAGCCTTCATCTGCATTCCTGCAGCAGAGAGACCACCCAGAACCCCGTGGGACAGGCCCCCTCAGCTGCTTGACTGCAGAGGCTGGATTCCTCCAGTGCCAGGGAGGACGTACCACTTTTTCCTCATCCCTGTAATTCCCAGAGGCAAAGCAGACACTTAAGGGCTCCCTGCTTCAACCCCAACACTGTTCTGACACACCCCTCCTCTGCCTCCCCTCCCAGCAGCCTTGCAGAGAACACCCTGATCCCAGTCCCCTCTGAAACAAAACACCTGAGGCTTGAGGAACCACAGCTCTTCCTGAGGGCAAACCTTAGCAGCTTTTCAGTAGGAAAGAAGAGGGCAATATCATCAAACGCAGCCCCATCAAGAGAAACTGAGCTACACTGTTTCCGATAGCAGTTGCAGAAACATAGCACACAAAGCCATAAGATGTACTGTTCAAAGAGAAAATTTATTCCTATAAGCCTTCAAGAAATGCACTACACCACTGACTCCAGCCACGCACTTTGGAACCATGAAAATTAAAAACATTTGTTTCAAAAGAGCTGCAGCAGACAAATTACCTCTTACTTGATTGCCCTCCTGCCCTTTTCCACTCAAGCTGATAGGCTTCACCACTGTTCAGAAAATAACTGGCTAGATTTACACGGACAACCAGAAACAGTCCTACTACCTAGGAACAAGTTCACAGTACACGCCTATAATGCTTGTTACAGAGTCACAAACACACACTAAACAAAGTCTTTCTACCACCAAGGGCTCTGTAGCCCTACACAAACCACCCCATGCCCACACATCCACTTTCAGTAATTACCTACCAGAAAATGCCAGACCTAGCCATTCGCCAGTCACAATACACACCACAGCATAACACAATATCACATATGAGATGGGCTAAGAGTTTTAAAGCAAAAAAAAATCGCCCCCATCCCACCCAAG
The DNA here is from genome assembly GCA_003993805.1 of Himantopus leucocephalus. Lineage (NCBI taxonomy): Eukaryota > Metazoa > Chordata > Aves > Charadriiformes > Recurvirostridae > Himantopus > Himantopus leucocephalus. The sequence continues at coordinate 52,887,095 of RSEF01000004.1, read as the reverse complement.
ATCTTCCCGATTACAGATCTGCCATCTCTCTACAAGAAATGTAACTGGCCAGAGTTTTCAAGGAGCCTGAAGCACCGTACAGTGGAAGGAACCACGGAGAGGCCTAGATTTACCAACTGTGTAGGAAAACGATTCCAGACCACTGTCCCCAGTCTTACCCGCGTCACCGTGTGCGCCGCGCTGCTCCACCACAGAGCTGCCCAGCACTGCCGGCTGGCCACAATGCTGTGTCTTCAGCGGCCCCCGAAGAAGCGCCTCCCGCTCTCAGCTGCGGCTGCCCCAGGCGGAAGCCAGCCGGTCTCCGACCCCTGCCCAGGAACGAAGCAACACCCGCCTGTTCTCTCGCTGCTGTTCTCTAAGCGGTCTCAGGCACAAGCCCACACCGCGGCTGCAGAGGCCGCGCCCTGCGCTGTCGCCCGTCACCCCAGGCTCACCCGTAAGGAGTCCCCGGCCCGCGGCCACGGCCGCGCCGCCCTCCGAGGCGGCTGCCACGGGCCAGGCTCTGGCACCGCGAGGCCTCGCGGCGGCCCCAAGAGCGGGGGAGGCCGCCGCCATTGCTGCTGAGGGGACGGCTGTCGGACCGCGGCAGCCTCCCTCCTGCCGCCGCCGCCTCGGCGCTCCCGGCCCGCCCCCGAACAGACTCCGCCAGCTACGGCGGGCTGCCGAGATAGGGCCGCCAAGAGACGCCGCGCCGCCCGGCCTCCTCCCCCAGCGGCAGCGAGACCCACACTACTTCTCGACGCCGCCGCCGCCGCCCCGGAAGCCGCCTGCGCGCGGGGCGGCCCGTAAAATGGCCGCCGGAAGTCCCGCCCCCCGCCGGGCCCGCCCCCGCGCCCAGCCGTGGAGCGCCAGCGCCCCCTGCTGGCCCGGACCAGCGACCGAGCGACATCTGCCCCCCCCGACATCGCCAACCGGGCCCGCGGCCACCGCACCGGCCACCTCAGCCGCCCCGGGCCCTCGCCTCTGCCGCCGGGCAGGGCCCGGCCTCACCCGGCTGGCGCCGCAGCGGTGACGTGGTGCCGGTCCCACTGAGGGCTGAGGGAGGACGGTGCCCGCTGGGTGCCGCGGGCTGAGGGGACATGTCTGCCAGGCCGGCGCCTTTGGTGGCAAACTAGTCGGAAAACGTTGCAGGTGCTCTTCACCTCCGGGCAGATGCGGTGCCTGCCCTTGGAGCGCTGATGAGCGCGGCCGCCATTGGTGACAAACGCTGGGCCAGCGGGGACGGGCGTGAGCAGAAGAGAAAGGGGCCCGTGGCCACTGGCCTCTGGCCACAGGCAGGGAGCTCGGGCCTGCGGGCCGCCCTGGTGTGCCCCTGCCTGGCACTACACCATTCCCTGGGTGGGAGCTGAGCAGGGCCCAGGGACCCGTGGGCAGCAACCAGCGGAGGACCCCGGGTTAGCCCCAACCTGCTGAAACGGCTCAGGAACGAGACCCTGCGAGCCCAGAGCATTCCTTGGAAATGCAGGCGCCTGGGCTTGGCCTCCACCTTACCCGTGCTGGGTCTGTGTGTCGTGGGAGGGAAGGGGTATTTGCCGTGTGTGGAATGTACCCTGACTGTTCAGCTGTGCCCCAGCTGTTACTGGTATTTCCAAAGGCACTTCGAGGCGCTGGTTGATTACTGCTGTGGTGCCTTGCTGTACCAAAATGAAAAGGTAGTGTGTTTTCTCACAAAAGACCTCCTGTGGTCATCTGAAGAAATAATCTCTTTCCACGGGACTGACTCTTTCCTTACAGGCCATAGCCAGCTTTTGTCTCTCCAGCATCCAGTTTGCCTTCTGTCCAGCTTCCTACCTGCTGTAAAACATTTTGGATTTTTTTCCTACTTGTTCCACAACTTCCACCCCAGCCGCCCCATGCAGCTTCCCTTTCCGCTCCCAGACCGAGGGGACTTTCCCCGGGTCGGCTCTTACATGACAACCGAGTTCCAGCTCCCGCCCTGCCTGTACCCAGCTGAGGATGTCTCTGTCCCGTGGGAGACACCCAGAAACTCCTCCTGCAGCATGCCGGTCCCCTGCCCCTTCAATGAAATTTGCTGCAATATGGGCTGAGTTAAAATGTGTTGGCAGCAGTTGCAGAGTACGTAACTAAAGCAGTTGCTGGCTGCTGGGCAAGGGCACAATATAAACATATTTTGTCCTACGGGCCTTCATTCCCGTGCAGCGTTGAACAGCACCTCGGCCCACCGAACCCGGGGCTCGCTGGGCTCACAGAAGGGTTTCTCCAAGGGCACAACATAAGACAGCACGGGAAGCCCAGACACCACGCTCACAGTCAATGTGGGACACTTTCTTATGGTTACAGTGACGAGGGTGTGGATAAGGCTGGAAGCAGTGGAAACGCTGACTTCCCTGGCCTTGTATTTGTGCAAGGTATAGTGCATGAGACTCAGCAGCTCACAGGAGAAGCATGCAGTGCTGCTTGACTTTTATTTTCGGTTCACGTCAAGACTATTTTCAAAGCTCCTGCCCAGCGCTGTGCCAGATGCCGGCTGATGTGGGCACCTGGACTCCCGAGGGAACCATTTGTTTTGAGAGTGTGAAGTACTCACTTTCCTTTGCATGAGGCTTAAAGGAGACTTCCTGCAATTTTTAAAACCAGTATCAAATGTGGCACACTCAGGGATTTAAAAAAGGCAAGTTTGTTTTTTTTTTAACTTTACCATCTATAGCATGGCAAAGAGCACCATTTCGGTGTCAGTTCCTTGGCTTTCTCCCCTGCCGACAAGGTCCCAGCCTCCCAGTGAGACCTTGCTGGAGATATTTCCCTCAAGTACGTGGCTGCACTGGCCCAAGGCCAGTGAAGACACTGGCTTTGTCCACGCCTGAGTCAGCAACACGTACAGTGCATGACTTGCAGAGCACAGGGAACCCTTGTGAACTGGCGTCTGCGTGCGTGGTGTCACATCAGCCGTGGGAAAGGAACAGTGCAGTAGAACCGGCAGGTGAAACTGCAGCACACGCCGATACGTACAGCCGCATGGGCCATCGCTTTGCCTGCAAGTCAATTCAAGTGCTCTGTGTAACAGTCGGTCTGAGTAAAGGCAGTGGATTTTCCACTGGTTGCAATGAAGGGTGGACGCAGCCCGTTGGGGAAGACACTACGTGTTTTGCTGGTTTTGTTTCCCTGCCTTGTAAGCCGTTGTGGAAGCTTGCAGCTGGCAAAGCCTGTGCAAACTCATGGTAGCCATACATGGTTGAAGAGGGAGCAGGCTGTGAAAGCAGGGGCTTAAGTATCAGGCTGCGCACTGGAAGCTAATACTGTTTTGCAGCATTAAAAAGTGGATTTTCTTTTCCAGGTTTAGGTGAACACTGAACATTATATGTATGTGCATGTGTCTCTCACATAAGTTTTTGTCATAACCCCCTCAAAAAAAAAAAAAATTCCTCAATTTAGATAGTGATTTTCCATTTTATTTGTAAGTACACACATATTTTTTCTTTGAATGCAGAAATGGCAACATGATAGATTTAATACAGCTAGCAATTAAATGCGTGCATCTTTAGAGTGTCTGTTGCTTACAAAGCAACTGGACACCTTCTTTAACTCACACTTTACACAAATAAACTTCCAGTGCATCACATGCGCTTTGTACAATCACGTGCCATACAGTGGTGCAGATTCTTCGCTCTGCATTGTACTTGTCCCCACGACTCTGACAGGACCGAGACAGAAGAGGCCATCCTGGGCACAGAGCCACTTTCTTGCAGCTGAGTCGCTTGGCTGGGTGCCCCACAGATAAACGATGATTCCCCCACTGAACCTTTTCTCAAATACTTTCCTATTTCTGCAGGCCCCAGGTATTTTGGTTCATGTTATTTCCAGGCTGAATGCACAGGACTGATGATTTCCAGAAACAGAAGAAGATTCGGTCCAGTGTAAACATCCTTGGAACGGAACCAAACTGCCTGTAACAGATAGCTGTACTTTAGACACCGCCTCAGAACCAGAGAACTTACACTGTCATAAAAAAAGAGGGAAAATAAGGCATTCAGGCTGAGGGGGTTGAACAGCATGCTCCAGATGGTGGGAGGTTGGAAAGAAACAGTTAAGATGATTAGACTGTGCTTAGTGTTGCAAATTGTGCTGCTATTTCTAATTTTGAGGTCAGTAGAAAATGGATTCTGACATTAATTTCTTGTGTGCTGAGTTCTCTCTTCAGCTTTCCTGTGCACCATATCTTAGCCGTGTCTCGTGTCACTTTGCCTTTGTTTTGTAGGTCTCAGAAATCCAGTTCTAACTGCACCCCCCCCGCCCTCATTGCTAACAAACGTTAACTCTGTGTCTTTTTTTTTTCCTTTTAATTTGTTTGCGTGCGTGTGTGTGTGTATGAAGCTTCTCTTCCTAAAGCCCCACTGCATTTCTTCTGTTCTTCCTTAGGACTTGGCAAAAGAAACTGGGTAAGTGTTTAATATGAAGCTCATTGTTCTTTGGGAATTGCTGACTATGGGAACACCCGGACTGTCTTTGGCAGGTGGCTGAGATAACGGTACCTTTGCACAGCGAGTTTCTCTTCTATGGGGCTCACTGGGGACTGAGTAATTGGAAAGAAAGTAGCTGAATTGTTGAGCCTAATATTTATTTTAAAAATTGCATGCAAACTAGTGACCATGTTTAGGTGGTGGACATTCACAAACCGAACACTGTTTCCCTGTTTTGTTTCTCACCACCAAAGTGTCTGCATGTCCCTGCTCACATAAATGGTTCCTATGGACGTGGTGCTCCTTAGGTGTGTAACATCTGTTGAGGGGAAAGTCCAAGGAAAACAGGTTTGCACCACATTATGATGAACATATTTTGCACGTGGTGCAGTTTTACGGAGAGAGAAGAGGCAGTGCTAAAAAGGTAGAATGCAGCGTGAGTAAAATGAGAAAATTCCTCCCAAAGGTAGAAAGCAAGGAGGAGGTTGTGCAGAGAGCAGACACAAAGATGTGAAATTAATAACAGAAATTCAACATTGTGAAAGGCTTTAAAAAAAAAAAAAAAAGATTCTAAATTAGATCCAGCTCTCTGGTTATGATGATATTTCAAAATCCCTTGGAAATCAGGGTAACCCGGGGCTTGCTAAAAAGGCTCATTTACGAGAATGGGATTCTCCGGTCTCTGTTGCAGGAGGGGAACCTCAAAGTGAAATAGGAAGCTGAAAAGAGGGAAGCATCTTTTCATAAAGACCTAATGAAAATTCCACGTGGCAGGAAAAAAATGTGGGTTGTCTTTTTTTTTTGTGTGCGTGTGTGCAAGCTTCATACATCACAGTCCTATTTCTCTGCATCCTTTGAAACACGTGCGACCTCCTCACATGAGGTAAGATACGAATTTAAGCTTTCTGGGAGAAGATCGTTCCTCTTGAAAGCGAGCAAAGTCCTGAGCTTTGCTCAAAAGAAGGGAGTTATTGGTTTTGTGTAAGTTTGATTTGTGAAGGATTACCAGTAAGCAACCCCTGCTGGGGTGCTCTCACATGCGACCGTGCTTTCTTGTTCTGTGCAGTGATGGAGCCCAGGTTTACCAGGGGCCGTAAGCCTCTCTCTATTAGTAACTAACCATCACCCCTCTAACGAGGGGGCCATCACAACACACGGTAAGCCCGGAGCAGCTCCCCAGGCTGCACAAGAGGAAGGCGCACGTGTAAAACTCGGGCACAGGTGCTCATCCTCGAGGCCCTGAGCACCTCTTTAAGGGTAGTTCGGGGGTAGACAAAGCCAGGAAGGATGTGGGGGATCGCTGCGCCCCATACAGGCTCTCCTTCGGGCCCATGTCACCAGCCCGCACACCCGTAATTGTGCGCAGCCATGACCTGCCGTCCTCAAAGTGTTCCGTCCCCGTGGCCTGGGAACCTGGGTCACCTCCGGCGGGAGGGCACGGCCAGACCCAATGCAGCTCTGCTTGCTCCGTCGAAGCATCCAAGAACCCCTCGGGAGTCAGTCTCCGCGCTTGTGACCCTCCTGTGATCAAGACGCCAGAGATGATTTCAAGCAGGAGTGCTACTGCTGTGGCAAGTAATGCCATACCCGGGGGGCCGGTACTTGCCCACTGAGACCTTTGGGCAGTTACCTCATGTCTGGTAACCTCGGCAAGCTTCTCACTGTGGTACCAGCCCACCTTCAGCTGGATCCAACGCACCCACTTGCCAGCTGCTCTGTGCTTTACTCTATGAAGACCATCTCTGTTTGAATGGCCTTTGCAAATGAGCACTCGAAATGGACACATTTCCAGAGTGCGGAATGGGGAAAGCAGTGAAAACACTAATGTTCTTGGAAAGACCTGAATACCACGCAGAAAAAAAGGACTTTCGTGTAAAAAGTCACTTTATTTTATATCTTCTCCAGAGTTCCTAGTGAAACTTTCGCATTATCAAAGGGAAAAAAAAGTACAAATCAGGCAAGCTTATACATCAGTAGTGAAACATGCCCTTCACAGCGTGGCTGCGACCCGTCCTTGCAAACTTGACCATGGCCCTAGCATTTCATCTTTGCAACAACAGACACCTCTGTATTGCTTAAAGAGCACTGCGATGAAGAGGAACACATTAAAAGGACAAGATGGCCACACACATAAAATAAATTAAAAGCATCTGTAAAAGTTTCTTTCCATATACAAAATAACTTTTCTTTTTGGGGGGTAATTTTATTTTTTTTTAATTGACATTGTCTGTACAAAGATTTATCTTTCAAGAGAAATCATTAAAAAAAAAAAAAAGCTGTTTTTACAAGGAGAAATGGGTCGCTAACCAAAAGATCGGTCTCCTGCAAACTGCTGAGCCTGCCCTCAGAGATGAGCCCGGCAGCGGAGCAGTGACTGGCGACCCCAGGGCCACTCGGCCCCTTGGGGAAGGTGCTCTGCTCCTTCCAAGGTCAGTGCCGCCCGACGAAGGGAAAAATGGAGCCTGCACGGTGACCCCGTTGAGGGGAAGAGTGTCACTGGTTCTGGCGGGCAATTCTCCGGGGTCAAGGTACCGCCTTGCAGGGTAGGCACGTTGTACTTTGCACACTTACCGTGAGATTGCCTCTTCAGCCTCCAAGAGTGGGACTTTCAAGAGCTTTCTGCAGCTCCTCACGGTGTGCTCCTCACTGGGGACCGTGCTCCCAGAGGAGCAGCTCTGAAGAGAGAGCTTGTGTAGCTCGAGGCTTTCTCCTGCCCATCTTTTGAGCCAGCCATAAAAATAACGCGTGGGCACCACATACTACGTAATGAGATGGGAAGCAGTGCCATTTATCGATTAATAGTATTTCCAAAAACGGAACAGGTGGGAAAATCCCCCCGTGCTGAATTGAGATTTAAGTGGTGATTAATAACATGAGTTGGAAATTATTTTGAGGCCCCTACTAATACAAAGTTATATACAGAACGCATCGCCTGTGTGATTAATACATTACTGATGCCAGACATGGCTTTATGCCAAAAGCTTCATTTACAGACAGAAATGAAAAACAAGTCATGGGCATAAAATGTCCCATTTCTATATGGTTAACTGAAGAGAACGCTCTTAGCGTAGAGTCTGAAGAGGCAGATCACATTGTGCTCAGAAGACTGCACCTATTCTACACGATACGGTTCATGACAAAGTCTGGCTATATCCCAGTGAAAATCAAGCCTGACATATTCACGCTCATTTTCAGCTGATGCTTTCAAGGCCAATTCCAGGCTGTCTCACCACAGCACTGGGAAGCATTGCCTATAGCCTTGAACTCAGCTTCAGTCCCCAAGAGTGACTCGGAGCACGGCTGCCCCGGACTGCTGTCCTGGGAAACACCTACGCTTAGTTACCGCCTCTGTTCTGGAGTGCAGAAGTTGTGAAGCTCAGCTGCCAACACCCTATTGGTGTTCCCACCATTTCCTATGGTGGGAAACCACTGCATCTAGTTTTGCTTGCAGGGCCCGATGTCTACCGAAAAACCGCACCTGCTTCCAGCTTATCCAGTGGCGCCCCCCACGCGTCCTTATGGCGCCGGGTACAGGAGCGGAGCAGGGGAGTAAAAGGTGAGTCCTACGGTACGGGCAGCCTGTGCACACCAGTACCTCTGCCTGTCCTTACAGCAAAGAGAGGAGCCCGCACAGCCCCGCACCATAAAGACAGGCTCATTTTCATTACCAGCCGTGAAAAGCTCTTGAAAGCTCTCGTGAAAACTGTCTCGTCTTTTTGGCCAGGAGAAAAGCACAGCTGTCTTCCTCCTGGTTTTAACTCCATCTGATTTGCACACAGAATGTCTGACTTTTGTCCTGCTTATGGAGGTGGATCTGGAGGTGGATCAAATGACCTTGATCTAAACGGACACAGCTTCACACTTAGTGCTTGGTTTTGATGGCAGTTCTGCTCATATTTGCTGTTCAAGCAGGGTAAGGGAAGGGCCGCAACCCTAATTTGCATCTGGGGCTAATCGGTGGTTCTTTTTCACTTTTCTTTTCTTTGTTTAATAAGTCACTCCTGTCAGCTTCCACTGAGCAAGACTTTGTGCAGGTAAGCAGTGGTTGCTGAAAGGATCCCCAGGCTACCTACTCCACCTCCACGCCTCCCGCACCCCGGCACACACACATCACTCAGGGTGGTAAACACCGCGGCACCACTGACCAAATACAAAAAAAATCAATGACCGAGCCTTTAAACTGGCCTTGAATAGCTACGAAGCTGCCAAAAGGCAAGCACGTAGGAAAACTGTTGTCACCTTCAATACCCTGAGGAATTGCTGACTCCAAAGTAGAGAATTTAACTCTCATGACGATGGGGAATTAATTTATTCCCTATGAATACTCGCCCTTTAAATACACAGCGTGTCAGTTACGTAGGTAACTTATGGAAAAGGTTGTTTGACATTTAGTCTTAGCGCAAACTAAAACATCGCTCTCACCAGCTGAAAAGTGCTTTAAAAACCATCATCCTCTACAGACCATGCTGCTGGAAATGGAACCAGAGTTCTGTTTAAAGTACTCCTGTGAACATTTACTCCGTAGCAGAACAAACTTTTTGCAGCTGTGCCTGAAGTTGATTTGATGTTTTCTTCCCTGCTTGTAGCTTCTCAATTGAATTTTTTGGTGGATAACATCATTGAAGGACTGTTTTGTGTTTTTATTGTGCAAAACCTGCTATTAAGAAATCTTAAATTGACAGCACAGGTACAACAAATTTGATTTTCAGAGTAGAAGTGAACTGAGATAAGAAGAAAAAAAGTCTACTATCTGATTAATGTAACAATCAAAACTCACCGACCAGAGCCAGTTTTGATCAAATAATTGTAGTGAAGGTATACAGGTAAGAATTATGCACTCAATAATTTCACGTCAGGAATCAACTGCCATGATTTCCTCATAGATTATCTGCAACTATGTTCTAGCGTACGTGTTGTGAACCAGTCACTCAGCCGCTTCACTGCGCGTGATACCGTCACACTCTTGGCCTGCTGAGTTTCCACAGTGGCGTGAAAGAGAAGCCTTTGCTTTTGAGATACCACAACTCCGCACGCAGCGGTACTGTGTTTTGTGTTCTTCTGACCCAGGGCACGGACATCTGATAAGCTGAATTACAAAGAATACGTCAATGAAAATGAGTACACACATGCAGTCAGTGCCATATCATACCGAGGAGATATATGTCTAAGTCGGATTATCTAAGACTCTTAGGATGTCGGATTTGTTTTTCTTCTTTGCTGCACTACTCCATAACCTAAGGCAGAAAGCTTAGCTTTAAAATGAAGAACAATATATTTCTAATATCCCTCCCCGTTAGTCACCATAAGAACAGAGACAAAAATTAACAGCTACTGCTGCTTCCAAAATCTTGTACAAAAATAGATCGGTATGCCCTTCTGGCAGTCTCAAAAATCTTGAAAAGTCTTCTGCAAATTCCTCTTTCATCTCTTGATTTCAACAGAAACAGTCAGTCCCCACCGCTAAGACTCGTGTCCTGGTCAAATTCAGAGATGAATAAAGTTCATACTGTCTTTCCTTGGAATTGCTATTTGGAATCCATTCCATTTCCATCCTCTTTGTTTGGATTTGTTTACATTTTTTTCTTTTTTGTCCAAAAGAAATGCATCGGCAGTGCAAACAAAAAGTAGATATCATGAAACACCCCCTCCCCGTCCCCCCTGTCAAATAGCAAGTGATCACCTCAGCATTGCGAAAGGCTCTCCCGAGATGTTATCTGCACGCACAGGATTCCACTGTCATGTTGGGGTACACCTTAAGAACCACGTTCTTATTTTCGTCAAAGAATAAGATACTAAGAGAAGACATTTTGTCAGGAACGCAGCAAGGCTCGGGAATGCCCGGGACGACCCCGACGGCTCTCACTATGCTCTGGATGGTGGCATGGTTGGATGGCTTCAAGGCCTGCAAGAGAAAGATATAGCAAAGTGTAACTGCACCCACGTAAGAATGGACCCACATTCTCTAGAACAGAACCAGGTTTTTAAGAAAGGCCCTGTGGGCAGCCCATAGCCGACTAGCTGTAAGATCTGTCTTCTGATCGACCATGTGCAGTTGTCACCGTCACTGCCCCGGGCCAGGAGAAGGCAATGCGAATCGGGTCCGGTTCCTGCGGCCACTGGATGCGAGTTTGGCTCCAGCGCTTTCAGCTCGAGCGTCCTGCTGGGGAGAGGGCCTGGGGCACCCTGTGGGACGTGCCTTCCCGGGAAACCCCCAGGCAGCACACCTTGCAGCAGGGCGTACCTACAGGTCGAGGCGATCTCTTCTGAGTTAATTAAGTTACGCACGGGCTGCAATTTAATCATAAAACCTGTTCATCGGGGAGGGAGGCAGTCAACGTGGTAGGAGGCTGAGTCATTAGGGGACAAAAAGGAACACACCTGTAGGCTGGGAAGTGTGACTGGTGGAACGCGAGCGCGTCAGGAAAAACAAAAGTGGATAAAATGTGTACAGAGGAGAGAACGGCAGTACTGCACGCCACGATGCCAACGGTTCCAGTTTGCTCTCGTGCAAGGTTTGGTTGTTTTGCTCCCTCTTCCATGCAAAATCACTTCTCATCTGTAGTTTTACATCATCAGTGACGTTGCTGAGTAACTGAGCCCCCAAATCCCATGTCAGCTGTACCTCATTAAGGTGACATTTTTCACCAAGGACAAATTTTCCTGGAGTTGTACTCATGTAAATGGGAGCGCACTTTAGTTTGCTATGAACAAAAAGTGAATCTGACCACTGAGATAACTGCATTTGTTCACAAAACTACAATACATTCACACTCACAAAAATGTATATATTCATGGAAATAAAAAATTCTAAGTTTTACCTCTGAACCCCCAAACCCTTCCAAATCCAAGTATCTGTACGAAAGACAGGCAAGCATGAAGAATGTACAAGATGCAGTTTTTAGCCAACGACTTTTGTTTTTGTGAGCGTGAAACTTTATCAGTGCTTTTTAGAGCTTTTCTTACACGTAGCACCCGGGAATCACACAGTTCAATATGCTCAGCCAGATGCCACTGAGAAATGTATGGAACAAGATAATTTGGGCCAAATGTGTAACTGTCAGTTTTGCTGCAATGAGAGATGCTTTGCTTTCAGAAAAATCAGTCTTAAGGGTTAGATATCTATCTACCTGAGGTGCAAGTCTTAATGACCTCGCACGCAAAAAGCACAGGAATAACTGAGATTCTGGCTCCTTGTATGGTTTGTGTAGCATCTTACTACATTCAGGAGTAGCTGCTTCCAATTCTGGAAGCACAGATGTCTAACCTGTCCCTGCGTACGGCAACATAGCTCACAACTCATGCCAGCTGTATTGTCCTTTGTTCTCATGGAGACGGCTGTTCCTTGAATTCCAGCAGAAATTGATCGGAATGAACTACTTCTATATCATCCTGTTGAAACTAGTCTCGAGGGAGAACTGGAACCATCTGACATAGAATGGAAAAGGATTCACTGGGGAGAATTCCGATATTCTTTATGTACACGTTAGACACAATTTGAGTATTTTTTGTTCTTCTCACAAGGAACCTATTTCTCCTGCAGGACAACCGAGCAAAGAACGGTGGCAATCCTGCACATCCCTTTGCTTCTGTTTATCCTCTGAGAGACTCACAATTTTCTCGAGTATACTCAGGATCCACATCCCTTTTAAATGCAGACATTATACAAGGCTGATCCTTTTCCCCTGTTGCTGTTTAAGTTTACTATCGTAGCTTACCTGATGAAGGAGATGCAGGGCTGTGGTCATATTCTGTTTAGAATACAAACACAAAGCATGTTGCACCATCCTCTTAATGGCTGTAGGTTTCCCAGCATGGTTACAGAGACATTTCTCTCCACCTAGGGAGCTGATCTCAAGACAGTCATTTCTGTTTGTTTTGAATTCAAGAGTACCTATGCTCCTCAGCAGTAGTTGACAGGGATCTCAGAAATGTCTTAGATTATTATAGAATACAGATTTCTGTATCATTTCTGCCTGCAAACGTAAGTGAAAGCTCCGGCAGCATCCACGCTTGTTTCCTCACTCAGCTGCAGTGCAGCATCTCCAGAGAAGTACAGGGGAGCCACACACACCTCCTGAGCCTGCGCATCGGGCGTCAAAAGGTAAAACATCTATTGAGACCCTATTTCCCGCTGCCAGTAGCACTGGAATTAACAACAGCTCTGTGAATATGCCGTGTTAAGGTCTCATCGGAAACCCTTCCCTTCAGATACGGGACGAGTATTACTAAAATGCTCAGTTGTACAGAACTGGTTTGGAGTACTGCCTCGGCTGTCAGTGGGAACAGCCGGGATGCATTCTGCCATTGGATGATGAAAGAGGAAGATGAAAAAATATCTCTCCTTGATACGGGTATCGTACAGTTCAGAACATCCTCCGTGCTGACCTGAAGCCCGTCTCGAATACGCTGCCCCTGGCCCTTAAAGTGTGCTCTTGAGGATCAACAGCTTTGGCGTAACTCTGCTCCCGTCCGTGGGAACTGCACTGTGACCGGAGGAAAGCCCGAAGGCGAGTGCTTCTCAGAAAACCGAAACACCCCTGGGGGCACTGAACCGGCATACTGCCCCGTGCCAGGGGGTGAGTCGGGCTCTTGCCTGCGCCCTGTGCAGAACACGGTCACGAAAAGCAGGGAGGGATTTTCCTTCTGGGAGGGGAGAAGCAGGGGCGTCCGAGAGGAGCAGCGGGAGGAGAAAACGCCGAGCGGACTCCGGAGCAGCAGCTCTCCGAACGGGTCCGGCTGCGGCACAGGCGGCACCTGCGCCCTGGGGAGACTTGCTGCCCCGCTGAACTTCATCAGAGAGGCGTTACAAGCAGGGCAAACCGTGTCCGGGCATTCATTCCTGACCCGCGAGAGAGGGTCTGCCTGGCCCGTATGCTCTGCAGCTCTACGCCAGCCCAACACCAGTGGGTCTGACAGCGATCAGAACACCTCACTGACATGGGGGAGAGGGTAAGGACAGAACACTTGGGGGTGGAAAGCTGTGGGGGCAGGGGGAGGCACATCTGTTCTTAATTACCCAAGAGGCGGTCAGCTGTAGGAGCTCGCCCTCAGCAGGGAACACTGCACACCCGCAGGCACAGACCCGTTCGTTATTGCCGGATGGTCACAGCATCGCTTTGCGAACACGGGCTTATCCCTAGCACCAGACATCACGCACGGCTCAAGAACAACACATGGCTCTACAAAACGCTCCGTTCACCTTTTTATATAATTTAGCTTTTCATCCTCTTTCCAAAACAAGGTAGTTTTGTCTTTTGTGATTAAAAAAGCACACTGAAGGAACAATTTGAATTCCAGCATGGACAGAAACCTGCCAATAGCCCTCAGGGACGCAGACCCACAATGGGTTTCAGTAACCTGCTCTCTTAACGAAGTACATGGCAGCACACACTCAGCTTCACACTGTCCGAGTAGCTACGATGCTCTACTGCTATAATTCCTCACCCAACCAAGCCTAGAGTTTCACACAGAAAGGCCGGATTAGGCTTTTTAGTAGCAATTTATAGGAGAAAAGTGGGCTCCTGGTTCTGGCCTCACAGTCCAGCGCGAGAGGCTTAGTTCATGGCAATCACACCTTCCGCTTCACGTCAGCAAAGTCATTTAAACTCTGCGCTTTACTTGCCTACCCACCCCTCCCGTTTATTTTTCACCTTTTTCCTCTGTAAGCTTTCCCCAGGGCAGGGAGCACCGCTGGCAGCGAGCACGTGCCTCCCCCCTGGCAGAGCAGCGGGGTGAAGAGGAGGTGAAGAACACCCCTTCGGGACCCCCAGACCTGGTAACCGCGATAACGGTAGCCAGTACTGCAAGGTGACTTATTTGAGAAGACGGAGCTAAACCACGACATCTGAGAGGCCGATGCTACTATCTGCAGGAAAGCAGAACCCGAATTTGGCAGAGAAAAACCTGGCTCTGTATCTTAGAAAAATCTTAGGAT
>RSEF01000004.1:52855643-52866778 GCA_003993805.1 Himantopus leucocephalus | reverse complement strand
TAAAGGTCCCTTCCAACCTTAACAATTCTATGATTCTATGAGGCCCTGGTTCTTCTATACATTGTGTACAAGATGATGCTAGGCAGGGAGTTACAGGTTCAAAGCAAATTGGCTGGCACACTAGCCACAGAAAAGGGGGGTAATTATTTTCTTGCAAATCCATGATACGTTGTTTGGCACACAAATATTGCCCAGTGGTCTATTTTGGGGATAACAGCAAGACAGCAGCAAGATTTACATCCGTGTTCAGGTGCATCCTTTGGCAGAACTCCCAGATGTGAGCTTGTCATGACTCCTGATACGATGGGGCTCATTGGTGGTTGGTGGGAGTTGGGACAAAGCTACTGGAATAAGGTGAACTCCTGATCCACAGAAGTCAAGGGTATACTGTGACTGACCTCCAGTAGCCAGCATTTCATCCATGTGTGGCAGCTGAGAAGTGGCAAATGTAATTTTAAAGCTCATCTCATGTGCTTGCAGAGCCAAAAGCTGTTACCCGTACCAAGCTGCAGACCAGCAACATCGAAAGACAGAATGAATATTCCAATTAAATTATGGGGCTAATAGCAGGAGGCATGGCTGCTGAATAGTCTAGCCAGTCCCTAGGGAAGTAAAGTCCATCCCAGGGTAGATTGTTTTCCATGCTGTCTTGCTAATTAAAAAGAATTCCAGAAAAATAAAGCTGAAGCTCACCCTAATGGGACTCAAAAGTTTTATTATTATTTTATTGACTGAATTTCAAGTAATTTTAGGTATTGCCCCTGGACCATTCTTGTGGTTTAAGAACTATGTTTTCTTCCTTTTCAAAATGCCTTTTGTTCCTTTGTTGTGGTATGAAATGCCCATGCAAAAAGGGGAAACCAAGTACTGCACAGGGAAACCAGCTAGTCACCAGCCGCCATCAGCCTGTGAAAATCAGTACAGACCAAATTCTAGCCTCTTTGAGCTCCCGTAACATTAAGGGTCTTCTGTAACAAGAGCTTTAAAAACATTCAGACAGGAGACAGTGAGAATGTGAAGGGTTTTGGTTTTGTTTGTTTTGCTGTACCTCTATAAATAAAATGCAGATAGCAGAATCCTGGTAGTTTTTAGGCAGAGGGAACGTGAAAACCATTAAGGTATTATTTGGGCAGGCTGGACCCAAATCTGCAAGCCTTCTCTATGGCAAATGGGCAGGAGAAAAGTCAGACACTCTGTATGCAAATCAGATGGACTTAAAAACTGGAAGACAAAAGCTTTGCTTATCTCCTGGCTGAAAAGACAGACAATTGCAGACAACAAAGAGCTATTCACTGCTGTGTCTTGGTACTGAAACAGAGTCTGTCTCTTTCTGGTGTGGAGCTGTGTGGGCTCCTGTCTTGACTTAAAGGACAGTCAGAAGTAGTGATGTGCACAGGCTGACTGTACCGTCAGGTTCACCTTTTAATCCATTGGTCCAGTCCTGGGCTTGGTGTCATTAGGACATGTGGGGGATGCCACCTGCTAATCTGGCAGCAGGCTCAGATTTTCAGTAGACATCAGGCCCTGCAAGCAAAAACAGATGCAGTGATTTCCACTAGATGTCTTTTGTAACTGCTGCGCAAATAAATCCATAGCTTTTAAGATTCAGTGTGACAATGGCTACTGTTAAACAACAGACAAGCTCAAACAATAAACTTAAGTAAATCTAATGTTCAATTTGTGAAGAGCTTGTTGCACAATAGATTTCATAGAACTTGACAAGACAACCTCAGCTTTGTACCAGTATGTCCCATTTCTTTGTTCAAGGTGACCTGGCTGGTGATGAGTAACACTCTATCACCAATATAATTTCCTTTATAGTATTTTAGATGCTCTTGAGGTGCACACCTCTTATCCTCAGTAGAAAGGTGGGAGCTGCTCGGTAGCCCTGGAGGGCTGAGTTTAATTGCTTTAAAATTTCTGACTGTATAGCTTTAGTATAATATCATTAGAGGGACTCTCCAATTAAAGTTGAGATTTTTAAATGATTGATTTGCAAGACATGTTCTTTTAGCAATGCTATGATTAAAAGTGCTTTCAAAAGCAAACAAAGGCTTGTGTTCAAGGCTTTTATCTTTCCAATCTCTCTTATTTATTCTGGGTTGTAGCTTTCCTCCAGATCCAGAGCCTCAGAAACTGCAAATCAGCACACCTCTATGGGAAGCACTGAAGGTAACTAGATTTATATCAGCTGGAGGTCTGGTCATTCAGTGGTTTCGCTATCTGGCAGCAGAAAAGAACAGTCACGTGCAGAAACTGATGCACCAACTCGGCCATTGTTTATGGGTACGCTTGCCAGAATTGACAGTGTTCTGCTGTAACTCACGTATCATCTGACCTTCCTAGCTTTCTTTTTAGTCACAAGGGATGGAAAACTGCTCACTGTTGTGGTACGTGCAGGCAAAGCACCGGAAAAGGCTCTGTCTTAGGATTTTTTTATTGAAACAGAGCTCACTGTGAGGCCTGGCCTAAGCAAGACAAGGGCTACTAGTGTCATCCCAGAAACACAATTGTCACAGAAATCATGGGCTGAACATCCTTTGACTCAAATATGTAGAAATAAATGAGAGTGGTTAAGTCAATGAGGGAGAACAGTGCTGGAATGTAACTAGATATACTGTGAATGATGTACATCTTTAATTCACTTGTAATGGATTTGGGGCCTGTGGTTTCTTTCAGTTTTGATATGGCCATCAAAGGTTACTTTTTTGAGGGACTCAGACTGAATAATTGTGTTTTGAGATAATTCAGCAAGATTAATGGAAAACAAATTTGCCTGAATAGAAGATCACATGAACATCCATCAAAATCAAAGGCTAAAAACCCCAGCCCAAACAACAAACCACAAATAATCCAGCATAGTTGTGAAATCTGGTGCTTCTGGCTGAAGCTCTCATCCTATCCCCTTGGAGGACTGAGACACAGGAAGAGAAACTTGCATTTAACAGTTGTTAAGATGCTTCTTTTGATTGATCATGTCTTAGTTTTTTCTTGCTGGCTGTCCATTGCAAGACTGCAGCTATCATATGCAACACCAACTCTTTTCTTGGACTAGAAACAGCGAAGAGTTTCAACAAATCCTGCTAGTTCTTGGTCTGTGTCTTACACTGTGTCTTACAGGGTCCCAAAAATTTGTCTGGTGGGTTACCTGGGAGAACTGGGAAAGGCCTTTCCCGTGTGCCGCAGAAGAGCGAGAAGCCCTCTGGGGAAAAAGTGAGGACAGAAGGGTTTCACAGCTGCATTTTGAGAGTTGTGTTTCAGAACAGAAACAGGTTCTTTCCTGAAAATATACGGTTAAATTGCAAAATATATGGTTACACTGCAAATGAAATCACTAAAGATTTCCTTCAAGGCCTTTTGCTGTAGATATAGGAGAAATGGGTGGATTCTTAGGGAAGTTCTGCTCATTGCAGAAGAAAAGCTGTCTCCTGAAGGGGCTGGCAGCAAGGATGGTATAATGTGCTAAAGGAGTAATGGCAACATGATTAATTTAACTGATGCGGCCACATTAAGGACAAGGGGAAGCCTGTGGGAGACTGAAATTTGCAGCCAAGAAGCATAACAGTCAGAACAGAGGGTCTGGAAACAAAACACATCGAAAACGAAATACTCTGGATGTGCCATTTCCAACGCAGGGCTGGCCAGTCAGTCAGGTGCAAAGAAAAAGTCAGAAACCAGAGAAAGTCTTTTCACTTCTCCCACCATTCCAAGGAACATTTGATCTAAGAATTTTATGGGAATGCACTTTTCTGCCATCAAAAGGAGAGAAACACAATGGCTAACTGGTTAAATATTTTGCATAAATACTTATAAAATTGTCAAAACTGATAACCACTTCCAATTTATTGCTTTGGCACTTGAGCTGTTAAAATATTGGAGGAGGAGGAGGAAAGGGATTAGTGAATAATGTGTTTATAGGACTGCTGCCACCGAATGTCAAGTGAGAGTATAAATATAATCAGAAAGATGACAGAGTTGGGATTTCAACTGAAGGCTTAGAACAATAAGTATCTTTAATCAGATATGCTTAAAGGAGCAAATATCGCTCCGCCGGGATTGCACCTTCCCCTCTTTTAGTGAGGGCACTGCTTATTTCAGAACAAAACAATGTATACTTGTCATCAGAACTCATGATTCGGACAGAGATAACAGCACCAGGTCTCATCCATGACCTGCTGATTTGTGTCGCCACATAGGTACCTTAAGTCCTGGGCTGGGACTGCCCCCAGTTCCACAGCCCTCCCCCAATCCTCCCCTACTCCCTGGCTGGGGCAGTAGGATGTGGGGTGAGGCCCTGAAATGATCCTTGCGCCCCTTTGGACCCGATGCAGGCACTATAGGGCCACACTTGCATGTTTCGGCTCCTGACACTTTCCTGGTCTGGCAGGGGCCTGTGCCCAGCGGGACAGGAGGTCCTCCCCTCAGGGCCAGGGAAGCTTAGAAGCCTGCAAGAGCAACTCGGCTTTCTGTGGTAGTATCACTGGCACTGTTACAATGCATGTTGTAATGCATTTTGCCTCCAGGCAAAGGAGGGATGTATTTGTGGTAAGAGACCACTACCCAGCGTTTACTGTCCTGGGGTGGCTGGGTTTGATACAAGCTGTATCAATACTAGTGATATTTTTAAAGAAAATACGTAAATTCTGGCCTGGCTATCTACCTTAGTGATGTTAAAAGTTTCCTCTCTGATGTGAAAAAGCTATGTTTTAAATCATGTTAGAATTTATTTCCCCTTAAACTGTTTGGGTTATACCCATGTCCAGCCGACGAGAGGGAGACAGATCAGGTCAGGTCAGGATCACTTCTCTCCCATACCAGGCAAGAGGCCAGGAGATTGGAAACGTCCTTAGGGAATCACCACTGACCGTGGCAACACAAATATTCTTACTGACTTGTTGTGAAATTTGCTTATGATCCTCACGGGTGAAGCAGATGCACTCATATTCATAATCACAAGGACTAACAAGACGCTCACCGTCCCTCATCAAGAGAAATAAGTTTTCACCTGTAGTAGGGTTCACTGGTTGTTCATTTGCTTTACCCATAATTTTCTCTTGTTTTTACCTTAACCCTTCATCCATGGTAATTCACTGGTAAAACTTTTTTTTTTTTTAACAAGCACAAGGGGTTCTGTCTTTCCTTTTTATGTATATGGTAATGAAGACAGCTGAATCAAACATACGCAATATAGAGCTAAAAATACCCTTTATACTGCAAGGGATCACTGAAACTTCTGTGCTACTGAAGGAACACAATACCCATGCTACACCATCTCTCTTGCTATGGGCTTAGATATTTTGTCTGATGTTAAGGGCCATATAAACTGCTTTCTGGATGCTGAGCCATGGTCCAGTGTTGATGCTCAGTTTGCCACGGTGTGGGCCAGGCACCAGAGCCAGTTGTGTCCTCCCACTGCAACACTACAGCCACTTTCTCACAAGGGTTTTCTTTTTATACACTGGCAATGGTGCAAGGGAGCAGCCGAGCAGCAGAAAGGCTCAGCCTGGGCCTAGGCGAGGAGCATGGCCCCTGGCACAGGCAGCGCCAGGTGATACTGATGGAGAAGGATAAGCCTGGGCGAGGAGCATGACCCTGACACGGGCAACACTGGGGAACACCAGTGCAGAAGGATAAGCCTGGGCGAGGAGCGTGGTCCCAACACAGGCAGCATCAGAGGACACCAACATGGTAGGAAATGTCCGGTGAGTGCTCTGAAGCAGGCAGGCGTGCCATGCTCCAAGGGGCATCCGGCAGGATCAGGCACCCAGGAACGCCTCAAATGCATGTGAGCTGAGGAAGCTGTGCCTGGCAGTGACTGAGGAGGAAAATATGCCTTGCTTGTGGCTTCTGGTCTTGTGCCAGGCCTGGTCCTGTTGCGGGGTGGTTTGGGGCTGGCACCACTCCTGGGAAGGGGCCCTTGCTGCAACAGAGTCTGGGCCATGGCCACGTCTCACATCTCTGTTGTGCCTGCCTGCTGCTTGGGAGGAAATGTTTTTGGTTGTGGCTTCTGGTTGTGTTGCATGTCCTGCTGTGGGGTGGTTTGGGGGTGCACTGGCAGCAGTCCTGGGCAGGAGTCCCAGCTGTGGCAGTGCCAGGCTAGATGTCGGGGCTGTGCCCCACAGTTCTGGGAATGGTCACTGTGGGGGAAGCCCTGGTGCCAGAGGTGCCTCAGGGCAGCTTCTCCCCATGCCATCAGTGACCACCCAGCCTGCCCCTGGCGAGCGCTGGTGTGGCTCTTGGCCACAGTTGGGCTGGGGACAGCCCTGTCCTCCGTGGGGCTCCTGGTTGTTCTGGGCCCCTCCTGAAGCCACCCTTGGCTTGGTTCAGCTATACTTGATGTTCAGCAATTGGTTTGGCAATGAAGCTTAGCAGGATGCGAAGCACAGCTTATGGTTTCCCCAGTCCTGCTCCTGGGCAGGGTCAGGGTGACGCTGGCAGCTGGGGGTGAGGCGAGTGTTGTGCCAGGCTGAGCCATGGATAGGAGGCAGCCTCTCCTCAACCCCAGTATTGCTCCATGTCATTTTGTGCCTGAAATGCTCCTCACTGAGCAGAGGAGTTTCAGCAAGGTCTTCATTCTTGCCTGTTCGTCTGGGGAGAAATGTGTATTTTCAGGCTAAGCCCAGAGCTCTCTTGTTATTTCTCCCTTCCCTCCCCATTGACCATGCACAGCACTGGACGGCTTCTGCCGAAAGCGAGGGGTTGGCAGGAGGGAAGAGTTGCCCTTGCATGAGACAGGGACAGGCATCTCCAGTGGGTTATGCGGTGCCGTGCAGGGCCATGCTGTGCACCCCGGAAGCTCTGACCGTTTCTCTCCCCTTTCACATGTACAGAGGAGACACCACTGCCTCATGTCACCATCTTGCCTGCACCCCGCAACCTGCACCCCCTTGTAGCATGGCTGCCCCAGGAGACCTGGGGGGAAGAGGCCGGGCTCCCCACTTGCAGAAGGACAACTTGCCTCCTTGCTGCTCCTGGCTGCGAAAAGCTCCTTGTTGGGGACAGCCCTGCCTGTATCCGCCTCAGAGTATGGATCTGGTTGATGGATACCGCAACTCCAGGTAACTTCAGCTCCAGCCAGGAGATGTTCCTGCTCATAGATGCTCCTGTTACAGCTGCAGGTTATCTCAGCTCTGGCTAATGAAGGCTATGGATAGTAGATACTCCTCAGTTCAACCATGCTGGGAATGCAGCCCTGGCTGACGGATGCCACAGCTTGTTACAGCTCCAGCTAACGGACACTCCAGCTCTACGGCAGCTCCAGCGACTGGACACTCCAGCTAAGAGATGCTCCTGCTTCATATAGCTCTTTCTGATGACCGTCCAGCATGTCATTACTCATGAAGTCCCAGCTAATTTCAGTTCATGCTTCTGGCTCTAAATTGCAGCTCCATCTCCTGCATGGTTGCAATGATGCTGCTGTTTGTTTCAGGGTCAGGTAATTTCAATTCCAGCTACTGGACACTCCAGTTTCTTATAGCTCTGGCTTCTTTCAGTTTAAGGTAATTTCAGGTCCAGCTTGTTGAAGCTCTAGCTGTTGCATGGCAGTTCCTTCTTCTTACAGCTCCTGCTGATGGACAGTCAGGCTTGTTTCAGTTTCAGCTCCAGCTCATTCCAGCTCTGGCTACTGGAACCTCTGACTAAGAGATACTCTTGCTTCATACAGCTCTGGCTGATGGATGCTCCAGCTTGTTTCAGTTTCAGGTAATTTCAGCTCCAGCTCTATACAATAGCTCCAGCTATGTATTCCTGGCTCCAGCTTGTTCCAGCTCCAAATGATGAACACTCCAGCTCAAATAATGTGAAGCTCCAACTTATTTCAGCTCCTGCTTCTTACAGCTCTAGCTGACAGTTGCTCAGCTTGTTTCAGTTTCAGCTCCAGCTCATTCCAGCTCCACTTTGTTGACGCTCAACCTCCAGCTACTGGACGCTCAGGATAAGAGATGCTCCCGCTTCTTACAGTTACTGCTGATGGACCCTCCACCATCCAGCATGTTACAGCTCAAGGTATTTGAAGCCCTAGGTTGTTTCAGCTCCTGCTTCTTGAAACTCCAACTCTACACAGCAACTCTGGCTACTTGACACTCCAGAAAAGAGATGCTTCTGCTTCTTACAGCTCCATTTGATGGGTGCTTCAACTCGAGCTCATATACACTCTTACTGCTGGATATTCTGTTTTGTTAAGTGATGCTCCTTCTTGTTACAGGCTAATTGCAGCAACCTGGGCTTTTAGCAAGGTTGTAAATCAATCACTGTCATAATTTGAATATGAATATGAACTGTTATAATTGATAGACAACTGTACATTGTCTAAATATTGACTAATTATTTAATAACTATTCCAGTCATTGTACAAACCTTGAATAAAGAGTTGGAAAAAAGCACCTTTCTTCTGAGAGACTAGCTCAGACATTGAGTTCAGCCTGGTGCATGCCAGCCTCCCTAACTTCACGGACCAATGTGACCAGACCNCCAGACCCCCACTGCCCCCACGCAACCTGCCCACCTGGTCCCCAATGCCCTCCCACCCCACCCCTCTCTCCCACCTACCCACCCACCTGAAGTCCCCCCTAAGCATCTGGTTTGGGGGCTGAAAACAGCCCACTTAGCCTCTGTTTCCAAGTCCCAAAAATGCAGCGCTTCGTTTTTTTCTGAGTTGCAGCAACACATGACTTAACCTGCTCTTTCTCTGAGCTTCAGAAATGCAATGCTCACTCTGTTCTTGAGCCCCAAAAACACAGCACTTGATCTCTGTTTTCAAGCACTGAAAATGCAGGACTTTTAGTCTTTTTCAGAGTATCAGAAACACGGGGTTGTGCTTTTGAGACCCAAAACCAGCCCCCAGAGCTCATAAATGCAGAACTTAATCTCTGGGTTCAAAAGATTAAAGTGCAAGACCTGGTCTGCATTTTTAGTCCCCAAAACAAGCACTTAAGGTTTTTTTCTGAGTCCCAGAGACACAGCATTTTATTGGGTACCCATGAATAACATGTCATGCTCAGTTTTGCCTCTCACTCACTGAATGGCTGCCAGGAGCAGGAACGATGGAAAAGCCTCTTGTCACAGGTGATTCGTGCCATGGAGTTGGGAGTCAGCCAGGTGTTCCCAGTGAAGGTCCGTCTGTCTGGGAGATCTCATGCAGAGTAGCTCTTGCAGAGAAGCTTACCTTGGGTAGATACTGTGTTACTTTTAAACCTTTTTTGTACAGACATTTTAAGTGGGTGCAGGACACTGCTTTCCAGACCTGGAAAGGTCTTCCTTGCTGGAAGGTCAGCTGACTGTTCTTGCAGTTTCTGTGCTGGCTCACAAGAAGGTCTCAGCTCCCCACGGAGCTCATCAGGGATGCCCCCAGGGGTCCTGACTCAGCAGTTGTCCCTCTCGGCCAGTCCATTACTGGGTTGTCTCTGTGGCTGCTCCCACAGCTAAGCAGAGGGTCCCTCTGCCCTGTAGCCAGGGACTCGATGGGGAGCAAGACTTGTCAGGGTCTGGCCCAACAGTGGCAGGGGCTCCCTGGGCAGAGGTTAAGGTTGGGCCCTGGGTACCAGCAGCGAAGCAGGGTAGTAGGTGAGCACTCAATTCCCTCTGGGGGCTGCTCCCACACTGCTTCTCTCAGCAGTGTATGAACACAGGTGTAGGGGGGTCAGTGTCACATGGGGAGCACTGGGGCACGGCAGTGCTGTGGGAGATGGCACAGCCCCCCAGACCAAAACCGCTCCTGGGTGGTTTGTGCCTCACATTTGGGAGGGCTGGGAAGGGAAATCAGGGAAGATGGAGCAACAGCTGTTGGAGTCTGACCCAGCATTGGCAGTGGAGTTGTTCCAGGCTGGGAACAGTCTGTCCTCAGCCCCCGTGCTGCTCTCCATTGTTTTGTGCTGTGCTCAAATGCACCCTGCTGAGCAGAGACATTTGAACAAGATGCTCTTTCTTGCCTCCCCTTCTGGGGAGAAATGTGACTTTTCTGGCTGGCAAGGGGGACAGGGGTCTTTGGGGCTGGGCTGTACACCTCAGAGCTCAGTCTGACCAGTCTCTCTCCCCTTCGCAGGGACAGAGGAGATGCTGCTGCTTTGTGCTGCCACCTCGCCCATGGTCCGCAATCTGCACCCCCTCGCAGCAAGCAGGCCCCAGGAGAGCTAGGAGGACCCCCACCTCACTTCTGCCCTCGGGACTGGGAGAGACAGGCATGTGGCACAGATTTATTCCCTGCCGGGCTCCCTGCTGCTCCTAGTTCCTTGTTGGGGACAGCCCTGCCTGTGCCCACCTCAGAGCATGGATCTGGCTGATGGGCACCCTGGTTTGTTACAGCTCCAGCTAATAGACACTCCAGCTGAGATGCTTCTGCTTCTTACAACTCTGGCTGATGGCCACTCCGGCTTGTTTTGGTTTCAGGCAATTACAGCTCATTGAAGCTCCAGCTCTATACAGCAGCTCCTGCTACCAGAACCTCCAGCCAATGGGTGCTCGGGCTTGTTTCAGTTACAGGCAATTTCAGCTCCAGTTCCAAATGCTCCTGCTTCTTCCAGCTCTGCTTCAACTTGACAGTGCAGCTCCAGCTCATACACACTTCAACTGCTGGATCCTCAGTCTTTTTAATTGATGCTCCTTCTTGTTACCAGCAATCTGGACTTTTGGCAAGGTCGTAAATCAATCACTGTCATAATTCTATGTTGTCTAAATACTGACTTTGTAACTGTTCCAGTGGCTGTACAAACCTTGAATAAAGAGCTGGAAAAAGCACGTCTCACACAGCTCAGGCATTGAGTTTGGCCTGGTGCATGCTAGCCTCCCTAACTTTGGGGAAAAAACACAAGCAGATCCTCACCTCTGTTGGGGGTCCATGCACCCCACCCACCCCCCTCCCTGCCACTAACACCCTCCTACACCCCATCCCCTCCTCCCGTCTCCCACTTGCCTGCCCAAAGGACCCCCCCAAGCCTCCATTTTGGGGGCAGAAAATGGCCAACTTAGCTTCCAAGTCCCAAAAATGCAGCACTTAGGTGGTTTTTTTTCCTGAGTCCCAGAAACACACAATTTAGCCTGCATTTTCAAGCACTGAAAACGCAGCACTTCATCTTGCTCTGAGCTTCAGAAATGGAGGGTGTAATGAGCAACCAAAGGTAATTTGCTGATCAAGCCTTGCG
>RSEF01000004.1:52767307-52832654 GCA_003993805.1 Himantopus leucocephalus | reverse complement strand
ATCCAGAAACGGATTCATCGTTTTTCTGAAAGTCCTTTGAATGCAGAACTGAGGTGGGCCTTGCAACGCCTGACGGCAGCACAGCGCGCCCGCGGCGGAGCGGGGCGGGCCTGCGTGTGCGGCGATTCCCGGTTCAGCCCCGCTCCCGCAGGGGCCCCATCGGGCGCGGGGGCGCTGCGCATTGGCGCTCCCTCCACTATCGCCAGGGGGCGGCCGCGGCCCGCCGGAGCACTCACCGCTCGTCCTCTCAGTCACGGGCCTCTGCCCCGGTAGGAACCACCCCCTCGCCGCGTCCCTCCCCGCCTGGCCCGGTCCTCCCCGCCCGGCCCCAGCCTCCCCTCGCCGCGCGGGGCGCCGTGGAACGCGTGTGCCGCGATCGCCGAGGCCGGATCACGATCGGGGCGCGACAAGCGGCGGCAGCCAACGGCCCGAGGGGCCGCGCGCTCGGCCACACCTCGCGGGGGCGCAACAACCAATCAGAGAGCTGCGATTGGGGAGGGGGCGTGCCCACGGGAGGGGAAAAGCCAGTGGGCTGTAGGCCCTCGTGATTGGTGTCGCTCTGCCCAATGAGAGGCGAGCTTGTACAGAGGGCTGTTGGCGGTAGCGGCGGCGGCAGTTGGGCGGGAGGGGCGGCCCGACCTGGCAGGTAGTGGGCGGAGCTTGGTGGGGGGCTTCGGCGGCTCCTGGCCGGGGCTCCGGGAGGGGGCGGTAGCTCTGACGGACTGCCTCGCCCAGCAGGTCCTTCGCCCGCTTCTCAGGCCTGGGTCCGGGCCCAGCCCTGTGGAGTTGAAGCAGGGTTGCTCCTGCCCAGGTGGGGTCGGTGGCGGCGTCGATGCTACGCCTCAGCGGCGCGCTGCGTGCCGCGGCTGTGCCCGGTCTTGCTCAGGCAGTCGCCGTGTTTTCTTTCACTGTTGTGCTGTCCAGCCAGCCTGCCCGGTGTGCTCTCCGGCGCCGCCACCCGTCCCTCAGGTACCGTGGCCTGTTGATGGTGAAGCTCTGTGGTGCCCAGGCTGAGGCTGGTGCTCCTGAGTTCCGGAACATGCCTGTGTTTGTGGCTCTGCTGGCGTTTTGACTCCGTTGAGGTGGTGCCCGGTTCTCGAGGGAGCAGCCACCTCATCGCTGGGCCAAGATCTCCGGGACTACCTTGCCACCCCACCCTCACCCAGCTGAGAGGGAGCTTGGCATGGGATGTGCTGTGTAGCTGAGGGTGTCTGTTTTGGACATGGCAGCAACAAAAATCAGTCTGTCCTTTAAATTGATGCAGTTATTGAAAAATACAAAACTGGTTTAACATTGACCTGCGTGTGTAGGTTGGCAATGTAATATAAGTATGTCCTTTTCCCCATCTCTGTTAAAGATTTTATGAGCCACAAGTGGTTTGTGAGTCGAATTGTTGCTCTTGAGAACATCACCTCAAGATGTGATAGCACAAGCGTGCTGTAACAGTGACCAATGAATTCAGCGCGAAGCAGAACCTACTCTCTTAGATGCACTTGAAGATTTTATAGTATGAGTGAGGAGTTTAGAACTGTAACTGCTGTTTTTGAAAAAGCCTGGCCTGTGCTGCTAGTTATGATCTAATATTCACATCTGGGTTCAAATAGCAGGGTTAATACTTAATGTATGAATTGCTTTTTTCTTTTTTATCTGAGTTGTTAAAACCTGGATGCATTTTTTTTGCAGAGGAGATATATTTCCTTATATGCCAGAAGTGATTCTTTATTGGTAAAAAAAAAAAAAAAGCTTTTCACTAAGAACTTATAAATATCTTGGGTTTAGGGTACTCTTGTAGGTTATAGCCCCTTACTGAGCTTTGTGTCTTTTATCTATAGTAATCCTCTTTATTTTTGTAATAGTTAAAAGAAAATTGAGTACAGGAAGGCCGTTTTGTGTGTTGAAGGAAATCTCTGTAGAGTTTTTAAGAGCTAGTGATCAGGCACTGTAACCTAATCTGCTGTTAAGTATTTTATTGTTGACTGGTCTTTGAACTCCTGAAAACCCATGGTGAAATAAAATCACTAGAGGTCTCAAGTATTTTTTCTTTTAGCTTAACTACTTTGACAGTTCTAGCCTTTTTAGAAATTGAAAAACGAGGTGTGTGTTATCCTACTTGGTATTGCACAAAATGATATTTTGATGGTCACAGCAACTTGTAGAGCTGTGTTGCTCAGGCTTTTGGATATTTCATTCTTGCTCTTATGTGGTCTACCACTGGATGTGAGAGCAGGACTCTTGTAAGTCTGGGTTGGTTTGTTGATGGAATGCCCACGTGGAGATTTGATGCTCAAGCAGGCCTTCCTGCTGCATTTATGTTAAATATCTTTGAGGTGTTCCTTGTATATGATTAATAACTGGTCAGTGTTCCACGCAGTCTGGAGTGGCAGTTCTAGTTCTCAGCTTCTCACTCATGCTATGAAATCTCCATGTGTCTAGCAGAGTAGTCTTCTGCTTCAAGAAGCTGAAGGTAAAATTCTGAATTTGTTGGTCCAGGCATATATTTGCATGATAACTCAAAGAAGCAATAATGGATGGCTGTTTTGTGGAAAAAGCCTAGTATGTTCTACTTGCTCTAATGTACTATGCAGATCTGGGATTAAATAACAGGGTTAAAGCCTAACGAATGAGATTTTTTTTCTTTTTTTTTCTTTCAGTAACTCATCCGGAAACTGTTGGTCCCATCTTCATCCTGTTAACATGTTCAACAGTTGTAACGTCAAGTTCTCCCACAGCAAAGCTCTCACCTCCCCATATCCAGGATCACATGTTGAGCGTAGCCAAGTTCCTGAAGATAAAGTGGGCTGGCTGATTGAGTGGAAAGATTATAATCCTGTGGAGTACACTGCGATGTCTGTTTTGGCTGCACCCAATTGGGCAGATCCCCAAATTAAGTGCGTGGAAATTGTGGCTCTTTTCTCCTTTGAATGTGGAAGCAGGAAGCAGCGACAGCTGAGCTAATAAGAGGGTCAGCTTAAGTGACATGTGATTCTTACAGTGCTGTGTGAAAGTCAAGACCTAGAAAAATGGTGGTTAGAGAACTGAATGGTTTGGGTTAGCTGTGAAGATCTTCACACATGATTTTACTGAGCTGGTGATTGAGATAAGAGTAGTGTTAATTGGAATAATGGACAGCCATTGATGCTGTGTAGTGCTGCTTCTCTGTGTTATGAGCTAAGTAAAAATCTCCTAATTCTTCATAAGAATTTGGGAGAACATTTTCAGAATATTCGTGGGTTTTTGTTCATGGATTGAAGGCAAGATGAGAAAATAATTAAAGTAGAATTGCAGGTCTTGAGTTCAGTGCTCTGACTCAGGAGATGTGACAGCTTGAATGCATGACTAATTCTTTTTTTTGTGAACGTCTGTATTCATTTTTATTGATTCTATGAATATATTCTCCTCTCAAGGAATGCTGTATGCTTCTTGGCTAGAAAGGTGGATGCATGCATCTAGTGTAACTCGTGATAATGTGAAATGGTGACTCCTGTGTATGCACATCTGTGTAGAGAGATCAGAAGATAATGGCACTTGAGGTTTCAGCCTTACCTTCCTTGTTTCCAATTGCTGTCTGAACATGTGCTTCTATTTGCTTTTAATTTGGTTTAGTATTCTGCTGATTGCAAGGCACACTACTCCTCAGACTCTAGGGCTGCTGATGTTCTGCCAAGGCATAGTTGGGAAAGTGTCAAGTAATCTTTTAGTAGGTGTTGGTAGTACTTGAAAATGCAGAGACATTTTTTAGGTATTACTGTAACTTCTCAAACAAACTATGTGTGGAAGAAGCTAGTTGGTAGTTTGAAACCTGTGCTGGTTTGAGAGGAATTGCTTTTGGGAAAGGAAATACACTTCTGTAGACAGATAGCTGCTTCTCTGCCAGTTTTCGGAGGTGCACATAGGAGATTAGCACTAAGCTGATTTTGAAAATCTGATTATTAGCTTGTAGCTCTGATAACTCTTATCAAATTAAAAAATAGCAGATTTTTTTATTAGCAGAATCTTTTTCAGTTTTATCAATGGATAACATCCTATGTTCTCTAACCTTAACAAGGACACATTTGGAATGCTGGCTAAATGAAAATCTAGGGAGATGCAATGTTAAATACTTTAGAGGGGTGCACCTATGTCTGCAGAACTAAATACAGGGGGACTGTCATCAGTAAAGGTTGAGACTTTAATAGCCTCCTATAGAAAAAGGAGGACTTCCAACTTAACTTGTGGTAAAAACTGCTCACTGGCCAAATGGTTGTTGCCAATCTGGTGGTTAGCCTACAAGCTTTTGTGGGGCAGAGGGGTTTTTTTTGTAACTTATTGCTATTAATTTATTCTTTTCCACACAGTGATAAAGGTTTTTCTCCCAAATTCAATGAGAGAGATGGAGAAGTGGAGAGGAAGAGTCTGAATGGTGTGTATGTGGTTGAAAACGGGAGGCCCCGGTGAGTGTTTTTTTTGTTTGCATATTCATTTCAGTGATGTAGTTTCAGAGCTCTTAGAGGTCTATCAGTTTTGATATGTGGTACCTGCTAGACCAAAATCAAGGTATGTCTCCCTTAGACACAGGAAAAATGATACCTCAGGGCCAGAGAGTTCTTTCTGGAAGACGGTTGTGGCAGAGAGGCACTAAAAGGTTAGCCAGTACTACAGAGGGTTGTGATGACACTGGAGCTGGAGGAGGCCTAACACTGTTAGTGGTAGGGTCTGTTGAACTAATTATTTCCACAGTTTGACTGGGTGTTGGGCTCTGAAGCTTTTGTACCACGTGTGTGCTGTGGCAGAACAGAAGAGTATTTCCTTCCACTGACAAATCCTGGCATAGCACAGATGGGTAATCTCATCTAAAAATAATTTATTTTCTTTCTGCCATTTGTACATAATTGAATGCTCTGTGCATCTGTAGTCTTGGAAACTAGATTCCATTTTCAGGCAAGGTTGTGTGCACAATGAGAGTAATGCTTGATCAGGGGTATGTCAGGACACAGGATCTGGGAAATTACAAAGTAATTTTGTATATTTCCTTTCCCTGTACTATCAAACACGAAAAGGTTGATGAAGAGAGAAAACCATGCTTTGTCTGTCTTGCTCTTTAAAGCACAGGGTGGCACCGAATGTATGTTGCTATCCTTTCCTTTGTTGTTATTTAAGCTTCTTTAAAGCTGCTTTTTTTTAGAATACTTCTGAATATAGGAAGTAAGTGTGTTTAATGTACTGTGCCACTTATTTCAGAAATCCAGTGGGAAGGACTGGCCTCATAGGCAGAGGATTGTTAGGGCGCTGGGGACCAAACCATGCTGCTGATCCTATTGTAACTAGGTAAGCAACAGGTGACTGAAAGGTGCCCTGCAAAAAACTATGCATTGTGCTTTTTCTGTGCATCTCTGGACAGGCTATTATTTTTCATGGGCCTTTTGTGTGTATTCCTCTACGTGTCAGCCCATTCAGATATGGGTATCTGAATGGAGAGATATATTGACATGTGGAACACAAATTTAATAATTTTTTAGTCTTTGTCTCTGGGAAAGCGTGAGGGCTTGCTGCTAATGACAAGCAATTGCTTTGGAAATGCTGAGGAAGCAGATTTAAAAAAATAACAACCCAGGAAAGCTAATTAAATAGAAAGACATTATAAAAACCAATATTTAGTAATGAATGTAAAAACTGAAAGGATTGCATGATACTTTGATACTGGATACATAATATGCCAAAAGACCTTAGACGAGGCTTGTTAAATTGAAGGAATAGGTTTTTCTGTGATAATGACTCAGCTGCAAAAAAAAAAAAAAGCAATGTGACTGCTTTTGCTCTGTTATAATATACTAGGCCAAATTAGTATTTCTAGGAGNTTTTTTTTTTTTTTTTTTTTTTTTTTTTTTTTTTTTTTTTTTTTTTTTTTTTTTTGTCAGTTTATGCTCTGTTTTAATGGTGCTTTTGCCAGCAGGGTCTGTGTATACATGCTAACTATTTACACAAAGAAAGCATTCAGAAAAGACACTAATTAAGGTGCAAGCTAGGAAGTGCCAGGCTGAAGATAGGACCATTGTGAAAATCATCCCAATGCATTTTACTACTTCCCGTTTTCAGCTTTTGCTGAGTTGTTCCCTGAAAGTAAAAGATTTTTTTTTATTTATTTAGATAGCTTTTTGCTTTAACTATTGGTAGTTCTTCTTAATTCTTTACTGAAGGCAGTGGTGGGTATTTGTGGCCTTGTGCTGGTGCTGGGTGAGTGGTTCAGAGGTGTTGCAGCCTGCATTTATGTTCTGTTCTAGCAGAAGGCATACTTATTCTCTCATTAAGGCACAAGTGCAGCTCAGTGAGTGTTACAGCTGATAGGACGTGCTGGACGTAGCTCTCAAAGAAGCTTCTGCTATCAGCAGTTTCTGCCCTTCTGCCTGAGGAAAATGCAGTTGGTAGAGGTGTGCAAAAAAAACTCAGTGTTTTGTCCCTGATTGCTGTCTTGCCAGACAGCATCCATCAGTCCCCCCCATGACTGTTCTTTCTCTGCTTTTTTTGCCCCCGCACAGGTGATAGCGTGGGTACCTTGTTGTCTCTCTCCGAGGCACTCGTGTCAAGAAGCAGTAAAACATGTTCTTGTTTGTCATTTGCTGCAGGTGGAAGAGGGATGGAAGTGGCAATAAAATTGCTCATCCAGTTACTGGCAAAAACATCTTACAGTTTGTAGCTATCAAGAGAAGAGACTGTGGGGAGTGGGCCATTCCAGGGGTAAGAGCAAAGCTCTGGAGGCAATAGACATTTTCCTGCTGGTAAGGCCACAAGGCGATAACTGGCATGCATGTGATAAAAGCGTGGGTTTTAATGAATGACCTCATGTTGCAGAGTTGAGGAGAAATGCTCCTTAAACTACCTTTGCCCAAGCATCAGCTGGTATGCTTTCTGCTGTTTCTGCATTGCAAGGTGGTATTCTTATTTAATTCTGACCATGTCTTTTGCTTAATTCAGGCACAATTTAATCCATTGCAGGTCTTGAAGGATGTGCATGCTCACTCTTTACAACTAAGTGTAAAGTTCCTCCCATGTCCAGAGTATGATGCAGATGGATGTAATATACTAAGAGAGTCAAAGGGGGCTAAAAACAAATGGAATCTGTGGGATAGTCACTTTCTTTCCTTCCCTCTAAGGGGATGGTGGACCCAGGGGAGAAGATTAGCGCTACCCTGAAGAGAGAATTTGGGGAGGAGGCCTTGAACTCCTTGCAGAAATCGCCCGAGGAGAAAGCGGAATTGGAGAAGCAGCTCCACAAGCTGTTCAGCCAGGAACACTTTGTGGTGAGCTCTGTGTCCCTTGTGATAGCCTCTTGAGCTATGCATGCAACTCGGGTATATGGAGCTTGAAAAGGTGTAGCTAAAATGAAAAGAAGCTGTGTTGTTTGGGTTGTCATGGTGTAGGAAATGGAAGGAACTATTGAAAACTCTGTAAGGGCAAATATGTCACATGTAAAGAAAAGACCTTCTTATTGACTCCACCTTGTTTGTTGTGACACTGACCTTATTTTCGGTTTGTTCGGGGCCTTAGGTGTACAGAGGATATGTGGATGACCCTCGTAACACTGATAATGCTTGGATGGAGACAGAGGCTGTAAACTATCATGATGAAACCGGTAGGTATCTCCATGTGTGCTCTTAGTTGCCTTTCACTCTATACGTTGGTTTGAAATAGGGACGTATGTTGGGCTGAGATTGGCAATGAAATTGGGGGAGCATGCAAGTCAGGTGTAAAGTATTGGACTAAAACCAATGGGTGTGCGGGTCTCTTGTCTCCTAAGATGTTCAGCCATGACAGGTAGTTGTCATTCCCCTTCAGTTTCTGTCAGTCTTGAAATAAGGAACATACAGACTTTGCCTGAAAATTATTTATTCATTTGTTAGCTAGTTCTAAGCTATGGGCCATGTGCCTTCATATGAATATTGAACATTGGACAAGGGTTCCTTCTTGTCACTGTATTTATCTTGAGTTGGTTTAAATTATCTTTTTAATGAATCTGGGGTGGAAGGATAGTATATTTCTTTAGCTATTTTTCCTTTAGTAGCTCGTGTGTCCTTCAGGAGCATTGTCTCTGTCTGCTGGCATATTTTCACTGCATTTATTGCTTTGGTGTTGTAATTGCTCCGAGACCTTTTATCTCAGTTACTCTGCCAGAGTAATTGTTGGACCTTATTTTACTTGTATAAATCAGTAGGAATGGGCATACATTGCTAGCTCTTTGATCTATCTTAAAAGGTGAGAGATGAGAATCCAAGATAACAGATCAATTTAGTCATATAGTGACATTTCCACTGTGTTTTGGGTAGCAGATACCAGTGGTGAAGTATCACAAGTCACTGGTCCTTGATTTATCAGCCCCCAGAAACAGTGAAGATACTGTTCCTTTGGTCTTTGTTTCTAATACGCATTTTGTAATACTTTTAAAAGCATTTCTTTGGTTTGTTGTCTGTGAAGTCCTGGGGCTCTTTTTGGAAACAGAGTAAGAAACTTCGGGCAGCAGTTCAGAAGCCTTTCTGCGTCCCTCCTTAAGTACTATTTTTAATTTTGGGGCCCTTACTAAAATCTTAATTATTCCGGTTTTCCATAAGCATATGGAGCATGGCAGAGCATTGGAACAGGCTACCCAGAGAGGTTGTGGGGTCTCCCACACTGGAGACATTCAAAACCTGCCTGGACACCATCCTGTGCAACCTGCTGTAGGTGACCCTGCTCTGGCAGGGGGGTTGGAGTAGATGGTCTCCAGAGGTCCCTTCCAACTCTGACCAGTCTGTGATTCTGTGATTTGTAAGTTTCAGAATTCAGATTGACCTGTAGAATAGTACCCGAGAAAGGAAGCAATCAAATGTTAGCCAAACAAACAAAAATCAAGACAGAGGGATTGGCTAAACTCGTGGTAGTGAGTACATGTTGTCATAGTGATTTCTAGTACCTTGTCATGCTGCTGGTGGTACCCTAGGAGTGGTGACAAGGAGTTAACACTGCCTCTGCCACTCAGATTTACCTTAAAATAGTGCAAGTATGAAAAAGGTTTTTGGCACAGAATGGGTGAACCATTTAACTGGATTCTCTCTGAGAAGTAGTTGAAGGTTGCTGCCTGCGAAGAAGCCACGTGGAAAGGCAGAACTGATCAGATGTGAGAAGAAAAAGCAGGAAAGAAGATGCAATAGCATATCCTAACTCTTGTTTTGTGGACAGGTGAGACAATGGATAATTTGCCTCTGGAAGCAGGTGATGATGCTGGAATAGTGAAATGGATGGACATCAGTGAGAAGCTCAAGCTGTATGGAAGTCATACGTACTTCATTAAGCTTGTGACTGAGAAACGGGGAGCCCACTGGAGTGAGGATCCTGGTCCTGAGTGCCATGAGTGACGTAAACAAGGAACTGATGGACACCAAGGGAAGAATAAGTTTTCCAGCCTTGAAACAGATGTCATTGTCCTTTTCAGTGGAAATTCAGTGAAAATTCTGTGAAATTAAGCTGGCAACAACACTTGGCATTGATAGAGGCTTTTTCAGAGACTTCAGATTGCTTCTTTTCATTTCTCAGCTAGTGTGAAATGAGATGAATGTGGAGCTGTTACCTTGTTTGCTTTCTTGTCTTCATTATTTGCAGCCATTTCATAAGATCTGCGGATTTGCATGACAATACTGGGATTCTGAGTGGTTGTAGTTCAGAGGCTGTTTGCTTTAGCTCTGTATTTCTTGTCAGGATTGTGAATTCTTAAGGGATGCTAGATTTATAAGATGATAACCTGAATAATGACTTAAATTAAGTGCTACATAATAAAGTGAAGTTTCTTTTCTGAGTTGTTTCACTTAACATGTCTTTTTGGTGACTTTCTATTTTGAGAGATTAGTTTTCACATTTAATTGCTTTCTAGTTTACAGTATGGATGGTAGTCACATCTGAATGTCTGACAGTGCCCCTATCTAAAAAGGTAACTGTTGGAGGATATAACTTGATAACTGATTTGGGGAGCTGGATTTCAAGGTTCCTCTCTTTCTACAGCTTATGGCAGTACAGCTGTTGGGGAGACTGTGCCATAAACAGGCTCACTGGAAAGAGGAGCCTTAAAGTATAATCTTGTAAATTGTGTTTTTTTACAGTTTAGGTGATGTGAGTAACTTGCAGTCGGGAGGTTGATGTGGGACTTCGATGACACTTACGCTGATAACAAGAGCTGCACAACAGTTGCTGACATGTCTCCCTTTTTTTTTAATCAAGGGGTAATTGATGTTAATTGTGTAATAATGTCAAGAATTGGTGACAGTAACAGCTAAAAGACCTGGGGATGTTAATGAATTTTGAGCCATGTGTTGAAGTAGGGTGGTGATAAATGTCATGGGCTGGAATTGCCTTGTGTAACAGTACTGTGACATGCTCCTGCATTGTTGAGACTGTTGGTGACATCCTGCTTAACTAGTGAATGATTTTAGGGCTTGCTTCTTTTCAACACCACCCCTTCCTCCCAAGTAACTAATGAAATGTGGAGGAGTCATGTCCATTTATACAGGGAACCCTGGGAATGTTGTAGAGTTATGAGTAAGTTCCTTTCACAGGAAAAAGTAGTGCTAAGAGGTATTAATTTTTCTCTCAATCCTTGTTCATCTCTTCTTGCACACTTGATTTCTTCTGTGGTTTTACTGAAACAGCGTAAATGCTCTCTGTTGCAGAAGAAGCTTCCATAGACTTGGTTTATGCAAAAATCTGTCTTCAAATCGTAGTGGTTGCTTAGGCAGAAATGATTTTGATTAATGTGACCTCAGCATACATAGTATGGAGACTGGGCAGTATCTGGTAGGGCCATATCAAGACCTGAGACAACCTGTGAAATTCAGAATGGACAAAAGGCATAGCCAGCTGTAGGAGTTCCTTTCCCTTTCCACTCCTCGTCTTTGGAAACGGGATCACTGAAATGACTTAGGTATACTTTTTCTTAAGAAAAGATGAAGACAACTAAGAAATTTGATGCTCAGCATTTATTCAAGCTTAACAAATAATCAGGGTTTGAGACAGCTGTGCACTATAACCCACACTGGCTTCGGAGGTGGGCATGTGAAACGG
This sequence comes from Himantopus leucocephalus, assembly GCA_003993805.1. NCBI lineage: Eukaryota > Metazoa > Chordata > Aves > Charadriiformes > Recurvirostridae > Himantopus > Himantopus leucocephalus. Next base: position 52,821,596 of record RSEF01000004.1, on the reverse strand, counting down.
GACGTGGTTGTTACTTATATGCAGTTTCCAGTGCACTGGTGAGACAAAAGTTGGGAAGGAGCTGTAGGAAGTTGAAGATTATTTAGAAGCAACAGCGTTATGTAGGAGACATCCATAGTTTTCCAGGTGTCTGCAAAGTAAGAAGAGAATGGCAGGCTAGAATTAGTAGCAGTTAATTACTTCTAATGTGCAATTAATACATTATGCAGAGCAGGCCCCTAGCAGTGTAGCTGGGTTTTGAAAGCATGACCACAAGAGCAGACCCTTCTAAAGTTCATGGTAGGTGAATGTGCAGCTCATCATGACTGAGAACAAGGGTGACTATACTGTGTCATGTCAAAATAGCATGATTTTTTCTTGAATGTTACTGTTTACATATGAAGCACTTAACATAATGTACAGTACTAAAGATGAAAGCAGACTAAAATAATTTCAATTCTGAAAATACCATACTCGGTGAGATAGAAAAACTGCACTGTTTCCATAGCCAGTGTGCTATTCCTGGAAAGCAAAATTTCTGTGAAGAATCTTCTCAGTCCTCATCAGTCTTGTGTTAAAGCCTTTTATTGACAGGCTAAGTGTTGGCTATATGTTTTTTGATTGTCATGTTTCCAGGAAAGCTTTCTGGCTAGACAATTTTCGACTGGAGTGTGTGATCTTAGTATGCTGTACAGAATGCAATTACTTTATGCATATCCCAGTACCTTACTAATCAGCTCTTGATGCTTACTTACGTCCTAAAACTTACTGCATAATTACAATATTGAAAGTTTATAAGTAAGTAAATGTAGTGGTACTTCTTCTCGTTCGGCAAATCTTCTGGAAAGTGGTCAACTTATCTGGATGGGTGATGTTAGCTTGTATATTAATGCAAATTAGATGTGTTGGAAAGTGTTAATTTTCAGCCCTACGTGTTGTCTCTAACTTATCCTAAACTACTTTTAAAAAATATCTAAGAGATCATCTATACCTAGGGACTGGGATACACAGACAAGTACTCAATATCTCAGGAACAGCAACAGAATTTTGAGAAAGTTTGTAACCTCTTTTCAACATGAAGAAGTAGAGGGTTTTTTGTATTAAAAAAAAAAAACATTTTCCCCATATAATGCATATCTTCTAATTAGAAAGCAAAGTGGATTACTGTCCTTGAGCTTCAAAGATAAATTGCAGTCCCTCCCCAGCTCCCTTCTATGGTAGTTTGTCATTCAGAAGCAGCTAGAGCTTCCTGCAGTCTTATGTCCCATTGTACTACTGGACAGTTCAGTTACCTCAGACTTGAGCTTGGTAAGCCCGCAGAGCACCCCTGAAGCCTGGGCGTCTAAGGAAGCGTAAAACAGTTTTCAGTAACTTAAATTGTTGCTGTGAAAAGAAAGTCGTCTTGTGTCAGTATTATCCTGTTCAGTACCAAAATCTCCAGTTAAATACAAATGTTAGAACTGTTAATTTGCAAAGAAAAGACTTGCATTCTCCATGCTGTCCGAGTTTGTTGAACTGTCCTCCATACTGTCCGAACCAGAGCTTTCACTGCTATCCTGTAGAAAAAGAATGTATTTTCTTTTAGAGTAAGGTATAATTCCTCCTGCTTGTATTTCTTAAAAAAAAGTACATCATTTTGTTTTTTTTTTTTTCTTTTGCTGTTAGAAAGGAAAGATAGTTCTGCAAAGGGAACTTAATCTTCAATGTCTGTAATACTGTCAGCTGAAATAGCTAATGGAGAAAATACAGCCCTTGTTGGGCTGGGTATGAGCTTGTTACTAGTGCTTACAATTTTTTTTTTTTCTTTAAAGGTTAAGGAGGGCTCAATAATAAGTTGAGAATCTAGAATCGTATTAACATAAATAAGTTTAGACCTGTACTAAACCGGAGTATTTTTAAGGCTGCTGTATTGGTTTAAAAGCACGTGATTTCCACTTTACAGCGTTAACTTTTCCCACACTGGATGCCTGTTTAGTTTCTTCTTCAGTACTTACTGCATTCACAACAGCAAGAACCATGCTCAGAACGCAAGAAAGCAACAGGAATTGCATTTTGAGAGAGAGTCCTGTGAAACAGATTAAGAACAGAGTTAGTGCCCTGGTTTTGGCCAAAAGAAAGACCTGGGGGGAGTATGGCTCTCCTCTGTGAAGAGAAAGGAAAATCAGACAGCAGGAGCTGTTCCTAGTTGAGCATGGCTTGTGGTGTGACCTTAACTGTCATTTCTGTATCTTAGTTGCTCACATACATGGTCAGGAATGGAATAAAGAAATGGAATAAGAAGTCATTATGGAATAAAGATTGCTATGCTTCTGCTTCCTGCTGCTTTGTCTGTGCTTTGAAATCTTGTCAGCATTTTGCTGCTTATTATTTTTGTCTTTGATTTTTACCTCTCCCTAGTTTTACTCTTTCCTAACAATTCTTATGGAAGCCTTTTGCAATTTTTTGTTTTAAGCAACAGGCATAACAGCAGAGCATTGGTATTTCTGAGTAGTTCTTGTCATGTGCTCTTTTTTCAGACTCACAGAATGGCTGAGGTTGGCAGGGACCTCTGGTGATCGTTTAGTCCATTCCCCAGACATACTCAAAACAGGGTCAGCTAGAGCAACTTGTCCAGGACTGTCCAGCTGGGTTTTGAGCATCTATCAGGATGAAGAATCCACAACCTGCCTTGACTATTCTCGCCACGGAAAAAAGTTTTTCCTTCTCATTCACAGTCATATAGTCTAGAGCCATACCCCAATGATTTTTGTTAGGAAATTTAGTCCAGGTAACATTAAATCATCTGTATTACCTTTGGATTGCATGTTGAACGGCTCGTCAGTGGATCAGATGAAGTCGGCTGGCTCCAGTGACAGTGTTGTGTGGATGGCTGCTGTCTATATATACAGTTTTGAGTACTGTGGCTGTGTGAGCTGGCACAGGCAGGACGCAGGAAAACCGCAAAACGTCATGAATCTCACCTTCTTAAGACCTTTTGGATATTTAGTTTACTTCTCAGCTGATAAAGATGCCAGTTTTTTTTTTTTTATGACCCCTATTAATCCTTGGAGGATTGATGGGTTTGGCAATGGAAGTGTGTGTGTTATAAAAGGAATATTTGTTGTGTATTTTTTTAAATATAGATATTCTGACTGTAGGGTTCTGCACTTCAGTGATGCTGGAGGAATACTCGCGTGATAATACCTAGAGTACTGAAGCTGCTAATTGAGAGGGAGTGTTACATATTAAAAAATTGCTTCCTAACTTGTGACCTAAAGTCACTGCTACCTTTTGAGGCCACCTGTGTACCAGGCACGTACTTGCAGTTTGAGAGCTATGTTTTATGACATCTGACTATATGTAGATTAAGCAAAAAGCTATTGAAAGACAAGTCTCTAAATAAGTTTTCAGTTACAGAGTTTGTTTGGCCCTTCTGTTTGGTGATGATTTTAGTAGAAATGTCTGAACTGTTTAAATTAATAAGTTTAAATTAATATATGTATCTGGAGAGAATCTCATAGGATGCATTTTAGAAGTTGGCATTATGTTGGATCTGTTTGAGACCGCTGACATCAACAGCTCATCTCCGTGCCCTTTTCTGGGGACATGTCTGAGGGCATAAAGCATAATACATGCTTGTTGGATCACACATGCACTTGCAGCTTAATAAAGATGTGAGGTGAACTGTAAATTTGTTACAAAGCATCCTATTTGCCTGTTGTGGAGGCAATAGAGTAGATATTGGTCATAAAGCACAGGGAGGAAAGAGTGGAAAGAAGAGAACGTGATTTTTATAGGATTTTCTACATTGGCATGTTTGTTTTTGCACAGTTATTTGTTGATTAGTTGGAAAGATTGTCCTCATCCTCAATGAAAATAACTATGAATAGTGACTAAAAAAAAAACCCCACAAATCCCCCCCAAAAAACAAAACAAAAAAAACAACCCAAAACCAGATGGAAATACCCTTCAGATATATTTGAGAAATGTGCTGAAATGCTGATTGGTTCTTTTCCTGTGAAGTACATGCAAGGCCATCACTGAGGATTTTGAAACAGGTGGGATGCTGATCTGATCCTTAATACATTAGGTGCTTCCTATATCCATGGCTGTAATCATCTTGGTGATGGCCCTTGTTTGCCCTGGGACTGTTTAAAGGAAAATCTTCCTTGTTTGCCCTGATAAATTCAATTTCATTGTATCTTTTTCTAGTACTTGGTTTGAGCAGAGTGAGTGGTGAGTACTTGGTGAGGATTAGCCTCAGCGGAGACTATGTCAACCCCTTGGGAGTTTTCCTTGTGTGAACTATATTTGATTGTTTTAAGGTGGCTGATTCTTGGCTGTAAAAAGAGCAAATAAGCAATAGGCTGCAGTCAGGCAGAAAAAATGCTGTCAAAATTATTTATTCCCTGAGACATTTGAAGTCCCAGAGAAAGGATCTTTTTCAAATGGAATTAGCACAGAGAACATGCTATTGTACATGCAGTCCAGGTTAATTTATATACACTGCTGTGTGATGTTACAGAATGTGAAGTGGGCGACAAGTCAGGCTTAGGGGAGAAGTTGTCAGTGAAACTGGTTTTGGTAGGAAATAATCTTTTGTTTGTGTAAGAAGTGCCTATGTTGAAAATAATCTTATCTTCGTTTGTTGTCTCCCAGGGCATGAGGCTGGAGTTGGACTAGGATTAGCAGCCTTTGCTGGTTCAGGAGAAAATTAGCAAGGGGCAAGTGGAATTCCACTATTTGAGCTACCAAACCAGCATTTCTGAATCCCTTTTTCTTTTCACTGGAAAGGTGACATGGTTCAGATGAAATGTGTTTTCTGATCTTCCTTTGTAGGAATAGCATTTGGAGCTTCTTACTTACAGCAGAGCATACCTGGCGGGTTTTCAGTGAAGTGCTTGTCTTAAAATCACAAAGTTAACGGAATTCAGGAGTAATCTCATTCTGTCCTGTTTTTATGCCTAAATTGTGCCTGTCTTCAGGCAAGCAAAAGTTGGGAGATGATGAAAGAAATATTTAGCATTTCTTTCTCAGGAAAAACGGTAGCAGTAGTTTGTGCTTCTGTGGGATGAAGGCAGAATGTGCCTGCTAAGGAGAATAAGGAGGTATTGGAGCTGTTATCCTCTGCCCTTTGTGATGGTGGACCTGTTGCTAATCAGTCTTTGACATGCATCCACACTCAGCATGCTCATACAATTAGGTCATTATGCAGCTTGTCAGCAGGAATTCTGCTGTGTGGCATTGGTACTATTACTGTTGTGTTTTAAGAGGTGAGGGAAGAAGTATCAGAAAAGAGCTGATTTTTTTCATGTGTTTTAGGAATGATGGTTTAAGGACTGCTGTATATGATCTACACTCTAGTTTCTTATCCTCCCTTAAATCTGAAATGAAATTTTCATTGAACCATTGCCTTGATATCTTTTCTTTGACAAAGTTCTCACCAACCCCATATATCTAGGTTGACTTTTATTTTATTTGAGGCTTCTATGCAGAATGTTAAACTGACAATACAGTAAACATAGGAAACAAGTCCTATTTCAAGGTAATTTTCTTCAGCGTATGGTAAAATCCACAGCCTATGATTCTACCGAAGCGTTTTGTGAACAGCTCAGTCATCAGGTTAGTACTATTTATTGGTTCAGAGAGATCATGGATACATGTGGGGTAAAACACTGGTTGTTTAGCTCTGAACCACTTGAAGTAGTTAAATTTTTCTGCTGTTAACAAATGTAGAACGTTTCTGCACTTGTGTTATTTGATAAGAATGCAGTGAACCTTATGCCACCTTTGTCTTTAAAACTATGAAGCTGTTAATTACAGGAATAAACAGGATTCACATATTTCACCAGTTTTAGTGCAGCACTGGGACCCTGTTCAGCCAGGCTCAGAACAGGAGATTTTCATTTATGTCTTCTGCAACAAAGAAGAAAATTTTATTAACATTTGATGCCAAAGAGACATTATTATGCTGTATCACTATAAAGAAAGTGATACGCTAAATTTTCAGAGGGCTCCTGTATCCCTAACAAAAAACCAAGTATGGTTGCTGCTGCCATATTCAGGAGCCATTCATTTAGACCCTTCTTTATATAGGTGCTTTCTTGTTTCTAGTGTTAGGTCTTCTTGATCTATTTGTGAACCAAGAATCCCTTCCAGCCCCCTCTTCACAAGTGACTGACCCCTAAACCCCTCTTTGGATGACAAATCATTGGCAGCAATACAACTCCTTGCAGCTTACTTCCACATGTGGTTTATGACTGGTAAATTGTCATCAGAAGAGCTGGAAAAATTCTGGGAAGAGTAAAGGCTCTGCATGTCTGACCTCTGACCAGAATCAGGATCCACTTAAAATTAGGGAGTTGTTAATAGGATTTTGAACGCATTTCTTCAGTCTGCGTGTTTAGCCAAATGCCTCCTGTCACTTAACTGTTCTAGGATTAATCTGTGCGACTGCTACCTTTGCTTAATCACTGGCAGTATTGTTCAGCTGTCACTTGGGGATAGATCAGAAGAAGGTAGATTGCAAAAGAATGCCTTAGGTTGAATGTAGTAATGTAAACCTCAAATTGCTATCATGACAGCTTCTGTTCAGCAACTGCCTAATTCTAGAGACATCACCAGCACAGTAGTACCTAGCTTGTCACTTTTCCTAGAGAAGTCTCGATGTGGATTGAGCTGAACCAAACATATACCTAGCCCATTTAGGAGTCAGAAATTGTCTCTGCCTAAGCCTTCTGATGCATGCAGGCTGGTGGGTGCTATCTGAGCATGTGTTGCATCTGACAGATTAGGTAAAATAGAGCGTTTGGCCTGCAGCTACAGCATGATTACAGGATGTGTGTTGTATATAGTAATCTAGAGGCGGGCGTAGTTACTTGACCAGCGAGAGATCTCGGTTGTTTTTCCTACTTGGCTTGAGATCTTTAAATGTATTTTCAATCAATATGCTTTGACCATGGATTTAAAAGTACAAGCTTGCTTTGCCTTTCCTTTGGCACAGAATAAAATAGTGTTTCTTGAGAGACAGAGATTCAGAACATACAGGTTCAGACACCACATAGGAATGATTTGATACTTAGTACAAACTACCTCCTAAATTTTTCCTCATGGAAAAGATTACTTTTTCCTATCTTTATAAAACAATTCAGAACCTTGCACCTTTTGCAGTCTTGTTGTTACTGTTCCATTTGCCTCCATGCACAGTAGCCGTGAGCTTCTAGCTACAATTTTTCCCGTACATTGTGGTCTGAGAATGTGCCTAGTCTTGATAGGAACATTTTGTCCTGTTCTTTTATGTTTACCTTCCTTAATCCCAAAGCAGTGGCACCATTCCTTCAAAGCAACGACTTTATCTTGGTCTCCATCGCACTCTTGGAAGAAACGGGTTATGCAGTGTTCCATGGGAACAAGGGAGGCTCTCAAAGGTGCGAGCTCCGAGTGTGTTAATAATCTGAAAGAAAGAGCAGGCATGTAGAGCTGTATTTCATTAATAAATTATCAGGATCATCAAAGATGATAAAAGCTGCTAGAAGATAACAATGGTGGCTTTGACGGAGATGCCCTAGTGGCTTCTGTTGTGGTGCTTCTGTAGTGAATCTATCCCAGGTCATTACGATGATGTGTAATACCTGATAAACTAAAATTTTTTAACTGCTATTTGTTTGCTAACATTTTTTTTCTAGAACAAGTATTACTGTGACTTGTTCACAACTCATTAATTGTGGAGTTTTACCATTGATCTTCAGGAGATCAAGCTTGCAAAGGTGCTTGGCTATGTTCTAAGACAGTAGGTGTGATCAGCACGAGGTATTGAGGGCCTGCAGCCTTGAAACATGGATCCCACCACCCAGTGTCATGACCAAAAGCCTGAAGTGTTAGTCATGTTCTCGGAAGTGGGGGGGCTTCCTCTGTGACACAGGTGCTGTCTTACCATATCTGGTTCTTAAACTGAGAGACTTCCATAGTATTAATTGAAAACTATGGGTATCTCACTAACAAATTATTGCTTACAGGCCTCTGCCCTTTGTACTTGGCCTGTTGCTCTTAGCTTCAGTAATAACAGGATCTCATGAGCCTTGTTTTCTTCCAGAATCAGGGCATCAGTATCTATTAAGACACTGTAGAGCATTATGTGTAATACATGATGATTATCTAAGGCAGGTTCTGACCTAAGACATGGCTCCAGCAAAACAATGAGAGAAGTTCTGTGTTAGAGATTAATGCTTCCTTAGAAAGAGGGAGGATACTGGCTTCTGTCAGCTAGGGACTGGTCCTGTAAGTAGAGAATCCTTCAACTGGTTTAGAAAAGCAAAACAGCCTGAGCTTAAACAGCAAATTAGAACTGAACCCACAGATGTGGGGTTTGTTTTTTTTACCTGTCAACAGGGTGCTGATCAAGCTGATGAAACTGCCAGTGCACAGGATACACATACATGTGATAATTTTTTTCAAAGTCGTGCAGGAGCAGCTCAACTGCATGGTCACCAGCCACAAGGCGCTTGTCATTCTGGTAGATTTTCTTAACCTGAGCACAACAGAGAAATTGATTTTTTTTGTTTTGTTTTGTCCTGAAGAGAACTATCCAGCAAGGAGGTGGTCTGGAGAAATTGAACTTGATAAAATACCACTGGGGAAGTGCGGTTTAGTGTTTGTGACCATACACGGCGTGAAAAGCTTGCCTGAAGTAGTCCAGATGACTTTTGTTGCTGTCTATGTCAACTTTGGTAGCAACTAGAAAGGAAGTGAAATTCTTGTGGCCTAATCATCAGACTCAGCTAAGCAGGGCAGTAGCCTCAGGTTGGTAGGAGATAAAACCAATTTTATCACATTTGTTGATCTTCTGTCCTGAGGCAAGCAACTCAGCTTTTGGTGTGAAATAATCCATCTCAGAAATCGTCTAATTCATACCATTTAGAATGAGATGTTCTGGGTAGGTCAATGACTTGGTAATTGTGTAAGTAGTCTTTGGTGTTGCTAAAGCATATTTTGTTTCAACCTGCTGTGACCTACTGCATGCAACTCCTACTCCAGAGTTAGAGCAGTCCAGGACTTGGTTTTACTTAAACTATTTTCTTACAGTTATGGCTTTTTAGAGTGGGGGATGGGGGAGGTCAGCTGACCCAAACTAGCCAAATAGGTATTCCATACTACGTGAGCCATGCCCAGTATAGAGTCAGGGGAGCTGGCTGGGGCGGGGGGGCAGGAGTCACTGATTGGGAGCGGGCTGGGTGCTTCCCAGGTTCAGTTGGTGTGATACATTAATTGTGCTTTGTACATTCCTTTAACAGTGTTACTGTTGTTGTTTTCCTCTTTTCTCTGCCATTCTGTTAAACTGCCTTTATCTGAACCCACGAGTTTTGCCTTTTTCTTCCGATTCTCCTCTCATTACGGCTGGGAGTGTGGGGGAGTGGGCAAAAAGACCGCATTTTTTTTGTTGCCGGTTGGGCCTGAAGTATGACAGGCAGTTATGGCGTCTATATCTTCAAAACCAAACTACTGTTACCAATTCACTTGGCATAAATCCTTCTCTAAAAAAAAAAAAAGGCCCAATGGTAGTAGATGCTTACTCCATTTTAAGCCAACATAGTGTGATGCTGCAGGTCTACTGGATGGTAGAATGCAGCTCTTGTCTATTAAAACTGAGCATCAGACCTGTGTAATTTTATAGCCCTTGAATATCACAGTGTAGATGGGCAGTGTATGGGGCTGGATTAAAAAGTGCAAACTATTCCCATAGCTGTTGAGTACTTCGGGTACTCTTGTATTGATGGTCAAGTACAAGGTGTGCCTCAAGAACAGAAAAGGAGCTACTTTTGGTTGGTCCAAGGCAGTCATCCCCTGCCCCCATGAGGGTTCCCTAAACTCTAGGTTGTAATTCTGTCTCGAATCCTGCTGTGTGACTGCCCAGTTGCTCAGTCTCATGAGGTCCTTGAGCAGTTTTCTTCATGGTGAGTCTGAGTCCATCCTTCCTTCCTTTGCATACCTGTGTGTTGTCAGCAGACTTTGTCACCTACCTTCCTCTTCCAGGTCACTTAACGAAAGCTGAATGGCACAGGGCCTTTCAACTCATAGGACTCCACAGGTGAGCTCTTGGCTGGCTCTTCCCTCTTACTCTGTCTTTTAACTAGTTATCCATACCTAGACCTTCCATCTTATGGCTGCTTAGTTTCCTCAAGTCCTTTGGAAAATGGCATTGACTGCGTGAATTGGGTCATCCATATCTACGTATTAGTTGATCTTTCCGAGGGGTTTGTGCCGCAAAGCACAAGCTGCCTCATGGCTTCTCAAGTGAACAATGTTTATCTAGGTCTGCGTTAATTCTGACTTTTTTGCCTCTTGTCTGTAGACACTGACTTAAAAGTAATACCCTTGGCTTGCATTTGCTTGGACAGCAGCAATGTTCATAGCAGAAATGTGTCTCAGCTTAAATGAGGGTGAGGGGACATGTAAGTGTATTTTGCAACTTGTGAATGTAATTGAGTCTAAATTGCCTTAACCAGAAAGGGAATGCTCATAGGAAATGGGAGAAGTCATAAGATGTGAATCAGGTTTTTTTCACGTGGCTTGTCCAGTTCTAACAATGTAACTGCATGGTCTTATTTGAAAAGGATTGCTGACCTTACTCCTTTGCTTTTCAGTTAGAAATCCAGAAGTATCCAGATCACGTTCATAATATTGCATAAGGATGTTTTTGAGCCAGTCTCGCATCCGGAGGGGGAACTGATCCACTTCATAATCAGTACAGTGGGGGATGTCTGTGCCAAACAGGAAAGCTTTTGTTAACAAGTGATCTGTTAAGTCCCCATTCGAGCATTTCTGTGCCAAGTTAGATATGATTCTCACTAACAAACTTCCAATTAAGCTTAAAATTGTTGGAGCTGTTAATACCTCAAATTGGGAATGCAACTAATGAGTTCAATTATAAATCTACAATTCTTTGGTGCACTTGCTTAAACAGTTGTGCAAGCCACAATATTTGTATATCTGTGCAGCTTCTGAGCAGAGTTGTGCAGTGAAACTGTTATCAGTCAGTTTCATGAAAGCAGAGTTCTCAACAGCACAGGAATGTTCTTGCTGAGTGTGTGCTTTCCTGTCGGGGTATGCAGCAATTGGAGAGCTTGGCTTTTAGAGAGTTCTGGCTTTTAGATCCTGACTTCTGCATTTGGCATCTAAGTAGTTTTTGGAGGGCTTTGGTTTTGTTTGGGGTTTTTTTTTTGGGGGGGGGGGGGCTTTTGACATTTTCATTTATTAACGGGCTGCAAATACTGGTTTTCTGGTCAAGGTATTAAAAAAAACATCAAAACATCTTCAGATGCTATAGCAAATGGAGCATGTAAGACAGTGCAAGGAGAAGATGGGGTTGACAAATTGGTGTAAAAACAGGAGGGATGTCTTTAGGATTCAGATGCTTAATAGCCTTAATAATAGAAAAAGCAACACTTTAGACATGTTTAGGGTTTGAAGACCTTAATTAGCAGAGAATTGATGCAGAAGGGGGAGAGCACAGGAGGAAAGTAGATAGATAACTTAGGACTAGCTGGTGGTTAAGGCTAGTGGCTCTTTATACCTAGGTGAATTCTTCTTAGAAAAACAAGCCTTACATTTGCAGGAGCCCATATAGTCTAGGTGCAGCTGGCGTCCCGTTTTTGTCCCTTCAAGTTGACATTTGGTGCCAAAGAGTTGACATGTGCCATCATAAGTCTTATTATCTGTACCACAAACCTAGAGGAGGAGCAAAAAACAAACCCACCCCCACCACTGTGGTGAGAAAAATTCTGGTCACTCATATAGGCAATAATAAAGTATCATTATCATATGGTGTAGCAGTTGTGAATACCCACAAGGGAATACATGTTATCAGAAGTATTGAAAATTGTAGTTGTTATATGCCTACATAAGGATTAGTTGTCTGTACTTAACCAGTTTTGAGACACTTGAATTTATTTTTATGTGGTAGTAATATAGTTTATGAGATGGTACAGGATTATTATGCTAGACATGTACTCGTATTCAGTATATGCTCTAAAACATCAAATGGATGAATAGAACTTTTAGTCACAGGGAAAATCCATGATCCCTGAGAGGCTAAGTGAAGCAAATCACTTTAGGTAATACGTAGCTATATGTGTTCATACTATTCTCAAGCTATAGTCAGTGAGTTTGGGTACTTTATACTTACTGTTAAAATTACTGAAATCACCAAAACCCACTTGCATGCTTTTTAGGGTAGAATTATTCTAAATAATAGCAGAGGAATGTGTTATCTTGTAAACATTTTAGTTGTCTTTCCCCCATGCTGTGCACTGAATGAAATACTTACATGCTCATAGTCTTTGGTGGGAGGGCATGCAGCAGGATCTTGGCAAATACATCTGGGTTTCCCTCGTTTGTCCGTGTGACAGACTTTACCTCTTTTGCAGTGGAAGTTCCTACATGCGTCTAGCGGTCATAGCAAGAAGGAGGGACTGTTAGAGGGGATGGGACAAAGCCAAGCACTTGTCAGGTATTACTGACAGTCAAAGCAAAATACGGCCTAATATTCACCTAGAAGTCAAGTGCTTTTTGTAAGTTTGTTAAAATGCAGCTGGATGTTGTATTAAAAAAGCAAGCCAAACTTTAAATGAGGATTTTTGTGAGAATTCTAGCAGTCCCAGGTTTGAGTTGGATGGGGAAATAAATTTCTTGGAAAAAGCTACTTCTCTAAGGACTGACATTTACTTCCAGCTTCCTTTGGTGAAACTTATTCCATTCTGTCTTTGCTGAATCCAGCACTGGCACTTGTCCCATTCCTAGTTGAATTCAAGCTACTGTTCTGAAACTGAATGGTTTCAGTGCAAGGTAGTTCCCATTCCTATATAACTGACAAAAAAAATTGTGCACTCTACAAATGTTTTTCACAAATGAGTGAAAAAGCATGTATGGAAGGGATTCTCTGGGAACATAATTGTGATGCAGGATTATGCACAAGCACAGTTCAGTCATGTGAAATTGTGTGTTGCCAACGGCAGGAAAGAAATGCAGAGTAGCAGATTCCCCAGCAGCTGAGAGTCAGCAGTTACATGATGGCTTTACTTGTGGCTTACCCAGGAGAGCCTTCTCACTCCCGTTGCTTGCATTTTCCATCTCACCATAGGGACTGCCTGTAGTATTAACCTGCACAGTCACAGAGACATAAGCAGAAGTTGTGGTAAATCTTGGGAATAAAAAAATACTTGCACAAAATTTTTTTCACGTACAAATATAGAGCTGACTGAGGCACAGTTTGCTGTGCTTGCAGCAGAAAAGATGTTGCTATGCAAAATGCGTCAGAAGTGCATAAAGCCTCTGGTAGTATTAAAGCGCTCTGTTATTTGAGGGGGGAAAAAAAAAAAAGTAGGAGGTGGAGACAGAGAAACAGGAGCTCAGTAAGGCCTGAGCACCTAATATTCCAGCTTTATTTTAAAGAGAATTTACCTTATCTTCACTTCCCATTGAATTCATGCTCTGAACAGAGCTACTTGTTTCCAGTTGTTGCTCGCCGTCAAAATTAGGTGCCGCACGATTGTAATCATCTTGTTCCGAGTGAATAAGGTCTTTAGTCTTGACATCTTGGTAATCGGTCTCTCTATGAACTGCAGTGTCATCTGTGGTGGTTCCTTCCCCTTTGTGCTCAGTACTGGTGCTCTCCTGGTCATTACTCTGGATTCTCTCCTCTTCCTCATAGGCTGCTTCTTTCCAGGTATTGCTGAGATCTTCCTCGCCATCAACATCACCACTGTCGTGCCCATCATCATCAACATTTCCGTCCTCCATATCTTGTGTTTTCACCACTGGGTCATGATCGCTCTGATAGTTTACTTGAATATTGTCTTTCCTCTCTTGGCTTTGTTGCTTGCCATCCTGATCTTCATTATGGGTTTTTTGAGAAAGGAAGATTTCTTCTTTATATGGCTGCTTCTGGCTCTTCTCCCTCTCTTCTTCTAGGTCAAATTTCTCACCATGTCTCTTGGTTATCTGGATTGGTTGACTGGAATCTCTCAGGATTTCATCAGATTGCATATGGTTTTCATTTTGCTGCCTTCTGTATTGGTTACCTTGATTTGTCTGGTGGCCTTTGGGCTTCATATCTCTGTAATCAGTTTCTTCACCCCATTTCTCATCCTCTTCCACACCTTCTTCTTCCTCACTTTCACTGTTTTTTTCAGATAGGCCAACTGTATTTTTATTATATTTCCACGTGTTATGCTCATGATAAAGACTGAGTGCATCTGCTGGGTTTCCTGCGTTGCCCAGAACATGCCGATTGGCCGTATTGCTGTGTTGCTTATGTGTCCTGAACTGGTAATGCTCAGAGCTGGACTGTTCTCTGCCACTGCTTTCAGAGTCACTGTCCTGGTTATCAGTAGCCAAACCTGCTTTATTGTGCAGAGCAAGGAAATTGATGCTTTTTAGGCTATTTTTCACTTGATGCTCGCTACGAGTTCTTCCTTGTTTTCTAGTGGTCTGGGGCTCATCCCTGTGCTCAGCGCCTGGTACTAATACCTCTGGTTTTAGATTTTTGTGACTGGGCAGCAAATCACCCTTGTCTACATACCCTGCGTTCTCTTCCTTTGGGGCTTCAGGATGGATATCTTCAGTCTTAAAAAAAAAAAGTTAAAAATTAACAAGTAGATTACTAAATCTTAGAATTTATTTGAAGTCAATGCAATGTTATTTTTGCTTTGTATTGCAAGGCATGACACTGACTTTATTTCTTTTCTTTGTAAGTGCTTCTCTTAAGCTAGCCCAGAGCATGAAATTCACACCTGATGTCACTTCCATTTCTTAGCAAATTTGTTGATCTGTCCCTTCTTTCATTGCTGGAGTTTCTGAAGAAGTGTCTGCAACTCTGTTTAAGATCTCACAGGAGGTAGATGCATACGGGTGTCTTGTGAAATCTTAAATGCTTAATTAGTAATTTAGTGTCATAACTTCAGGCACTTGTAGGCTGCAGTAATTATCACTTACATCAGAGAAGGGGTATGTGATACTCATCTTTCTACACAGATAAATGAGAGGCCTGGGAAAAGAGGGGCTGGGGGAGAGAGAGCACCTTTCACAAGGTGGTGTGGTAGTAATTCCTAAGGAGTGCATTGCATCTCAACTACTTCATAATCAACATGTTCATCTACTTTGAGTCTGATACATTATTGCTTCCTAACTGAATTAATCAGGAACTATTGAATTTGGTGGAAACTACTGTATCATAAGCTCACTAGTAGGAATCATAGGTGTTTGAGTGGCTTTTTTTTTTGTTTGTTTTTGCATGCTGTCTAGCCAATAGCAAAAGTAGTAACTTCAGTGGAAAAGGTTCAAATGCTCAAGAAAAAGCAGATACTAAAATGACTGTTAGCTCTTGCTGCAGCAACTGCCTTTCTGCTGCTGTTAGCATCACAGCAGCTGCTGGGTGAGTACAGACACTTCCAATAGCAGCAACATCTGATATATTTCTGAACAACACCTATGGATGTTCAGTGTTGCTAATTGCTTACTACAATATAGCACCTGATGCTGATTTTCCTTAAAGCTTTTGGGGGGGTTATTTATGAAAATGAGACCTTACCAGTGCCCCAGTTGCTGTAATAGCATTTCCTTTAGTGTGGGCAGAGTCATGACTGCTTGGAAACAAACACTCCACTAACCAAATACTTATACAAATTAAAAAAAAAAAAAGTAGGATTAGAAATATTAATTTGGCTCTTGGTAGATCAGCTGTATTATATTTGCTAATGTCAAGACAGTATCTAAATATTTTACAAGTTTGTCTTCTGCCTAGTGTACTTGCTGATGCAGGAAGAGTACTAGGCAATATATTCACTATGTCATTTCCAACTCTAACTTTTTCAGGGACAGACTGTGTATTTGCTCAAATCTAACAGAAATTCAGTGAAGAATTTTTCTGGATTAAATACACATTTCTTGAAGACCTTCTAAAAAAAGTGATCTATGTGGTACCAAGCATTTCAAGCTGATATTAAAACATTTGAAAATTAAGTTTCAGGAGCAGGGGTTTTTTTACATGTGTTTTTGGGCACTGCTGTGTACAACATATTATACGGCTTCAAGTTTAAGCAAAAAGCAGTCTTGTGTGAAGGGTTTCTGGTTCTATAGAGTTAGAAAATATAAGGTCAAACAGTCATTAAGATTGTCTCTTATGGGTGCCTGTATTTGAAGCAGTAGTTTGAGAAAGTTGGGGCTCATGTCGTGACAGGTAGCCTTGTTATGCACCACAACCTCAATGCAGATGTGCCTGGATGTGGTCTTTAGCTGCTGCTTTTTGTTATACCTTTGTCTCCAGGATAAAATAAACTTTTAGAACTTGGTTGCTTATTATTATTGCTTATAACTTATGCTTATTCAGGTCTCTTAATATGGTGGCAAATTTCAGTCAATGTAGCTGTAATTAGCTACTGTTAGGGGACCACTGGCCTTTGATAGATGATGCCTATTCACTTGGAACTGATGATTTGTCGGGTATTGAAATGTTTTGTTTTGATGCAAGTGTCTTCTATGAGTTGTCTCTGGGAGACAACTGTAGGCTGCAAGCTAGTGTTTATACCATAATTTGTTCTGCTGGCTATTTCTTAGGAAAAAGGTTGATATTTTTTTTTTATTTTCATAATGCAGATCACCATTCGGATGGACATGAAATGCATCTGGAAAGCTGCACAGAGTGTGATATAATTCAAGA
Source organism: Himantopus leucocephalus (assembly GCA_003993805.1). NCBI lineage: Eukaryota > Metazoa > Chordata > Aves > Charadriiformes > Recurvirostridae > Himantopus > Himantopus leucocephalus. The sequence goes on along the minus strand of RSEF01000004.1, from coordinate 52,804,927 downwards.
TATATACGAGTCTTATGAGGAGCGGCTGAGGGAACTTGGGCTGTTTAGCCTGGAGAAGAGGAGGCTGAGGGGAGACCTTAGCACTCTCTACAATTACCTGAAAGAAGGTTGTAGACAGATGGGGACTGACCTTTCTCCCTAGTGACAAGTGATAGGACGAGAGGTAATGGGTTAAAGTTAAGCCAGGCGAGGTTTAGGTTGGATATTAGGAAAAATTTTTTCACTGAAAGGGTTATTCAACATTGGAATAGGCTGGCCAGGGAGGTGGTGGATTCGCCATCCCTGGAGGTGTTTAAAAAAAGGGTAGACAAGATACTTGGGGATATGGTTTAGATGTGGTTTTGTCAGGTTAGGTTAATGGTTGGACTAGATGATCTTAAAGGTCCCTTCCAACCTTAACAATTCTGTGATTCTATGATTCTATAATTCATAATTAAAAAAAAAGTTAGCGTAAGAGTTGAGATTTTGCATTTCTTACTACAGAGTATGCTCTGAATTCAGTTGTTCTGAAACATTCATTGGTTTGGAGCCAAGGTCCATTGTGTCTGAACCACAAATGCTCACCAGAATGGTGCAATCAAAAGGAATTTCAATTTGGGTCAACCATAAATGCAAAATTGTGAGCTCTGTCATTAGCATGCATATATGGCATAGGGCTGCTGAAGTCATCTGCCTCATTACCATCAGGGCTGTGTATCTGGCTTGTCAGCCACAGTATACTTTTCCAAGATGAGTTGTAGCTAATGCTCTGTATTGTGAATAGTGATACGTATGGTGGCTAGAACTCTTACATGTTTGAAACTGCATATGATCACCTGGTGTGATAAATTGAGGGTTGCATCCTCCTTATTTACTGGAGCAGTGATAACCACAAGTTCAACTGTCAGTGGAGCTTATTGTCAGTAAGAATATGGGTGTAATGATCATATGTGGGGATTCATTTAAGGTAATTTTTTCAAATAAGTGAAACTTTGGTTTTGAGCTTTAGATTTTGTCCCATTCTGTTTCTAGCTATGTAATATGCAAGGCATGAGATGCTTGGTACTAATTCTTGGTGTGAGGGGGCCTACCTTTTTTTAACCTAATCAATTTGCCAATCACTAGATATGTACTGATGTGGTTTATGTATTTGAGATGAATGCTGTAGGTTGTCTCTTAATGTTTAAAGAACGAGAAGAGTACCTTTTCTGGAGTTTTCTGTCCATGGGTTCCAAGTTTGTAGTTTAAGGGATGGGTCTAGAATAGACAAATGTATTCAATATGTGCATGTAAATAAAAATCTTGTTAGTCTTGTATAGGTCAATGGGATAACATAAAGTATTCACAGAATGGGAAATTAAGTGCCCATTAATAATAGCATGATGAGGACTTACTAGAATAGCAACAGCTGATCCTAGAAGACAAATGAAGAGAGCTACAGCCTTCATGCTTTTCAGATCTTGTAGAGGACAACAGTTAATGGTACTCTGGTAGGGTCTAGAGGCTTCCTTTCTGCAAGCAACATGAAATAAAGTTAGGATTTGGGTATAATGGTCTAGAAATGACTGATGGAAGCAATGTAGTGGCTGCTGTAACTTAAGAGTGGCTGCTTAGTCTGAAGACCCACAAAATTTCCGCACAGTGTCCAGTTGTATTTAAACTCATGAGATGGTTAGACCATCTCATCTAGAGGACACTTTAGTCTTAATTCTTTTACAGGACTTAAGCTGTATGCTGTGTTCAGCAGCTCTAGTGGTGTTACTGAAAGGCAGAGTAATGAATATACATAGGTTAGGCCCTGTAAATACTTATCCACTTTTCTGAGATACTACTTTGTGAAAAATGTCCAGTTTTATTTAGTTTTGAGACAATGCCCATTTGTGGCATCTCAGCAGCCAAGGTGTCTCCTGGCTGCTCTCCTTTGTGGCTGTAGTAGGAGGAATTAAGTGGTGAAGTTCTGCTCAGCAGGTCTCAAAGCCCAGAAATGCTGTCCAGGCTGCTTGACATATGGGTGCAGTCCTGCTTTGGAAGCAACAAACCCAACTCTGCTGTGCAGTAGTGTGTGAGATGGATGGCTGGAAAAAACATACAATACATTAGGAATTTCTTCAGTCTATGCTAATATCCTCATGTGAATGAAAGACAGGCAACTCATTTTTACCTCAGATGTCACCAGCAAATTTTCTCACTTTTGCAGTGCACATGAACTGGAAGTTGCTGTGGATATAGCTGTATCACTAGGAAAAGCAAAAATAAGCAAGTAATATTGTTTCTGTTTCCCCCTTTTTTTTAAATTGTATTGCTTTCTTATTCTTTTTAATTTCCTCCTGTGCTTTTTTCTGTATTCATACAGAATCAGTAGGATTTTTACTCTGCTTCTATTTCTGCTCTCATTCTCCTGGCTGTTCTTCCTTGGAAATTGTCTTCTCAGTCTTCACCCCCCCCTTGCCCTTTAAAATATTTTCACTTTCCACCTAACACATGTCCTTTTTCATTGCTTCCCCCTTTCCAAATGAAACACGTATGACTGTGTCCTTAATTGAAGAACATTGTGTCTTTTGCTGGTTGAACTCCCTGGCATTATGAAAAAACTGGCAGTGGTTTCAGCCAGTTAAGTAAACTGTATTCAGTTACGTGAGGCTCAATGTATGGTTTTAAAATGTTGTTTACCCAGATGGGTGGTTTTTTTAGGAAGGAACCCAAAACCCCAAAAGGAGAATTCCAGGGGAGCTTGTGTTTATGGGAGCCAGAATGGTGAAGCACGAAGCAAGGACTTTGAGCATTACATTGCTTTTTGGTGTAGAAGCTTGCAAAAGCATCCTGGCTACTCCTGTGCTTAGATCTGAAGTGTACACTTTGGAAGATCCCTGTATTATACGTTATTTAATGTCAATATTGTTTAGTTAATGAAGAGCAAAATACTTCATTAGTGGGGCATATCTAGTATGTGAACCACCTCTCTTGCAGTTAACTGATTTAGTCGCCAAATTATATCTTGTCTAATTATCTATTATCTCTTTGGCATCCAGAGTTAGTTGTTTAAGATGTTTTCATAGGGAAAGACAGAAAACAACAAAAGCCATTAATGAGCATATGTGAAGTGCCTCACTGGACTGTGCATGGGCAGTCACTTCAGATCAAGGCAAGTTTTGTTAGACTGAGGGTCATGCAGGCAGCTTGCCAGAAGTGCAGGGGCATAATCCAATTTCATGTATAGCCCTAAAAACTGTACACTGTGTTTTTGAAAGCCTGGCAAGTGACTGAGGAAAGAAGTATTTGAATTAGGTAGTCCTGATTTCTGTTTCTCTCTGCTTCTGGTGAGCAACACAGCTCTGGGCATGTCACTTGGCTGAGTTTCTTTTTCTAAAAGTCTCATTTGTTGTCTTTGTTTTGGTAAACTAGATTGAGAGCTATAAATGAAAAGCTCTCTTGTATTATATTTTATTTATAATTACGTTTTTTAATTTGGCTCTGTCATTGGCTGTAAAAGTTGCCTCTGTCACCTTTGTCCAAAGAATGAAAAAGTGGCTGGAATAAATCTGAGTTAAGGTGGCAGGACAGGGCTTTTGTATTTTTCTCTTTGTAACTAGCCCACAGTGGCCCATAGGAAGCATAAGGAGCATAATCTATTTGAATATCTTTTTTTTTTTTTTTCTGGTCATGATAGTCTAAATGAGTCTCAAGGTTTTATAATATTTCTGCCAGGAGGATAATCTGCCCGAAACATTAAGTAGCATTTCAAAACACAGTCTTAAACTGTAATGCATGTGCAACTACTGCCAGTGTTAATTCCTGGGGTTTGCCTTTCTGAATATGGCAGCAACACCAATTCCTGTGCAATAAGTGTAGTCTCCTGCTGTTTTTGGAGCAAGGAGTTTTGGGGTTTAGATGGTGCCTTGTAGTGGACCTGACTGTTCTAAGTTAACAGTGTAATTCTATGTCTCCTCCCTGTGACAAGTTCAATAGCCATAGTCACAAAGATTTTTTTTCAATGCTGATGGTACTCATGAAGGGAGAGCAGTAAGGGAGGTTGCGATGACTGTTACAAAGCTGCAAAGTCAATCATAGTTTCGTTATGGCTGGAAAAGACCTTTAAGATCATCAAGTCCAACCATTACCTAACTCTACCGGCCCCACTTCTAAACCATGTCCCTGAGCACCATATCTAGATGGCTTTTAAATACATCCAAGGATGGTGATTCAACCACTTCCCTGGGCAGCCTGTTCCAGTCTTTGATAACCATTTCAGTGTAGAAGTTTTTCCTAATATCTAACCTAAACCTCCCCTGGTGCAACTTGACGCTATGTCCTCTTGTTGTAACTTGTGAGAAGAGACTAGCGCCGACCTCTCTACAGCCTCCTTTCAGGTAGTTGTAGAGAGCAATAAGATCTCCTCTCAGGCTCCTTTTCTTCAGACTAAACAACCCCAAGTCCCTCAGCCGCTACTCATAATACTTATTCTCAAGACCCTTCACCAGCTTTGTTACACTTCTCTGGACCCTCTCCAGTATCTCAATGTCCTTCCTGTCCTGTGGTGCCCAAACTGAACAGAGTACTCAAGGTGCGGCCTCACCAGTGCTGAGTACAGTGGGACAATCACTTCTTTAGTGCTGCTGGCCAGACCATTCCTGATGCAGGCCAGGATGCCCTTGGCACATGGCACCTCACATCAGCCACTTCAATAGGGAGAGGGGGAAAAAAAAAAAAAACCTCTTTGTACAATGGATTGTGGAGGATTCTGTCCTCCAGGGGTGAAAGGAATGTTTCTGTTGGTGTCACTCCATGTTCGGTTAGGCTCCAGGGGCTTGGTTGTGCATCGTGCCAAGACTGTTTGCCAGAATCCAGGAGAACCTTTTTGCTTGCAACATGTAATCCATGTGAAGGGTTTTAGGTGGTTTGCTGGAGTAGGAGCCAAGGGATTTGCAGCTTGAAGGGTAAAGCTCTTGGGGGGGGAAAAAAACACAAGGAACTCTTCCTGCAAGCCTACAGCCCTTTTTGCTGCAAACACTGTGGCTCATGGCAATGGGATTTTTGTCCTTGCTCATTTAGTCTTTCAGTGTTAGAAAAGTTATTTTTTGCTGAAGTAATAGAATAGCCAGCCTGAGCAGGTGCAGAGATGAGAAAGCTCTTGTGGGTTGTATGTAATATGGCAAAAAAGATGATGGTGATGGAAGAAATTAAACATTAGCTCATTGTCATATGAGGCAAGGATCTGCAATGTGACATTTACTTTTTTTTCACACTGAAATCTAAATGTGAAGACACTTTGTTCTTGCTTTAGTTTCCAAATTTGTCCTACAGAACAGAATTTCTAAAAACATGCTTTGGTAACATATAAAATTAATAGACCTGTCAGTAAAGAACTATTACACAAGAAGGTATTTTAAAAGCAAGCAGACATCCTCCTGGAGAAATGCAGTTGCTATATTCTGCAGAAAAATCTGTAGGAAAACTTAGCCAAAAAATTAATAGGAAATTTCTTTAATATGATTTTTTTTTTGACCAAGAAATGAGAAATTTAACAATACTTCAGCTTGGGGTATTGAGAAAGCAATGCTAACTTAGGCACTCCACTGCTTTTTCAGGCTTGGAAAGAAGAATATGTTTTGCCTGAAACTCGGAGGAGGCAAAAACTCAGTGTCATTTATTCCATTGCAGTGGGTTCCCAGCAGGATACATGTAGCTCAGCTTAAAATGGAAAAAAAATTGCTCTTCTTGATGTGGATGTGATAATTGCTCTGAGTAAATAACCCCTGAATGACTCTTTTTGAGAGGACAGTGCACAGATGCTGAGCTGAGCTGGAGCTAAGGGTCCTTTGGGGCACTCAGTCTTATTGAACACAGATGCAATGGGCCATGTTAGACTGCTCTGAGATAGGATCCTGCTGCTGCTGCACAGCAAAGTATGTCCAGCTCATGACAGCCTCTGCCAGGACTTGAGCAGAGTTGCTTTATGAAGAGGAGTTGCTTCTCTGAGTATGGGCAGCACACAACAACCCGGCATTGTCAGAGATCTGTATGCATCTGAGGGCCTGTGCAGCATGGCGAACGTCAGTCCCAGCCTGTGATCAGGCTTACAGAAGTGTTTGGGGTAACAGAAACCTCTGATACATCAGTAGGTTTTAAAAGATTGAATGCTTATCCATCTACTTGCTTTGCTGAACTTGAAAACAGTAATACTTTCCCCTCCAGTAAGGAGAGCTGGAAAAATGGATCATGAGTTAAATGTCAATTTATCCTTAAGATAAGTGCATTAAAAAAAAGTGCCATTTAAAGATTCATGATTATGTGTTTTCTGTTTGGAAACCCAAAGGTTATAACTCAACAGTTCAAGTTTTGGCTGAGATGACCGCTTGTGTCCTTTAGCCTTCAGTTGTGGAGACTTTTGCTCAAGGGTTATTTCACTCCTTATGGTTCTGCAGTTGCTGGCATCTTTGCTGAAACTCAAGCAATGCACTCTTGGGGATGAGAGAGACTACTTGTGAGCTTATACCTGACAGGAAGACTGCACAAGGGCTGCCATTCTAATAGTGTGTCAGTAGTCACTTGAAGTACTGATCAATGACATTACTTCAAGCCCTCTAGACAAAAATAATGGCACCTGGCATGCCTGCTAGTCTTGCCTGTCCTTCTCAGCTATACTGTACCACGTGCATTTTGTACACCAGAGCAGCTCAGTCACCCAGGAATTTCACCAGTATTCACTGTTTCTCATTGCTCATAGCAGGAAGTCTGCATCTTTAATCACAGATTAAAGAGAATTTCAAGAATAGATGAGATGCCAAGTGCAGTCTTTCCTGCAGTCTCTGTATTTTGTTTCTGATTCAGCATTGTTGTCAGCCACTGAAATAGCAAACCTCAGGGAGCTTTGACCTAGCGGGTTCTCTTGCTTTTTGAAATGCCACCCAGAAGTGATCAACTTGCAATGGCTATGGCTGAAGGTGACAGATGCCTCATGTTTAACAAAAGAAATCATGCAGACTGACCTACTTTCAGCTCTAGCGTTGGCAGAAAACTCTGCATAGGCTTTTGTCCTTAGACCTAACTCTAGAAGATGAAGTTACCCAATCCCCTGCTATCACTAATGAGCGTGGATGTTGTCTGGTGTTTAGAAAAGAGATCTGGAAGCCAAGGGGTCAACTATAGAACTCAGTTTCTCATTGTGTAGAATGGGCATGAATGCTCATTGCATGAGGATGAGACTTGGGTAATAAGCTTTTGTAAAACCTTGAGTCAGGTGAAATGTTTTAAGACACTATGATTTTCATAATTATTAAAATGATAGAGAAGTTTCAGAATTGAACTTTCATTCATATATTCCGTAAGTATCACTGAGGAACCATCTAATGTGATTTTTTTTTTTAAAATCACCCCATTGAAACTTTTTTGGACTGCAATAAAATTGGATGTCTTGTAATTACTGTAAAAAGTCTCTGGTTGGTGCTATGTTAAGCTTATTAGCAAGAAACGCTGATGCCCACATCCTCACTGATAAATGCTGTAAAGATGTAGTCCTCATAGCAAGGTGATGATCACAGCACTAATACTCTGAGTGGATGGAGTTTTCCGTACAAGGAGAAATTCATGAATGTTGAAATGGAGAATTCTCCATGCAATGTCTGTTCTTTCTGTAACCAAGATGTACACATGATACTCTTAGATTGCAACTGGTACAGCACATTCTTATGTCTAGGTCTGCTTCGAAAGCCCTTCTGAGAGCGTGTGTCTATACATATTATATATGTGTATAAGCTGGTTCATGTGTGTACATATCTAAAAATAAAAGGCAGAGATCTGATCTGAGTAAAAGAAGAGATTGTAATAAGAAAATAAATACCAAAGCATAAAACTATTCTACTCATTCTGTACCAGTAAATAGCTGCTAATGAGAATTGATCCCTCTGATGCTAGCAGTTTTACAGCTGCAAAAGCCATCAGCTGTAAGTCCTTGATGGCTGAATGCAAAACTCCCCCAAAACAATAATATTTCAGGACATGTTAAAACAGTTTTTTAAAGAAACCATTCATGTGAACTTAATGTAATTGTTTGATGTGTTAAGCTTCCCTCTACCATTTGATTTTTATTTTCTACTTGTTGAGATCTGTTTTTAGGGTTGTTTGGGTTTTTTTTTTTTTCAGAGTTTAAGTCCCGTTCAAGCCAACAAGAGCTGCCTTGATTTAATTTGTGAAGGGTCAAAATGAGACTTCTTGAGTAGCCAGAATTATTTTCTGTATTTGGTATCAATTGGTGGGTTTTGTTGTCTCCCAGAATCTGTTTCCTTTGTGGGTGCACTGTTTGCTACAGGTTTTTACCAGTTCTACCAACACCTTTGTGAAAGGGTCCTGCAAGACCTGCCACAGTTTCTATCTCTCCTCTCTGTTACTGGAAAAGAGAAGGGTGAATCTGGGCCTTGTGGCCTTGTCTATGGGATTTAGTTTCCCGAACTGATAGTACAGGAGATTGTGACAAGTGTTGGGAAATCAGGTTGCACCGTGGCTTTCAGCTGGATGATTGCATGCTTCTGCAAGAAGCATGTATTTTGCTTGACTGTTGGCCATTGCATAATGCTTTATTGTTTTGCAGGATCACAGGGAAAATAATGGACCCAGCAGTAAGATAAAGGTCATCTTCCTCAACACAACAACTATACAGTGTTTTCTCTTATAAAGAACATTTCTTTCTGTTCTAGCCATAAATGTCTGAAATGATTTATCCTTAAAACAAACAATGATACTCTATGAAAGCTTCAGCTATTTCTCAGTAAGTGACAAAAAAAAAAAAAATTGCAGAGGGTTAGATACAAGCCATTCTAAGGTTTTAACTAAAAATAAAGAAGAAACAGTACCACAGCAGTAGAAGAGGTGCTCCTTCTTGGTTAGCCACTGATGAACTGGAAATCCTTGAGCCTTGCAAAATCTTGCTGCTTTTCCTGTGATATGTTTTAGCGTCTGATATGGACAGTCTCAGCAAGTGTGTTTTGCTGTAAGCTTCAATGAAGGAAGATGATACTCTATGGGTCTTGGTAAAACTAGAGGAAACAATTTCCTAGGCTTCCATGGGNGGGGGGGGGGGGGGGGGGGGGGGGGGGGGGGGGGGGGGGGGGGTACTGGGCTAGTGTAATTCTGCTGAATTAATTGAATCGGAAAGACCATTCAGTGTTCACAGGCGCTGGGCCAGTGGAGCTCAGCCATTGTGTGGGAAGGACATATTTAGTCTTTTGTGGGCAGGGGAGCGGGTGCAATCATTTCTGCCACATTGGCTGGCCCAAGAAGAGCTGAACTAAGGGATCAGCTGGGGCACTGACATTGTGGGCCTGGGGGAAAGTAAAGCAGGGAGGAAGCTGGTCCTTGCTAAACTTTTCACTGTTGTTTCAATATACTGCATGTGGTGTGTGTAAGCCTGTAAAAAGGAAGAAGGTAGAGGAGTGAAAAGTAAAGCTCTAAATTAAAAATGCAAAAGTAGGATTGGTTGGAGAGCCTTACATAACTGTTAGGAGTGAGCTATTTTGAAGCTGTTGCCATGGCTGTGCAGTCTGCTTGACAGCAATGGTACAGAGCAAGCTGGTGTACCTCCACAAGTGGTGCCTGCCTGCAACAGATGCTTTATAGCTTTTGGTTTTGTAAAGATTTGGTATTAATGACATTGATCTTTCTTGTTTTCTTCTCATTTCATTATTCCATAAAATGCACCTGCTGAACTGGAATACTTTCTGGGAGGCTCTCGGATCAGAAATGGTAGAGCGAATGCACCAGTGTAAGAACTTCCAGTGGTGTATGTGGTAAAGTCAGCAGATCAGGCCTCCAATTTCTCATTTGGCCAATATCATGTCTTGCTAATGAGGATGCTTTGCATATTGTGCTGACATGATTGGAAGAGAAGTCAAAGTAAAATGAAATAAAGTGTACGAATGGTAAGAACTGCTGAAAATTCTGTCATTTTAGATAATGTTTTAACGTGTTTTTTTAAGGTTTCAGTTTTAGTAGCTTCTACTCTGTGCATCCCAAAAGGTAACAGGTGTTGTGAAGGTGATTAGACAAGACACAGTGAGAAGCATACAAAATTTTGCAATGTTTTATGTGGCTAACTGTGAAGTGTATTGTTAATAAAATAAATAATAAAAAAGAGAGGCTGAAATCACAGCTGAGCCCTCTCTCTGTAGACCAAGCAGAAAATAAAACTGACAAAACCCCATGCGAAATTCTTTAAATCCCTTCCCCTTTTATCTCTGCTTCTTTGCCTGGAAGCTAATTCATGCCTATTGGAGTTGAAATTGTGCTGGTCTGTCCACCAGTCAGCGTCTGAAAGTGATATTTCAGAATGTCCCACTTGTTTTTTCTTTTATTGTGCATTACTAAAAGATGATTGGTTTTATCTATTCAAAACTTGTACTATCAGATTAGCTTTATTGAGGGATCAAAGATAAGTGTTTTTCTGTGATTCTTAAATACTCCAGGTATGGACAGATTCTCAGCTAATAGAAGAAAGATATTCAGGTGACTCCCTAGAAATTAGAACAAATACACCAATGCTAGTCTGTCACTAGCTAAGTATTTAGCTCTTTTTCTCATAAGATTTTTCCAATAATGGCTATTAACATTGCCTTGAAATTGTTAATTCACAAAAAAGTGCCAGATTGTGAAGAACTATGCAGGAACTTGAAGCTGAAATTTGTAGGGGTTTGAAGGTTATTGCTGGAAAATGTGTATGGGATTTCTAAGCTTTGCCTGTTTGTGTGTTTAAACAGTTTTTTGGGGACTTACAGGGTGGTGGGAGAGGAAATGTTTTGGTTTTGAGGATGCTGAAGGATTATACATTGTTTATCAAAGCTGTTATGTATTTGCAAAATGTTTCATTAAATCCAAATTTCTGGGTTTATGTTTGATGACAAAGTGCTTTGGCTGAGATACGACCCCTGGTTGTTTTCTGAGTGTCATCAGGCAGCTTAAGCTTGTCTCAGAGCCATCAGTACTAGCAAGGAAGTCTATCCATTCCCACTGTGTCAGGTAGCATAACTTTTGGAAACCTTTTCATTGATGGATTAATAGTTGTCTCACCAGAAAGAGGTGCTGTACCATCGTGGTAAAGTATAGGGGTGAGGGGGAAGCCAAGCAGTTGCTGTGCTGGAAAACTGCAACCTAGAAATTATTGTTGTGACTTCATTTGGAAAAAAAAAAAAAATTATATCCTGTCCCCACCTGTATTTTACTCAGGAGGAAGGTGTTGAGCATTAGTGTGTTTGACAGCTAGATGACCTTTTAGTGAAGTATATGGCTGCGTCAATTCTGGCTCAACAATAGAAGGGCATGAATTCACTTAATACCAGTATTACGCCAGAGGTCCTGATATCCTGGCTTGATCCTTGCTTTGGTTTCCATTTGTGTTTCAGTGCTGTGCTTGTAGCTTGTGTGCTGGATACAAAAATGTGGGATGCATCTCAGCAGCTGTGTCAGTGGAGAGGCACTTTTGTATTTCAGTAGACTTTGGACTAAACCCCTAATTAGTTAAGACCAGATAGTCCCCGAATTGCCTGATCACCATTAGACAGCAGTGAACGTGACAGCTTCCATCAACCTGTGCTTGATAAGCACTGATGTATCACTGTGATTGGAGCGTTAGTGCGTCCCATTCTGGTTGTCTGCTGTACTGTGCAATTATTGATGTACCTCACATGAAATACCCGGTTTTATTTTAGACTTCAGATCTTTAGTTGCAGCCTACATTGTTACAGTGAAGTCGTGCATTATCCAGCAGGAGGGTGGGAAAACTGGACATGTAGGGTTCTCCTTAAGAGTATTTTTGGGCAAAATGACTGCTTATTGGTATTACATGCTCGTCTTCAGTAAGTCTAACCTGCAGTGAGGAGGAGTATGACTGTTGGAAGGAAAAAAAACTACATGTAGAGGAAAATGAAAGGGAGAATATGCAGCAAACAATAAAGAAAGATTAAACATGGAATAAAGAAGACACATGAGGGAGGTGAAAAAATTTTATTTATCCATGTCTCACTGTGACAGCCGCTAAACAGACACTTGAAACAAAGGAAGAAGAGGAAAAGCTCAGAGAAGTTTGCTTTACATTTATTAATATGCCTGTCTTGCATTGTATTCCCTGGCAGAAAAGGTCTGTGGGTATGACTGACTGTGGGGGAGAGGCAGTTGGGCTGGAAAGATGTTTGTTTTTATTGGAGCTGTCTGCACATCTGCATGCCTGGTGAAGCCATAGGCCTTCAGATCTCTGCCCACAAGAGAGTGGTGTTGAGCCATCCACTTCCGTACCAGGTATGAGGGTCAATTTACGGGTTTTTTAAATGTAAAGTACCTTTTAACCTTGATGCTAGTTCTGATTCACAAATAAAGTTTGACTTTTCCATCAAATGTACTTTACCCTGAAATGAAAAAGTGTAAGCAAATTGGCATTCAAGTGGGGTTTTTAGAGTAGATGAAGAAAGGGTGCATGTACACTGGCAATTGTATCCATAGTATCATACCGAGCTTATGTGTCCCTGCTTTTTCTCTTTTTACTGGAGAGGAAAAATAAGAACCGCGAAACAACAGACAGACATGAAAGACTTTGAGTCTGATTACAGCCGGGGCTGATCATGCAATGCTGTATGTGCCATGGCTTTCCAGGTTGTTGCAGATCAGATGCCAGATGGTGTTGATAGGGCTCTAAGCCTATCTGTGGTTGCCTGCTATTTATTAATTAACAGCTGATCAGGAAATTAAGGGAAGTGTCTGGAACTTCCTTACTAAATGGTGTACCTGAAGCCTTTGGTGAGCCTGTGAAATGACCTTCGTTTAAGATACCTATATAAATAGTTTAGATTCTCAAAAGACCGCAGCCTGTAGCAGCTCCCATTGGAAATGTTGGCATGCACTGCTTGTCCTTTCCTATTGGAAATAATTGCTTGTGTTAGTGTGGACCATAGAGGCATTCCATGGGGAGTTTAGTTATCTTGAGAGTTAGCCAGGTAGAAAAACTTGTTGGAGACAGTGCTGGCAAAAGGAAGCAACCGCTGCCTCTGACCAGCTTTGTTCAACCTCAGTTCAGTTGTGCTGCACCAAAGGAACACCGTGAGGGGTTTCCTGTGCCTTATTCTTGAGGAGGCAAAAGAATATCTAGATGTGGGTGTATGGTCAGTTGTGGCTCTTTAGGTATCTTATGGTAGATATTCTGATAGGAAAGTTTGCCCAAGTATTTTTGCATGCATTGTTTTCTAAATTAATTTGTCTACTGAAAATAAATGACTGATAATTATAGTGTTTATATAATATATGTGTGTGTATATATGCATATATATTACATCCTGTGGACTAGTAATATTAGTACATTACTCCTTCCTTCAAAAGAAAGAAAACCAGACTGCCTTCTGAAGGCTCCTTGTACAGAATTGGGACTGAAATTTTTATACTCTGAAAAACTAAATTTCAGGACAGCTTTTTTGACTCTAAAAGCAGCCCTTCTTAATTAGAGATCAGTGATGTCCTGAGTCCTTTCAAGATTAGCAAGCACCTCTTAAGATAGAGCATAATAATAAATGTATATGAGATGATGATGAGTACTTTGAAACTGAGCTATCTCCTAAGAGGTTTTTCAGTGAAAAATCTCAACAAATGTGGCTTAAAAACATTTAAAAAATCACGGAGAGACTAAGTTAAAAGTCCTCCTATGTGTTCTATTTGGGCTGTTATTTGGTCAGCTCTGCATCTAAAACCAGGTTCAAGAGCCACACAGACTATGTGGTTTCACAGTTCATGTTATGCAGTAGTCCAGGAGCCCCCCATCATCAATGTTTTATTCCATATGGCAGGAGTGCTGTCTACTTCCACATTATAATTCCTTTATTTTGTTACCTGGTGTTTTCCAATCCTTCAGCAATCTCAATCTTTCAAAACTACATATTGCTTTTTCTAGATATTGCTGCTCTTTATTTCTTGATTTATCTTTATTAAATGCTGTCCTGAATGTATTTCTGTATATGATGCCTGAGAGGAGAACAAGTGCCAGCAGGACTCTGAATGTGTGGACACGAGTTGCACTTATAACGTGCGGGAACTGACTCCAAAACGGGCTGAGGCTCTGATGAGGCTGTCTGCGTGCTGCTGCTAAATCGGGCTTCTGTCTTTCGAGGCATGATGCAGTTAGCATATTAGAGACTCTCATCCTGTCTCCTGTGAGCTGCTGCACTGGGCTGTGTCATGTTTGACCACATTGCCTACATAAGCTGAAATTAAATGTTTAAAAAAGTGAGAGAGAAATAAACATCTTTCCCAGCCCGGGAACATTTGACTCCCGTTGGGGAGGAGCTATTTTAAAGCTCAGACTGAGGGATGGCTATTTTTGCCCTTCAGCCAGACAGAGTCAGCTAATGGTCTATAATGTTCAAAATGTTTTGTTGACCAAATTCTTAAAAAGTAGAAGAAAAAAAGAACAGGAAAACTCCTTAAACCAGTAAGAGGTAGACGTGGCTCTAAACTGAAAAGGTCTTATCTGTACCTCAACCCTTTTGTAGCTTGGGACTGCAGAGATGTGCTTTGTCTTGCCGTATTATTCAAGTATGCATTTGCTTTAATAATGAGACACAGAGATTGAGGTCAGCATGAGTATTTTAAGGGCAATTCTGCTGAAAGCACTCATGTTGCACAAGTTGTGCAATCTCCAAGTGTGGTGCAAGAGATGGTGGTTATTTCACTTAATCATTTCAGACACACAGTGCAGTTAGAGGCTTTTGGGGAAGCGTAACGCAGAATCAGACAGTTGCACAGCGGAGACTGCTGTCCGAATAGCATCGGATGTTGTGGTTCATCTACCTGTTTGCTGATGTTCCACTGAGTACTTGCCTTAGGACTGCCTGTGTAGATGGATTTAAGTCCCAGGGCGGGGGGTCAAACACGTTTCATATTACGGATGGATGTCATTTCACTCAGTATTGAACCCGACGGCCACGTGAAGCGGCTCTGCAGCTGTTTGGGAACACCATGAAACAAATGTAAGTGGAGAAAAAAGCCATATCCGCTTGTGATGGGGAAGTTGATGTAAAAAGCATGTCAAGACTCACAAAGGAGTTTGTCAAGACTGTTTATTTAATAAGTGCTGTGATCTTTGGTGATGACAAGTAGCAAAGCCTTTGTCCATAAGGAGACACAAAAATTGTGCAACATTGCACTTAATCTGTTCCTTGTTGATTCAGGAACAGTGTGGCCTTAACCTGGAGTATCAACATCTCCTGTCGTGGTCCTGGTTCTCCTGCTAATATTCCATATAGCCTGTAAGTGGCTTATTTCAGCTCTAATGCTGGCTACCTCTTGCTCAGGAACCGGCAAAACCCAGTTGTGGTTTTGTATAGCTAAGCACACCCTGCCCTGCTCCTGGGCCCCTCTTACCCTGCCTCCAAGGCAGCGTTTCAGGGAACTTCCCTGGCTGCTAGGAGCTCTGGGACGGCAGCTCTTGGGATTTTTTCACTTGGCTGAGGGCAGCTAGGCATTGCCCTGGAGCGGGCAGCTGCTCTCAGGCCTTTGCAGGGCACAGGAGGTTTTTGGTATCCCCCGCAGCATTGTGCCCCCGGCTTCTGCCCTGGGTGACTGCTCCTCTCTTCCCTCAGGTTTTTCCCTTGCTGTGTGCATCTTCGACTTTGTGCAATTGCCTCTTCCTCAAATAGAAATAAATACTGAGTAAGGTGTGTTATTTGTGACAGCATGAAGGTCAGGCTCCTATCAAATCTGCCATCTGCGTGTGTGATGTCTCGCTGCCTCTCACAAAACAAAGAAGTGTCTGTGGGTGGGTGGGTGTAATGTTTGTTGTTCAGCAAGCAATGGGTTTAAAAATACCACTTGTGAATTACCTGACAGGAGCAGTTTTAGAAGGCAGTCCACGCCTGGCACATCTTAGTTCTCTGGTGGGAAAGGTATTTGAAGAGATGTTTAATTTAAAACAAAATTAACTAAACATGAAAGGAACAGGATGCTGAGAGGAGATAAATGTCTTGCGGGCTCAGGCAGCATCAGTGTTACAGTGGCTGGTGGTTTTCATTACAGTACCAACGCCTCTTTGGGGTAGCTCAGGTCTCTGGATTTGTACTGGGGAGAGGGGAGCAAAAGGGCACGGAGATGGGGTGAGCTAGGAGGGGAATAAGCAGGCAGCTTGTGTTCCACAGAGACCCTCTGGCAAGAAGGGAGGAGTGAGGAGATCGTATCTTGCAATATGATATCCGTCTTTAGCTCCCCCAGCACCAGAAATGCAGAAAGCATTTACATGGGCTTGTTTCCATTTTAGGCAACAGTTTGGGGGTTAGTGAAAGCTGGTTTAAGATGTGTGTCTGACTGATCCTGAGTCAATTCCTTGGATTTTTACACAAATCCATCTCACCTCTTTTGTATGGGTTCTAAATTATTTTTGAGTGAAGGCTTCGTGGACGACTCCAAATGGCTGTGTTTACTCTGGATGTTAAAGATGTATCTCACAGAGTAAAACTTTGATTTAATTTATTTAATTTTCTTGTCATTTATTTAAAGAGCTTTGTTCAATCATTTCCTTGCCATTGCAGAAACTCCTTGGTAAATTATACAGTACTTTTATAAAAGTGTTTCCATTGCCTTTTGCCTAAATGAAGTAAGGATTAGGGAGTAGAGCATTCTTTTGATAGGCCTTTTCTTCATATGTCTGTTTTGGTGTGTTTTATTAAAAGGGTTTTAGACATCTATCTTTTAATCAAAGACTGGTATTCATTTCCGAGTACCCTTCTCTAGTGCTGTAGCAATGACTTCCTGTCTGAACGAGTTATACTAATTTCAGTGCTGAAAATCCAAAAATAGCTGTAAGGAGAGGAATCAAATTATAGTTTTACTGTGGGATGAGGTGGTGGGAAGGAGAAGGATGCTGCACCTTCTCCCTGTGTGGGCATAGGTGCCTGTCTCCCTGTGCTCAGAGGGAAGCAGGACTCAAACCGGGAGCAAACAGAGCACCATGCAGAGGCACCACCTTGCAGGGAGCTGTGACTGTCGCCTGCATTCCCCCAGAAATTAATCTCCTGAAGTGCACAGCCAGAAAAAACCAGCCTGTCAGCAGTACCACACATTGTAAAGCAAGATGTCCACAGCCGTAGCATCAGGATCTAATCGTTACAGCAAAGGAAAGAAAGAATAATAGTTTAGAATATTTCTACATGTAAAATTCTCAATAATGCAATACATTTGCTAATTTATTTGATAACCCTAAAGCCAGAAACTCCAGGCCCAAGCATCAGTGAGCTCTGCATAGCCGAGGGGTCTGCAGTGCCCAGCACGTCCCCATCTCTTGCTGCCCATACCTGTGCCCTTCCGTGCTGCATCCCGCACCTCCATCACGGCAGCATTTCCCTACGCTGCATCTCTGTGTTGGAGTCGTGGCCGTAAGCACCTGGTCGGCTAGAGAAATGGCCAGCTCAGCCAAACCTAGTACACCACACGCTGCCAGTGGGTGAGGGAAAGCTCAGACAGGGCAAGCCTGGCTGGCGTCAGGCCCCAGTCCGTGCCAGCTCAGCAGAAAGCTTATGGCTGCCCCCAGCAACAGTGATGCTGTGGGGCTGCCCTGGTACAGCAGCCAGCTGGCATGGGCTGGTTTTGCTAATGGATCTATGCTCAGAAATGTGTTTTCTTGAAAAATTTGAAAAAGTGAGTGTTTTTTGACGTTGCTTGTTTGAGTGAACTGTTTGCTGTTAACGCTCAACCAGCTCTCACTTACCTTTATTTTGGGTTTTGGTTTCATTCAAAGGAAAAAAAGGGAGCAGAATCAAACCAAAACCTCCCTTTATTCCATTTATTTTTCAGTTGCATGACCAGGTGTTGGAGGGAATGGAAAGATTTGAGCTTACCCGCTGGAGCACATTAGTCATATGAAGTGATGACGGCTGTGGACACAGGCAAGATTTGAACGTGATCTGGGTAGTGAAGTGCTTAAGCTCACAATGCTGAGAGGAGTGCAGGTGAGATGAATCAGTTTTTGTGATTCTGGCCCGATTTCTTCAGAGAGGAGTGCCTAGATCCTGCTGAAGGCAGAGGATGCCCTAGCACATAAGCTGGGGTGATGCTTCCAGGGATCCTCCTGCTCCCGCCCTGTGTGGCTGGGCGGATGGAGGAAGTCCTTTCATGGCTCTGCATTCCTGTTTGGGCTGCATCTGGAGAGGTGCCTGGTGGAAGACAGAGGTGGTGACGCCACTTCCTTATAGAAAGCCACAAATGGTACTGTGCAATTACATTTGGGCAGAGCAGGGCTGCTCCCGCATCACAGGGACCTCACAGTTAGCATACGTGACTTGGGAAGGCAGTGCCGGAACTTGCAGACATTTCAAGAGGAACAAATATTAGAAACCCTCAGGAAAGTTTTTGTCAATGACTTGAGCCCTGGAGTTACTAAAAAAAAAAAAATAAAAAAATAAAAATTTGCAGAGGAGTGTTGTGTACCTGCTCCAGCTATGGGACCACGCAGGTTGGGAACGGGCTTCATAACCCTGCTTCCCCAGCCAGCACCTCGCCTGCATTTGTTTGTATCGGTCTTTCCTGCTTGGTTATCAAACATATCTCCACATCTTTTTGTTTATGACTGGTTATGCAAAAGTGTGAATTCTTGGCATAAAGATAATTGCTTATTCATTTCTTATGAGCATTTTTTTTAAGGTTTCTGCTTTGTATTATCTCCTGTGCAATATTCTCCTATGCATTCAGCACGCAGAAAAAAAGCATTGTGTGACAAGAGGCGTTTCCAGTGGGAATAGTGGGAAGAGGAAAATAGCCTGAGTCAAAAGGTTGCGATTAGCACGTGCAGTCACACGTACGTAACTCCTTTGAGGTGTACCATTGAATTCAGCTGGAAGTTTAACAGAGTGTGAATATACTTGTCCAGCAGAATTAGTCTGTTGTGTAAGACTTCAGTCTGTCATTTACAGCGTGCTCATTTAAGTTGATTGGTACAGAATTACAAAGAACAACTGGGGGGGGGGAGCTTTATTCATGAATAGATCAAATGAGGAAGAGTGTTAAAGTCATCATGTTGTTGAGAGCGAACAGTTGATCCAGCCCTGTAAACCGTATCTGAATCCGATAAATTGATTCCTGGGGTGAATAAAGAGATCTTCTAAATCTAGGTCTTAAAAGCAGTAAGATTCAATTCCTATTGCAGTCTGTGCGAACATGGAGCAGAAATGCAGATTCCTGTCTCAGGGTCGGAGGTGGCTGCTGTTTAGTGCTGGGGTGATGTTCTCAACCTGCCTTTTAGTGAGCTGGCAGTGCACTGTGCACAGTCTCCCTGGGAAATGTACACCAGCGCTTTGGCTGCTGGTTGAGTGCTCGTACGGGTTTGTCACCTACAACCCCACGTGTTGTTTTCAGGAAAAGTATTTCCAGTTAATCATTCCAGGTTTTCCTTTGTCCACCTGACATTCAAAGCACTCTTTCCCTTCTGTTGCCCTCCGCCCCAGTTAATACACTTTTTTAGGAACTAAGGAAAGCCAATAAACATCTCATTGGATTTAATACTTGTTTCTTATTGAAACAAGTATTCTTATTCTTAGTTTAACAAAAGCCTGTAGATTCCTATATAAGAAGAATAATTTCTATGGGCTTTTTATTATATAGATTCTTACACAATATGGAATATCATGAAAGATGTGGCTACAGGACTCGTAATAATAGTTAATAAAGAGTTAGATCATCAACTAAGTGAAGAGGGTTTGCCAAAACACCTGTGAAACGCCTTTAGGGTTTGCTAAGCATTTTAGCATTGGAAATGAGGCTGTTCCCGATGAATCAAATAGGAGAAACACTGTGCCTTTCTGGCTGGTGAGGGTGGAAGGGCAGCATCGGGGCTCTTTAGCTATTGCAAAGCTGTAGGCTTCATGCCTGCCTAGAGTGTTTGTGGGTAAGCAAGGACACATCTGGATTCCTCCTTCCTCCTCTGTCCCCCAAACTACAAGGAAGCAGGCAACTTTGGACTTTCTATTCTCCTGCCTTTTCTGCCCTGAGCATCTTTTCCTGGAAAGTTTGATTCCCTTCTGTGCCATGGGACAAGCCAATTCGGCTGTGCACGGTGTGGATGCTTGAGCTGAATGAGTTCGGCTGAAAGGGAAACTCACCTAGTGCATGATGTGGCCCAAGTTGGGCTTGGGTTGGGTTTTGAACAATGAGGGTTTAATTACTTTGTAAGCACAGGAGGAAATTTGCATATAAAGAAATAGGTCGTCTTGACTGTTGGAAAGTGCTTCTGCTGTTCCAGAGATTAAATATCTTCTGTCTTGCTTTTATTTTCTATTACTGTATTGGTTAAGACTTCTCTGTTTTGGTGTTTTTTTTTAGGTTGTTTGGGTTTGGTAGTGTTTTTTTTTGTTGTTGTTGTTTTGGTTCTTTTTTGGTTTTCTCAAAAAGCTTATTAATATTTTGAAGATTAAAAAAAAAATGAGTAAGGCATGTTGTCAGCATTAGGGGAGAACATCTCAGGTCAACCATTTCAGGGATTTAGCTCATTGAAAACTGGACAAACTTGGAGATACAATTTATCATCCCAAGCCAGACCAAGGGTCTGGTAACCCTCTTTCCAGTGGGGCCTGGCGCAGGACACATCTGCAAGGAGTGCGCAGACCTTGTCATGACAAATGATGCTTTGACTATGGGGCAGGCTTTCCACTTGCAGAGTTATCTGTTATTCTCCGATGGAGTTGTGCACTCTGCGCACCCAGAAGGCTGGGCTGCCCCAGCTCACAGCTGCTCAGCACACTGAAGGGTGACATTCATAGTGGAGAAAACGCTACAAACTAGTTTCTGTCTTTTGGAGGTATGAGTCAAATCGCTGCTGTTCAGTTGCTCAGGGCTGCATTAATGGTGTCTATCCAACTCTTCCAGGCTCCCAGGGGACTGTGGTAATGCTTCCTACCCAGCTACACTGGCTACACTAGCGATAAATTTAGACCAAGTGAGTCATAATGACAGTACAGGAACCAGAGGAGTGCTGACCATCCTCCAGGAGGGGAAGGTCTGGTTCTCCGTCTTCATCCCTCGAGCTGCCAACCCTGTCCTGACCTCTCTGCCCACTTTGGGCAGCCTGTGCCTCCACATCATTTGTTTGCTCTCATGCAGTTTCATACAATAATTTCAATCAGTCATTTCCTTCTGGTGTTTTTTTTCCCTCCAACAAGAAATTGGAGTACTGTGAAACATTTATAGACATCTGATAGGCATGCACAGTGCGGCTGGCCGTATTTCAAACCTGAAACTTGGAGCAGGTCACCCCAAGTTGTCAGCTGATGCGAGGGCAAAGCTGGCCCCAGCTCATTGCTGTATTTTATTTCCCAAGAGCACTGACATTGTGCTGCTTTGCCAGTGTCTGGCACAGATCTCTGCAATTTCAGTTGGAGAGGGGGTGAACGCAGGGAGATGACTGGAGAGGGCTTTTCGCATTGAGGCTCTGTTATTGTTCCATTTCCAGCTTATGATTGACAAATGCTTGTTGCTCCCACCTCCCAAGGGACTAACTTCTGAGCAGGGGATGATTCTAGAAGATATTGTGCTCTGAATGAAATTTTAGGAGCCGTAATTACCCATTGCTGTTGCTATGATTACTGCTGTCGGTGCTGAGCTATTGACAGCCCAGCTGCACTGGGGCTGCCTGGTGCCCATGCCAGCAGTGTCAATAGCAGTCCCCGATGTGGGGCAGAGCCAGGTGTCTGTCCCTGCCCTTATTTTGACCGAGGGCATAAAGCTGCAGTAGTGCCTGTGTGCAGGAAGACGTGTTAATCTGACAGCGGCCAGACAGAAACTAGGCACCTGCTCCACAGCTGATGAAGTCAAGGCCACGAATTAGTCAATTCAGCCAAGCTGGCTGATGAATATGGATTTATATGACCCGAGAATCTGGTCTCACACATCTGGCAGAGGTGGCACAAAACACCTGCCCAGCCACGACTTCCAGCTGCAATGGGCACAATACAAATACTAATTATTGCTCCATGCGTTTTGCTCTGGCAACAAGTAGAAGCACAAACCGCAAAGTAGCGCAGAACAGGTACAACACCTGTGAGTCTTTACCCAAACAGACCGTCAGGGTGATGTACTCATTTTGTGTCTCCCCTGCCCAGAAGAGGCTGGAGCCGTGCATGTGGAGATGGTGGTGAGAAGGGATGGGGGCTGTGGAGGGACTAGACTTGTCCTGTCCCCAAAAATGTAGGTGCAAGGGGCTGAGCAGCCTCCATTTGTACTTCCTGGCTGCTGCAGGCATTTGGAAAGGGGCTTCTGCATGTGATGGTTGAGTGTGCCTGAAAAACAGCAGCTGGCAATAGGAGCATACCCAATTACTCACAAGTAGCACTTTCAGCTCCTTTAAAAGAAATGGAGCTGGTACCTGTTAGGCAAATGCATTTTGCATCTGGAAAAAGTAATCATATCGTTACTCCCACAATTGTTTTTAATTTCAAGAGTTAAAGGCTTCTCTCTGCACGGATGCCAGCCTGCAGGGCTGGGTCCTTACTGTCCAGCCCATCTGCCTGCAGCCTCCAGGAGAGACGGGGGTGGCCACACATGTCTCGTTTTGACAAGTGGCATTTTCTTCTGAGGGAAAAGCATTTGCAAAGAGCCTGGAGCCCATTGCACAGAGGAGAGCAGTATGAAAATACTAGAAATGGAAATGAAGGAAGTGCGGGGCTGGCATGGGAGGTGAGGAGAGAGTTTTCAGGAACTTGCTTTGCGCGTGTATTGGGAAAGAGCATAGTGTATCTTGTTGGCAGGACAAGATCAGCGTGCTGGTTGGCTTCCTTCGGCAGTGTCATGGAGATTTCAAACTGTCTGCAATGTGTTTCAGTCTGAAATAGCTACATGAAATAGGACAAATGATCGGTGCCCTAAAAGTGCTGCTTTTCTCTGGCTGTAAAGGAAACTCCATGGTAGACACACCTAATATAGGACGAGGGGCTTCAAACTGGAAGAGGGTAGATTTAGATTAGATATCAGGAAGAAATTTTTTACTCTGAGGGTGGTAAGGCACTAGAACAAATTGCCCTGGGAAGTTGCGGAGGCCCCATCCCTAGAAGTGTTCACAGCCAGGCTGGATGAGGCTTTGAGCAACCTGGTCTAGTGGGAGGTGTCCCTGCCCATGGCAGGGGCGGTTGGAACTGGATGATCTTTAAGGTTCCTTCCAACCTAAACCATTCTATGATTCTGTGAATCTAAGGGTGGGTTAATGATCCTACCCCTGTGCTGTCAGGGGGCAAGCGGAGAGGGCTGTTGGTCTTGTGCAGGGGTCTAGCGTTAGGGCAGCCCTGTGTGTATCTGTAATTCAGGGCTCCAGGATGCAGGCTCCTATGATGTGTTTTTTTCCAGTGAGGAGAAATAGAAAATTTTAAAGGCTTAGCAAACCAAACTTGTGCACGCCTCTGCGCTGTGAAAAACACAATGGTAACTTCCATCTGCCATATATCACAGCATTTGTAACTTTGAGGCTTGCTGCCAGGAGGAGTTAAAATATCAGTAACACCTAAAATGTTATCATTAGCTACTGCATTGCATGTCACATTAATGCTATGAAACACAGGTAATATTTGCTCAGACTTCAGGGCACAGGCACGATGCCTTTGCTCAGATCCCTTGCATGTGTGGATGAGACCAAATCAGGCTGCTTCTTCCCCCTGCACCCGCAGCCACCAGCTGTGGTCTGTCCACCTGCAAACCAAGTAGTGACACGGGAACCTGGCTGGTTTGGAAGAGTGAGCACGTTTTTTTAGAGGAGCAGTGTGGGAATGAATCCCTTGGGCACTGGGTAGTTCCTGGTACTAACATGGCACGTACAGGGGAAATGAATGTTTAGGAGGCAAGGTTTTTCCTTTTTCCTCCGAACTGAAAATGCAGCACTGCATTGTAGCACCTGTCACCAGTAAGCACTCAGCAAAGGGATTTGTCTTTGGATCTGACCATAAGGCAGGAGCTGGTATTGAATGTTTGCAAAAGGGCCGAGGATGTGTGCCTTGAGTCCTGGTGTCATCCTGGTCTCTTCTGCTCCAGTTCATTCACTGATGCTTTTACTTTTGATGCTGCTGTCAAAACCCATAGGTATAATAAGGAGAAAAGTGCACCAGCAACATAAATACTACGAAAATACCTTGAACTGAAAAAAAAAAAAAAAGAGAGAATGGTGGGGTTTTTTTTGAAAAATATTTATTTCTTGAGTTTTCAATGCTGAGATGTCTCAGCTGCAGGAGGAGAGCAGCTGTTATGTGCCTCCACGATCAGCTTGCTCTCTGCAGTGCCAACTTCTATCTTGGTTTTAGCATCTCTGATCCCTCCTGCGGTCCGTGCTCATATGCTTTCTCTGTTCCCATGAACACCGCACAGCCCAACTTGTCAAACAGAAAAGTGATATACCTGCATCTTTTCACCAGCCCTGCCAGTCCTCTCATCTCTGACTCAGCCACCTCCTTCCAGGTAGCCTGAGGGTGCCAGCTTTAGCCTGGCCAGGTTTCCCCCATCTACCTTGCCCTGCTGCTTCCCATCCCAGCCATCTCCAGGGATCTTGGGAGAGTAGGACTTGGGGAAATGCTCAGTGGCATTTAAAACCCTGGTCAGACAGCCTCTTCCCCCACCCTCAGTCCATTTCTCACCTCTGGTGTAAAAACAATTAAAAAATCATCTGAAATATTATTGTGGTTTGGTTTTTTGTNTTTTTTTTTTTTTTTTTTAAGAAAAAGCTTATTGTAAAGTTACAATGCATGGGCTGGGGTTACCTTTTCTTGCAAAGCAAAGGCAGAGCTGCTTGAGAAGTCTGGCTGATGCTGTGGGATGCTCTCTGGAAGGTATTTGAGGGACAGAACTTGGTCTTTCAACCCAGGGCTATTGGAGATTGCAGGGACTTGGGGTCAGGTCGGGATGCCGGCAGCGAGCACTGTTGAGTGCGCTGGTGCCATGGGCATTTCGGGGCCACCAGATGGGATGGAGGTGACCTTGGGGTGGGTGGTCAGTGGGGCAGCGAGTGACCTGTGTTATAAAAAAGCTGGGTACGCACAGCTTGGTGTTTATCCCCTTCTTGCATGGCGGTGCTTGGACATGAGGTAGCACCAGGTCTTTGGGGACTGAGTTAAATGCAGGTTTGATGTAAAAAAAACCAAAACAACAAAACATGGTAATTGTTGAAGGTGCCTAAAAAAGGTCGGCAACATGAACTCATATCTGGCCAGGGAGAGGGGTATAATTTTGTTGCAGGTCAAGAGGAAAATACGTCCCACGGTATCTGCGGCAGGGGTGGGGTAGGGAAGAAGAGGGGAAAACATCTGCTGAAGGTGTGTGAGAGCGAGCAGCTTGATGGTGCCCATCTTAAGGCCAAGAAGCTGTGGGGAGAGCAGCAGGGCCAGGGTGGCACCGGGGCCTCCCTGCATGGGGGTTAGGAGGAAGGAGAGAAAAGATGCTGCCTGCACTTGGCAGCTGTGTGGTCCATGCAAAGTCCTTGCAGGGCAGATGCGCATAGTCCCCTGGCTGGTAATGGTGAGGGTAAAAGGCAGGAGATTTTGGAGGATGAAATTAAGCAGGCATCCACAACAGCAGACTGACATGTCTGGTTTCACAAGATGCTCTGTCAAGCCATTGTGGTGTCACAGCACTGGGGGATGCTTTCTGGATGCTGGTGTCTGCGGATGATACATCTCGGGCAAATTCACATAAACTGCAGTTTACAGAGCCCTGGCTCAATCCTGACCAGCTCAAGTTTCCTTAAGTCACTTAATTTGCAGCACCAGCATCTCCTGTGAATCCCTGTAAATGTGCAGCCCTCACCATGTCCCCTGGGCTGTGCCCCTGCCTCTGAGAATTTGGGTCCCTCACCATGGGGACATTTCAGGTGACTGTGGTTTTCCAGGGCCTTACAGCCGG
This sequence comes from Himantopus leucocephalus, assembly GCA_003993805.1. Lineage (NCBI taxonomy): Eukaryota > Metazoa > Chordata > Aves > Charadriiformes > Recurvirostridae > Himantopus > Himantopus leucocephalus. The sequence goes on along the minus strand of RSEF01000004.1, from coordinate 52,779,076 downwards.
GCAGACCAGTGGCTGTTTGCAGCTGAAAGTGAACAGTGTTTCACTGGCTTCCCCTGCCACGGCAGCTCCCTGAAGCAGGGTTCTGCTGTCTGAAGGCCTCTTTCTTCTACCCAGGGCAGCAGAAACATTTCCTCCCACCCAGGGAGGACGTGCAAACGCTCTCCTCGCAGAGTATCAATGTCCTCATTTACACCTCCCCCCAGTAAAACACCCGTAGGCACCCTCCTCCCGACAACTTCACCCCGTGGCCATGCCCATCATCCACAGCTTGGCTGTGGGGAGAACCCAGCTTGCAGAGCAGAGACACATTGCCTACTTCAAAGCAACCTATTTGCACTTGCGGCATGTTTTTATTAGCAGAGAAGGAGTGTTGCGGGCACAGAGGTTTTAGCAATGGCCAAGAACAGGCAAGGAAGTCACCTTCCTTCCGCCCAGGCTAGGGCAGAGGGAAAAGCCAGGTGTATGGCTGGGGCAAGCTGGTCCTCTCCTAAACTGCACGGGCAGCGAGCTGCGGTTGTGCTGCATCAGGGTGTATGTGCCTGTGCACACCTGGAGGTTTGCAAACTCCCTCTTGTATTAGCTGTGAGCAAGTAGGGGCTATCTGCGCTGCTGGCTAACGGCGTTGTGTGGAGTAGATAGTCCATGCTGCACCAAGAACCCCTGGGCTATATGTGGTGTGTGTATATGTATTCATATATATAATTACAGGTACATGCCCATGCATAGACATGCCCATACACATGTGCACATGTTATTGCCTGTGTTTTCCAGAGCAGAGGTTTCATCCCTGGCCGGCAGCTGGAAGAAGCGCTGGGGGTGCTACACTCCCTCCGTGCAGGGGGCGGGATCCTCCCTGTGTACCTCCATTTAGTGTTTCCTTTCTCCCTTGCTCGAGTGCGTGTGTGACTGTGGAAATAGGCATTTCCTCTCATTCGAGCACAGTTTTGTGCTCCTGCCCTGAGGCGCAGGGGAGGGCTGAGTCCCAGCAGGGGAATGGTCCCACATGGGTTTCAGCACCCTGGCCCATGGCACGGGGCAAACGCTGCTCCCAAGTGCACCCATTAGGAGGATGCCATCCCCAGGACGGGGTCTGGGGCTCAGCGTGGGCAACATCGTAGTTGTTTGTGTGTGTCACGGCGGGAAGTGTGTGAACGGAATAAATTTAGCAGTCAAAACACAGGGCCAGTGCAGTCGGTCATTAACTGCCAGCCCGTCTCGTCATCCTGCAACCACAAGGAGCTTTTTTAGGGCCAGCATCCCAGCGGAGGCCAGAGGAAGCGTGGGAGGCCAGTTCCCGGTGACACCTCCGCGCACGGCAGCGCTGCCCGCCAGTGCCATTGGCTGCCCCCTGCCCAGGGCCGGTGCCGGCTAGCAGTTAAATGCCCGCGTGGCCACGCCAGGGCACACAGCCCAGGGCATCCCAACACAGGCAGCCAGATCGGCCCATCCCGAGCACCAGAGGAGACACCAGCTTGCACGCGCCTCAAGGTAAATGTTTTGGTTTCTTTGGGTTGCTTTGGTATTGCCTGGGGTGAAAATGGCAACATTTAGGAACATCAGGGTTGTAGATTTCTTTTTAAGTTTTGGTAGAAAGCAGAAGCCACTTGTAAGCTGGCACGTAGGTGTCGCTTAGTAAGGGAAGAAATCAGGAGCGTGGCTCTTTGCTCCAGCGCGTGCAGGGTGCAGAGTGATGTACAGTGCAGTTAGCGTGCCCCATGGGGATGCGGTGCTGGGCTGCTTAAGGGACTTGGAAAATGAGAGCAGGGCTGGAGGAAAGCCCCCTGCTGCTGTATCTGCCTGCGTAGGCAGCAGAGCTGCTGGGATGCCAGACTGACATAGTGACCGCTGGGAATATAACTGTCTGCAGGGTTATCTTACTGGGGTGCTCCACTTTGGGGTGGTGGGAGCTTTTATGGGGCTGCAGGGTCCACACCGGGTGGGAGGCACAGCTTTGCAGCCCATGGTCTCATGGTGCTGCTCGTCTGCTGTGCTAGCTCCCATCACAGCCACCAAGCTTGGCTGGGTGGCGGATGATGTTACTGTGGGAACAGGGAATTCAAAGGAGCTCTCCCAGTCTTTAATGATGCTCAGACAAAAAAACTGCAAGAACATAGCCAGGTATTTCAAATCCCAAACTAAAGGGAGGTTCCTGCACAGGAGATGCCAGGAGGTGGCATGAGGACAAATCCTTGGCTTGTTTGATGGCATGCCAGGCTGAGCACCATGTGCTGGGACAGCAAGGCTGTGTCAATTGGAAGGGCTTTGTGGGGCCAAGTTACAGCCAGAGGCATGTGCAAATGCTTTGCACTAGTGTGCAAATACTTTGCTCCCTGTTGCAGCCACAGGGACCACAACTGACATGAAGGCTGCGTTTCTGGTGCTGCTCCTCTGGGCCGTAGCCTGCGCTCACCCGGTAAGTACCCACTGGACAGGTGCTCAAACCCCAAACCCTGGTGGTTTCACCCAGCCAAGGCACACCGATCACTGATCCGATGTCTCCTGCATGTGTTTAGGTGCCCAGCCATGAGCGTGCCCACGCCCACCGCAGCATCCAGCAGGAGGTAAGCTGGGGGGGTTGTCCCAGTCCTGCAGGTGGCAGCTGCTCGTGGAGCAAGTCTGGGATGGGGAGCCATCCCTGGGCAGGCATCCTTGGACCAGGCACCTGGGGAAAGAGCTGCTGCTTCTGTGGGTCTTTGAGCTTTGCCCATCTACTGAGTCTTTTCAAACTGTGTTGGTTTCATCTCGTTTCGCCTTGCCTTCCTGTGCATGTTCCCAATTCACCTGATGCGTTCTGCTGTGTTGGTCCTGAAAAAGGAGTTTCTGCGCTCTGAACCATCACANTTTTTTTTTTTTTTTTTTTGCATCAGCAAAAACAACTGAGGGGATGAGGTGTGAGCAATAAAAAAGACTTGAGCACTCGCATGGCTTAGGAGCAATATATCATCCTGCAGCAGTAGCAGTGGACATGCAGTGGTGTTTAATAAACCAAAGCACCATGTCATGTTTTGCCTCCAGGACACAGGAAGCGAAGATTACATCAGCAAGCTGGGCAACCTCCTGGGTGGTGGAGATGGCAGACATCCTCCTGCCAGTGTGGAGAGGGGGGACAATGCCCTTGCCAGGGACCCAGCGGGTGGGAACGCCGTGGGTGAGGAGCTGAGCGAGCACGGTGGCCGAGACAAGGGAGGCAGAGTTGGGGAGGCTCAGCACCTGAACCAGGTGGACCACAAGGACACGAGTGCCCAGGGTGGGAACAGCCTTGGTTTCCTGGTGAGTGGAGAGGGGTGTTTTGATCTGCCAGGAGAGTGCTCTTAGCCCCAAATCTGGTGTTGGTCAGGGTAGCACTTGGCCTGCACAGTGAGCAGTGCCAATAGCACCTGTGACCTGCAAGCTTTGCATTTGTCTCCATTTGTCACGTCCATAGGAGGAAGATGCACACAATGCTGATGATGGTGATAATGAAGAGCACCACAACACTGGCATCAATGGGCTTCCCTCCCATGCTGGCGGGCTCCTGGACGAGGAGGATGACAGTGGGGATGACACCTTTGATGAGAACGGGGAAGAGGGGGGCGAAGGTCCTACTTACGTGGCTGGTGCTGACGGGGCAGGTGAACACAGCCACAATGCTGGCCGTGGGGATGCCGGGGCTGGCAGAGGGCACGGTGACAGCAGCAGCAGTAGCAGCAGCGAGAGCATCGGGGCGGACCACCGGCAGTACAGGAACTACCTCGGTAGCCGGTATGAGCAGACCTACAGGTGGGGAGGGGGCAGCAGCAGCAGCAGCCAGGAGGAGGAGAGCTATGACTTTGAGGATGAAGCCATGCAGGGCGATGATCCCTCTGTCTTTGATAACCCGGGCAGCAGCTACAAGGGGCGCCGTGCTGGCCCCCGCGCCCCAGGGAGCAGCCGAGAGAGTGCCCGGGGGGCTGGCTCCCACCGCTGGGAGGAGGACGACAGCAGGTCCCCGGAGGTGGAGGACACTGACTCAGGAGAAGACAGCCCATCCACAGAGGACAACAGTCAGTCAGAAGAGCCTGTCGCCAGCCAGTCAGAAGAAAACAGCGCCAGCCGCTCCGGGGAGGATGGGGATGGGGAGGACAGCCCCTCCAGGGAGGGAGAGGGCAGCGAGTCCAGGGAGGGCACCACTGACCAGTCAGATGAAAAGCCGGGGGAATCCCCGGAGGACGTCTCCCAGGAGGTGGTGAGCACATCTAGCGAGCGCAGCAGCAGCCAGTCCCGGGAAGGGCAGGAAGACCAGGAGTCTGCCGAGGACAGGAGTGCTCTGTCTGTACCAGACAGCGAGTCTGGGGAAGATGAGGGCGACCAGAGCAAGTCCAGGGAAGATGATGGCGACCAGAGCCAGTCCACAGAGGACACTGTGGAGGAGTCAAAGGAGGATGAGAATGACTCCGACCCTGATGGGGACGTGCCAAGCACATCAGCTGAGAGCCAGAGTGCATCCCCAGAGGATGACGGCAGCCAAGAGAACAATGCAGGCGAGGACAGCAGATCCACGGAGAGCAACAACAGCGAGTCCCTGGAGGATGATGATGATGAGGAGAGCCACTCCCAGGAGGATGCCACCCGTGAGTCCAGCAGCCACGGGGATGACAGCTCACTGCAGAGCCTGGAAAGCGGGAGCCGCAAACGGCGGCCGGGCGCCTACCTCAACAAGCCTGCTGCCAACTACGATGACAATGACTGCCAGGACGGGTACTAATGTGTGCCTTACAGCTTCATCGGTGCTGGGGGGTACAGGGGGAGGAGGGCTTTAATTTATTTGCTATATAGCCTGGCTAAATTCTTCCTGAGAAGATGCTGTGGATAAAATGGAGGTGAGTTAGCCAGGGCTCGACTTCGGCACACTACATGGGGTGCGAAGTGGGAGGTAATGCCAGACACAGGGAAAACGCCAAACCGCAGCGAGAAAAGGCATTTCCTATATCAAACCAGAGGGCAGCCAAGAGCTGTGAGTGCCAGCAGGGTCATGCTGCCTGCTTGCCACAAGGGCACAGTGGCAGCTCGGCTCGGCACTCCAGGAGCTGTGCCTGGGCATGCTGGGCAGAAAGGTCCCTGTGTTCACCCCTTGTATTTACCTACTGCCCTAGAAGCATCTGCCCAGACTCCAACAGGAGCTTTCTGTTAGCTCCACATCCTGCACATAAGGAGGAAAAGCTACAGCTGGTGTGCACACGCTGTGCGTGGGCTCAGTGGTGTGTGAAGTACCACTTCAGTATCAGATGTATGTAATATTTTGTAAGAAATGTACAGAAAGCATTATATTGTATCCTTTTTGCACTTGTATTTCAAAGCTGAAATGTACCCTGATGATTTCTTTAATTACCATTAAAACCTTTAAACTCCACAGTGATGTGATTTTGAGGTATTGCTGTTTTGCTTTCCCAGGGGAGTTGGGTGCTGCAATTTGGGGCCGGATTGGAGCAATCGGGGACTAAAGGGCAGGCTGCATGGGGAGCCGCAGCATGCTTGGGTGAGGGGGAAAGCAGAGACTGAGGGGTGTTCCCACCCCTCTATTTCCAGGCACCCCAAGGGTCACCCCTGCCTCTAAGTGGCGTGGCAAAGCTGGCTAATGATCCCAAGAAACTGGACCTGGGGCTTTGCTGTATTATAGCCATCACTTGGTGCAATGTGAGCAAGGGTTGTTCTCTTCTTCCTGAGATGGAGATGCCCCAAGGCATGGGGGGTCTCCTGGACAATGTGGCCCCTGGCACCAGGTTCCCTGCGGCAGTGATGGAGGTGAGCAGGGTAAAAGGGGTTATCATGGGCTGGTAGATCATGGGTAAAGCCTCTTTTACTCAGTGTGCCTTTTATTTTTTTTCTCCTACCAGCAAGCAAGTAAACAGCACATTATTTATTTAAAATCCCATCCAGGCCCTTCTTACTTGTTCACGTGTGTATGACAAGCTGTACAGCATGGGTATTGATGCTGACGGAGGAAGCTGTGGGCTGTACAGTTTTACAGCATGGAGCTGTGGCTCTGCAGCGGAGAGTCTCCAAGGTGTCAGTGTGAGTGGGTGCATGCCTTTCAGCCACCTTGGGTTGGCAGTGTAATACCAAATTCAAGAACCAGTAAAGAAATGAAATGATTTTTTACTACTTATGGCAAAGCTGCTCTTACTTTGTAGAATCTTTCCATCACTACAAAAGCTGGGAGCTGAACAGCTCCTGGTTTTAGTGGAATTTATGTTTTAATTTCCACCCTGTGTAAGCTTTTTCTACTTCTGTATGAGATCAGCTCTGAAAAGTGCAGCTTCCCCACGCTGCTGCCCTGGGATTGAGCCTCTTTCCTGACCCTGCCTCCTCTGCCCCACTGGTCCCCACTTCACAGTGGATACCTCTCCTGTGACTTGCCCCTTATTTCTTGGACCCCTTGCATTAGCTGCGTGAGGAGTTGGGGATGCTGTGACGGTGATGATACCTGTCAGGGTTGCGGGTACCAAAATGCTGGTGCACAGCCCCATTGCGGGGGTGAGAGACAGCAAGCATGGGTTTAGCTGCAGCCCAGAGGTCCAAAAAGGGCTGTCGCTTTGGTTTAAAATTGTAGTAGTGATGTGTTTGCTGGCTCAGTGCGGCTGTGAACTCTCCCGTGTCCAGCAAGCGGTGCTGCCGCTCCGGCAGCGGTGACGTTCGGGTGCGGGCTCTGCCGCAGGGCTGGGTTGCATCCGCGGAGCCATCAGAGGTGGTGTTTGCGTGGGGACAACTGGTGGGGATGGGACCGGGAGGTTTTTTTCCAGGTCCCTTCAGGGAAATGAGGGGTGCCCCTCAGCGCTGCGGTGAGGCCAGCCCGTGAGCAGGATGGCCGAGACATAGCGAGGGTGGGATGAAACGGGCTCCGTAAAACTGCTTCTTGCAGTTTGTGCATGATCTTCTGTCCATCCTCATCCTTGCATGGGTGGCACTGGGGCGAGCAGCAGCAACGGCACATCTGAAGAAGGGGACGGTGAGCGCTCGTCCTCCTCTTGTTTCATGCACGGAGAGGAGAAACTGAGTTGACTTGGCTTTCATTTGAGCAGGACGGCTGTGTGCCTTGCAAACAGGGCACGCAGCACCCTGCTGCACCCTGTGCTGGAGGGGCAACTGGCTGCACTGCCCCTGCACGTGGATCCTCGTCACATGCCTTCCCAGGGACATGCTGTGTTTGCATGCACGTCCCCACCAGCAAGAACCAAAATTTGCCTCCCACTGGCTGGCTGCTCCCCAAAGGCCAGGGAGCTGGTGCCAGAGCTGGCTGCTGCCTGCCAGTCCTTCCGGGATGGCTTCTTACAGGACCGTCCCTCCCGGGCAACACGGCGGGGGAAAAACTCAGCCCTTCTCTGGGGAAACCTCCTGCCTGGCCGCAGGGAGGGAGCCGCTCATGTTGGCCCCATGCAGGGATGTGCCGAGCACCTGGCAGCACGTACCTGTGAGGATGGGCAGGTTTTTGGGGACACTAGTGGTACTGGGCTGTCACCATCAAATGCTGTTCATCCGTGTGCGAGCGGGGCACCCTGCTTGCCATCTGGAGGGACTTGGTGGCAGGCAGTGTTTCACCAGGTTTTGGATGGCCAGAGACAGTGTGGCCAAAAGATGCTCGCTTTGAGGATTTTAAGCCATTTTTAGCAGCAGCCCTTGTGTTTAGTTTTCACAGCACATGCCTGTGCACAATGAGCATCTGAGGGGAGTGAGCATCCCCGCTCGCTGCTGTCGGGGAGGCAGGAAAAGCAGCTGGGAAGGTTGGCCATGGCCTCTGTCGTCACTGGAGGTGTTCCTGCATCCCGTTTTGGGCTGATTGTGCAATGAAGTTGTAAGGGTCAGCTTGCCCGGTGGGTCAGGCAAGGATATAAAGCGTCCACATCAATGTATGCATTTTTCTTATCCACCCACGTGGCATTTTTTGTACATTGGGGGTGGCCCCCAGGAATCAGCATTGGGGTTTAAAGCAGATATTTTTGGTCGCATTTGGGTTTGTGAAAACACGAGTCTGCATCATCTTAAAAGAGGGGGTTCTTGTTTATTTTTTTGTCCTTTCCAAGAAGAAAAAAATCTATTTTTAAGAAGTAGCTGGTGTGGCCAAAGCGGTGGGAGGCAGCAGTGCCGAGTCTGGCTGCAGCAGCTGGACTTGGGGTGGCCGTAGCATGCAAGCTGCATTTATTCAACCCCCTTATTTTCCTGGCTTTGGTAGGAGAAGCAGGGACCCTCACAACCTGAAGAGCATGGGTCCTCCATCCAGCAGTGGCTTTTTTGGCAGCACAGCCGTGCACCCTGGGCTTCCCATGGTGGGCTGAGTGCCACAGCTGGCTGCAGGGCTTCTCTTTGTCCCCTGTTTGTCTTTAGCAAAATGGCAATATCTGTGGAAGAAGCAATCCGATAGGATTGTCTCTTCTGTTCCCTCTGTGATGGATTTCAGTGACGGGAATCACTCCTTGCCAAGTACACGGTGAGGCTGGCAGAGTTTGATTGTGTTTCTCTGCCTTTTTCAGTGGGAAGGAAAAAGCTGTGACGGAATTGCTGCTGCCGTCAATCTGAACAAAAGAAACATTTTAGCCATGGGAAAACAGCCTCTGACCTCAGTGAAACCCCCAAATATTACAAACCTTTTGAATGCTCTAAGGAAATTTTTCTTCCAGCCCCCTTCACTGCCATGCACTTCAATGGCAAATAAATTTCCTCTCCCCAGCTTAGCTGTGTCCTGGGAGTTTTGTGATCCCCCCAGCGCTGCCCCAAGGAGTTGGGCACCACGTAAAGTGCAAGAGTTGGCATCCACCTGTACTGCACCCCCAAACTTGCTAGGGAGACCTTAAAGCTGCAGAGTAAGCAAGTGGTTTGCAGTTCAGGGTTTTCTGTTTTCACACCCTGAAGTACAAAGCTGCAAAGAGTTGGTGTTTTATTTTAGCAAAAGGCATCGGGTTTCTCAAAACAGCTGAGACTGGGGAGTGGAGGCAGCACCTGCCCTCTCACATCCCAGACCTGATGCTGTTACACCTGCAGAGCAAAAAGTAGGTTCATTATAGCATGAAAACTTTCAAAACCTTCTTTTTCAAAAATAAAATGAGTGCCTGAGTGTTAAGGTACTTACTGCAACAGACATGTACTTATCTGTGTATATATGGATGCATATACAAGTGTCGTGCAACTCATGCATGTACACAATAACAAATAATCAGTGCAAGTGCAGCAGTTCCTGCTGACAGATGCAGCACTTTCTGCCGCTGCGGCAAATGGCAACTTTTTAAGCCCAAACACAGGGTTTTCCGCAGGTTCAAGCACGGCGTGCAGTGGTGGGGAGGTAGGCAGCCATCGCCAGCGTGGTGCAGGGAGCAACATTCCTCCATGCCATCCAGATATCTGACTGTCCAGGGACACTGACTGGACTTTGGCAGAGAGCTGGGTGTGCAGGTTGTCAGTGGGTACCTCTGCAATGAACCAGGGCTCTCTGCCTGCTCTCCTCCTGAAAATGGGCCCTCTTTTGGGGTTTATTTGGGTTTTTTTTACTCCTGTTTCTGTCTCCTGTGTGGCTGTGAGGGCTCTCACACATGGATGGAGACAGCAGACTTGTGGTGGGACCAGTCCTGGTAACTTATTCTAGCTGGTGTGCAGTTTCTTCCTTTTGGGAAAAAAAAAAAAAAAGAAAAGGCAAAACACCGGAGGAAATATGATATACAGATATTGCTCAAACACGTGAGGACCTGGGTGGTGGCGAGTGCTGGGATTTGTGATAATGGTGTGACCTTGCCTCAGTGATTTGCTGGGCTTCTCTTTCCCAGAGTTCAGGCTGCCTCAAAGTGCTCACGTTACAAAGCTACTCGTGGCCCACGTTTTGCGTAAATGGAATTAATTTCCTTTACCTGGTTTCCTGCCTCAGAGAAAAAGGAAAATCATCTGAAATGTTTAGTTGCAGAAGGCCAATATATAAAGGTTGTGTACTGATAACTGAAGTTGATGCATGGTGCATTTTAGGTGCTCTCCCCTCCTGCTTTTATCCTGAAATTGACTGCTTGGAAAAAAAATAACAAGCCATGTGCCCAGCTGATATTGGTTTGCATTTGGGTTTGTGCCATGAGAGGTAAGAGGGATGAGCGAGGGATCCCTTATTCTTGGGCTGTTGCTGGTGCACCCTCTCCTTGCTCACCACTTGGCTCCCCAGTTCACAGCCATGGCACACACACTCCTGTCCCTGACAGCATATGGGGAGAGGTGGGAGCTGGGGCAAGTTCTGTCTCTGGTGACCCCCACGCACATTTCGGAGGTGGCCTGGCCACGGTGCTACATGGCAGGGGTGCCCCTGTCCCTGGTGGCAGCAGCACCTTGGCCTCTCCCCACCACGCTCCAAGTGTCCTTCTGGTTTTGTTTTCTTTATTTATTTTTGACCCTGAGGTTTCCTTCCAGAATAGCTCCAGGGAGTGGAAATAGAACGGTGCAGCCCCGACCACAGCCTCGGCCCCGTGGTGGACCTGGGCAGGACGGGAGCATGCTGCTCTGCTCATTCACCGCCCTGCAAAAATAATAATTAAATTTGGACATAGGAGGCTATGTCAGCCTGTGCCAGACAGGGACGCTCTGACCATGAGGTCTCTGCGGGCTCGAGCAACTACATCAAAACCATACGCGGTGCCCTTGCCAGGCCATGCTGGGTGCAAGCCCACCCCGTTGCAGCACAAAGTTGGTGCCAGTGGCTGGTGCAAACGCTGGGTGACGGGACCGAGAGCGGGGCTTGGGTGCAGCAGCAGCTGCCCAGGGGGTTCGTCATCAACTGTGTGAGGGCAGTGATGCCCCCAGCTCACCCACCAAAGCGTGTAATGAGCAACACAGCAGCGTACCTGTACACTTTAAAAAACTGATGGGACTGCAGAAGGGAAACCATTGCATTTGCACGTGTGGGCTGCATGCTGCCTCATCACCTCAATGTGCTCCTGAAATATGGGTTTTTGCTGCTCTCACCTGTTGGCATAACCCCTGGAGGCAGGCAAGTTGTTCTCTCTTTTGTTTCCAGCTGTTTATCTACAAAGGCGAGATTATTTTCGTGAAGATGTCAGATCCTGCGATTACTTTTAAAAACAGGTACAAAATGCTGCTTTTTAGCAAACGGGTGATCTCTCCAAGCCCTGCTGCCTTGAAGAGCCAGAGGTGCTGCAAAAGCATGAAGTCACCAATGCTCCAACCCTGAGATGTGATGCTTTTAAAAATGTATTTATTATTATTATTATTTTAAATGGAAACATTTTGGATGCGTTTGGCCAACTTCCCCGCTGGTCTCCCTGCATGGTGCTGTGAGGTTGCTGATGTCGGTGGCCTGCCCAGGCAGCACCCAGTCCCTGGCCCAGGAGCTAAACATAGGTGCTGGCCATGCGAGGCACTTCAGCACACATTAATTATCCTGGTGCTTTTTAGGGATCTTGGGTGAAATACGTGTTTTTATAGTCAGTTTTCTTTTTTTAAGCAGCCTGGAGCAGCAGCCCTTTAATTACATTAAGAATCACCTCCCACCAGCACTCTCTGTTCCCCAGCCCCGATGAAATTTAAGCTCAAAGCTGGGCACGTGTTCGCTGCTCTCCTGCGCAGGGTAGCCCGTGATGGCGTGGGGCAATGGGAAGCAGGGCTGTCTCTGTCCTGTGCCCTCCGTGTCACCCCCCAGGCAGTGCAGCCCCTCCAGCCACCCCAGCCCCATGAGATGCTCTCTTCTCTCTCCTCACGATGCTCTCTTCATCGATGGCTGCTGCGTTGGCATTGGAAAACTGCATGACTTTTCTTTTTCCCTTTTCTTTCTTT
>RSEF01000004.1:52715335-52765477 GCA_003993805.1 Himantopus leucocephalus | reverse complement strand
GGGGGGGGGGGGGGGCAAAAATAGACCTTATATCCCAGCAGGGCAGCAGCAGGAGGAAATCTGTGCCGGCTGACTCTGTGGGTAGCCATCGGTGCTGTCGTGGGGTAAGCTTGATCCTGCTTTTCTCAGCCGGGGAGTGCATCGCCGTCTGCTTTTTGCAAGTGGGTGGGAGGGCTCAGCTTGCTGGTGGGGCCAGGTGCTGCTTTTAGACCTTTCCTGGGTTTGTGGCTTCATGAAGGTCTTGGGTGGAGGGGATGAGCATCCAGAGCCTTGCTGCATGGCCAGGGAAGCTAGCGTGTGGTCGGTTGTTTGCTAGCCTGAGTTAAACAAAGATGGGGAAAATTCAAGTGCAGGTAAGTATAATAACAACTCCCCCCAAACACAGCTGATGGTGGGTTTAGCCAGAGGAAGGGCAGGAAAAAGGAAGGTAAGGAAGTTTAGTGGGCCTGACTGAGCCCCGGGGGAATGGCAGGAGCGTCCCTCCCTGGAGGAAGGCTGGGGCACTGCAGGAAGGGTCGGGCGTGCTCCTTGCTGGGGCCAGGATGGAGGAGGGCAGGCTGGGTTTTCATGGTCAGTGGGGGCAGCTAGGACCTGCCCAGGGTCCCCCCCCCAATATGCCTATGGGGGTGCTCCTGGCATTGGTGCCTTGCCACTGCTGTTTTTGTCAAAGGCAGACTGTAGAAGCCGATTATATTCATTTATTTATTTGCTTATTTATTTGTCCTCGATGAGGTTAAACTCTCTGTAGTGTAATTCCTGGGGACGTTGCTCCCTAGGCAGAGCCCAGGCAGGTTGCAGGGCCGTGGGAGGGCGGCCGCAGTGGGCAGCGCTCTTGCCGGATGCTCCTGTCGCATCTCCAGCAGGAGGTTGGTTTTCCCCACTCGCTCGCAGGCAATGGGGAAGCAGGAGCGAGTAGTCCTGCTCAGGGAAAGCAATGCGTCCGCTACCAGGTGAAACTCACTTTTCTGGTATTTTGTGGCTTCTTGCAAAAACAAAATACATTCATGGAACCTGAGACAGATCTGTTAAAAAAAAAAAAAAAGGACTTGGGTCTCTGGAGGGGTTGGGTGACCCCATCAAGAGGTGGCTGGAGGTCAGCCTTCTCCCCACTCACCCATGTGGACACAAACACCTGTATGGTTTTGGGTAGTGATGGTGCTTTCTAGCTGAAAAGTGAACCCTCACTGTGTTCTGCTCTCCTAGAGAAAGCAGCCATGAGGACTGCCTTGGTCTTCGCCTGCCTGGTGGGGATGGCATGCGCCTTCTCGGTGAGTGCTGGGCAGCGGGGGGACCCCCCGGCCTCGCTGGGGCTGGTGTGGGGTGCGTGCCAACCCAGCCTTTCCCCCAGGTCAAGAGCTGGCTGCGGAGACCCAAGTCGGACGACTCAGAAGAAAATGCGGTAGAGTCTCCCCCACCCTGCATGCCCAGCCCCACGTGGTACTGGCCTTAAGGACGAGGATGTTTCGGTCAGTCCTGTACCCAAGCCCCCAGACTGATGGGATTTACCCCCTTCTTCTCCCGGTAGGTGTTCAAGAACAGGCATCGGTATTACCTGTACAGATACGCCTACGTGCATCCCCCACAGCGACGGTACCAGGTGGGTGCTTCAGAGGGGTTGCTGATGCTTTGCCGCCCACCAAACGTGGAGATGGTGGCCCAAATGTGATGGGGGCACAGTATGCGCCCTGCCTGCCACTGGCCTGCAGGGCTGAGCTGAGACAGCCGCACTCGTAACACCAATGGAGACCTGCCAGCACAGCTACAGCTCGGTTTTCCCTCTCCTTAGGGCAGTGACTCATCGGAGGAAGAGGGGGACGGCTCGGAGGAGGAGGAGGGGGGGGTGAGTATGGCAAACCAGCAACCTGCAAAACAAATACAGGAATTTGGGAACTTTCTTTGGTTTTGTAGTCTCCGCTCATCAGCATTTGTGGCCACTGACCGCCCACAGCCTTGCACTCTGGATGCGACTGGATTTTCTACTCTGGGCTTTATTTTATTATTTTTTGTATATTTTTTCCTTTTTATTCTTTTTTTTTTTTTTTTTAAAGGATGGGTGGGGAATGNGGGGAATGCACCAAACAGCCCTGAGACAAACTTTCCGGGTTTCCATTTTCAGTGGCTCAGAAAGGAGCAGGGAGAGTCATCCGCAAGGCAAAAGGCACTGTTAGAGAATCCCCTTACCTTCCCCTTTCAGGGTGCACTGCCCCCAGAGTGCTGATAAAATTGCTATGGAAAATACAGTTATGCTCTGCACGCGTGTGTGTGGAGGGATGCAAACTGATGCTATATTGGGAAACGCACGTTTGTACCAGCCCAGCGGGTAACGCCGCTCCTGTCTGCTGGGTCAATATGAGCTTGGGCACCGCTGCATTTGTGAGAGTCATCCAGGTCCAAAATTAAATGCCAGGGATTACAAAGGTCTGTTGTGCTTCACTGGGCTGCAGATGCTCAAAAATAGTCCAGTGGTCCCAGGCACATGGGTGCTTTGAGAAAGGGATCTGGCTTGCTTGAAAACCTACGTGTCAGGTCTAATCACATCTTTTTCTTTTCTTTTTTTTTTTAATTTAATGATCTGAATGCTAATTTCAGGGGTCTTTTTAACAGGATTGTGAGCCTGGACATCTGGTCTTAAGACCTTGTTTGGAGGCCCGCCTGGGGCTGGGGTGCAGCATGTGGTGCCCCCTGCTCCCCAGGCACCTCTGCCAGCCCTGGCACCTCCCTGCAATTTGCTCCTTTCTGGCTGTTCCTCTCCCCTACCACTACAATCACTAGGGATAACTTTGAGTAGTGGCATGAGACAGCTAAAGGGGCTCATTCCCAAGGAAAAAACGAAGTGATGAGCAGGAACGCAGCTGCTGTTCGGGGCTGCCCCTTTCATTTCAGGAGCACCAGATCAGTGGCCGTTCCTGGGCAGGGGGTGGTCAGCAAGGTAAATCATGACGAAAGGCCCCAGGGTCAGTTACAGGTATGTAAAGAGCACTGTTACATCAGCTGCTAGATGGGGCGGCATTGCTCCCATTGGCACAGCCAGCTGCGCTATGCATTTTGGTGGCTCTTCCAGTAGAGAGGAAAACAGCCTGGGTTTTATCTGGTATCAGATGCACCTATATTTTAAGTGTCTGAGTTGACCCAAAACACCAGGGTGAGTGTCTTTAGTCTCGGCATGTGGCCAGTGAGGATTGCCCAGGGCAGGGATGGCAGTGACCCCGCGTCGCCCCACCACAACTGGGTTCAATTGCTGGTGGCAAAGTTCTCCTCCCAGGCTGGGAGCAGGGTGAGCTGCCACACCAGTTCCCCAGTGGTTGCTCCAGGCTCTGCTTGCCTTTGGGTTATTCATTCCCTTTTTTAGCAGTGTGGGACGGCCATGCGCCCCACTGAGACCCGCTCCGCTGTGTGGTCTCTGGGGCTGAGTGGTGCTGATGGCTTATTGCTGGTGGGGTTTGGGCTCATGCCTGGCTCTGAGCCATCACGCTCTTGCCAGCTATCTACACCTGGTGTGTAGTGTCTCCACATCTAGTGCGCCTGTGGCCTTCTTTGTTTATTGGAAACTGGGAGAGGTAACTTCAAAAGCAACCTTTTAGATGCTTTGTAAAGCAAAACGTGGAGCCAGAATGGGAACCACGGCTCCAGCCACCACCACTTAATTGCAGAGCCTGGGCTACCCTGCTGCAGCTTCTCAATTTCAGCCTGGGGCGAGACCCGTGGGAAAGCAGGAAACTCGGAGCAGCGCCCAAACACCATGCAGGGATGCTGCATGCCCCAGTCACTGCACAAGGGCTGTGCTCTGCTCCCGCTGCTGACCACCTGCCCCATCCTCTCCCTGTCCCTGCAGGAGCCATCCTATGCTGGCACCGAGGCAGCTGGCCACCCTGCCAGAGCAGCCCCCGGGGACAGCCAGGGCGGGCTGGGAGAAGATGTCGCATCCCCCCAGCAGGTGTGGTTTGGGGGGCTGGCGGGGAGCACCCATGGAGGGGGGTGGAGGGATGTTCACTGCATGCTTGCTTGCACCCATGGGATGCCCTGCACCCCATTTCTGCTTGGGAGTCTGTTGTGCAAGGTGCCCAAGGCTGGGCCAAGCTCTGGGCATTAACCTGGTGGGAGGGTCAGACAGGGCACTCCAAAAAGGCAGCCTTGCTATGCAAGGCGCAGGAGGGATACTCAGCTGTGCCCACGCCTGCCCCATGCCATGCGGCACTTAGAAGCTGTGACGTCCCGACCCACAACTAATGCTGTGTTGTTATTTTCCACCCCCGCCAGGGCAAGGAATGCCAAGGGCCCCTGAAGGGGGGCAGGAATGGCGCTGCTGGCAAGGGTGGCGACTCTGAAAATGAAGACAGTGATGAGAATGAGGAGGAGGAAGAGGAGGAGGAGGAAGAAGAGGTAGCCGAGAATGAGAACGGCATCAACGGCACAAGCACCAACACCACGGAGGGGGCAGATGGGCCTCATGGCAATGGCACTGCAGTGGCTGAGGAGGGCACTGGTGCAGCCGAGGAGGAGGAGGAGGAGGAAGAGGAGGAGGAAGAAGAAGAAGAGGAAGAGGAGGAGGAGGAGGAAACTGAAGCCACCACTGTTGCCAGCACCACCGGCGAAGAGGGGCTGTCCCAGGCAACCACCATGGGAGATGCGGGACCCACGGATGCCACCACAGCCGGAGAGCAGTGGGAATATGAGGTGACGGCCGGGGGCCATGGCCGGGGGGATGAGGGCACCACTGATGGCAGCTACGTGGAGCAGGATGAGTATGCCCGTGGGGACAGCTACCGGGCCTATGAGGATGAGTACGGCTACTACAAGGGGCATGGCTATGACGTGTATGGCCAGGATTACTACTACAGCCAGTGAGTGGGCAGGGGGGACGCCCCGGTGCTGCCCCCCACCTGCCCCATCCCACTCAGGAACGTGCATCCGAAGGCTCACTGCAGCCACCGCGTGCCAGAGGGGACACCAGGCTGCTGCAGTGTGCACTGGCTCCATGCCAGGCTTTTATTTTTTTTTTTTTTTGTATCTCGCAAAGCGAAATTAAATAAAGCAACTGAACTGAGCACATTGGTGATGAAGGGTTTGCCGCCAAATTTCCTGGGGTCAGCAGGGTGGCATGGCACTTGGTGGGCTGAGGGGCTCACGCTGCTCAGGGTTAATGCTCACAAAAGAAGGGGGGAACAGAAAGGCTAACTAGGAAAGCCTCTGTAGTGTTGCCTCCGAAAAATGGAAGGGCATCTTTAGGGTCACTGCTGTGGGATTACTGCCACGTCTTATGTAGAGTAGACATGAATCTGGAATATGTGGGCAATGATAACTTTACCACATCTTCCGCTCCTTGGTAGCATGCCCACCATGGCCTGACTAAACACCAGGAATTATTAGTAAAGGTATTATTCTCTTTCTGTGCATCACTAGCTGTAGATGCACACCCCTGTAATGAGAGCTTTGCTTCTGCATCCCTGTGCCAGGCATGTGGGTCCCACCAAGGTGGGAACCTTGGACATGTGTTTCATACATCGGCGCTGCAGTGCAAAATGGTCCACATCTCTCCCCACCACATAGCCTCATCCCCAAGCCAAGATAGGGCTGCCACAGTGACAGCAGTGCATCCACTTGACTCCTGTGTCAGGGATGAGAGATGGGGATCCCTGCCCAGAGTTCCCTCCCCACGGAAGCGTGGCCTCAGCCAACTGGAAATCAGCACCAGGGATTGGGAAGGACCAAATCCTGCTGGGTTCCAGGCAGGTGGCCCCAATTCGGAAAAGCGATGGCCCTCACGCACGGCTTATGGGCAGCTACTGCACTGCCCTTGCATTCCTGGAAAGGAAACCTGTGTTCAGCTCCTCATATAGGTCCAACTGCAAAACGAATTTCTGTTCTCACAGCAGCAAGCTGCTGGCTGCTGTACAAAACCGCCTCCGTGTGCCAAAGCCAGGCTGCAGCTGCCGGGGTGACACGGGGTGCTGCCTGCAGGGTGGGCGCCCCCAGGGCCAAATCCCTATGGCAGCACTGGGGAGCCCTGCACATGCTCGCAGCTGGTGGGGGGGGACATGAGAGCCCCATCATCCACCTCCCCAGGGGGTGCCCAAAGACGTCAGGGAACCAGCATGGACAAAGAGCCCTGGAACTGCTGGGGGCCAGGTCCAGCTCCCATGGGGCACCCAGCCTGGTCCTGTGTGCGTCAGGTCCCCCAGGCACCCAGCCAAAGCCCTGCCTCCCCGAGCCAAGGCACACTAGCCGGCTGCTCCAGTACTCGTGAGGCAGTATCCGACAGCGGCTCCCTGGCCAGGGTGAAAGGGCAAATTTCCTTCTGGTTCTGAGATCTGCTCCTGCCTGGGCTGGATGCTGATGGTTTAAGCATTTCTGGTGTTAGTGCAGCAGTGATGCCCACTCCCAAGGTTTGGGTCAGAGCAGGATAGTGGGTGGGATGGGAGCTGTTGTCACCATCAGTGGAGTGAGTGACTGAGCCAGACGGGCCACAGGGGGACCAGCAATACCACCAAAGCTAGACAGGGGCAGTAGGAGAGTACGTCTGTTGTGCACATCCTCATAGCACCTTCCCACAGCAAAGGTGGGCTCAGAGGAACCTGTGCAAGTACTGCATGAAAAAAATCCATTTTTTTTTTTTTTTTTTTTTTTTTTCCCAATATCAGGAACCANCACTTGCACCGGCCTTAGCTCCGGGGGCCTGAGGTTGAAACCCCAAAATCAAGTGTCAGTGGCTACGGCGTGGTGGCATCTCTTAGCTTGGTCAGGGCTGCCCCATGGTGCCGGTTGTGGTTGTGACCAGGCTGGGATCAGTGTATCACCCTTTCCTTTCTGCAGCCCTGCTGACTTTCCCATGTCAGTCACAGTGAACACGCTATGACCCACTACACCCCCTCTTATCAATAACCTGGCTGGATGTGTGCCACACTAAGATCTGCACTAATCATCGAGCAATTTCGCCTTCAGAACAGATATTTATAAACCATGCTTTCTGTTTATCCAGCCAGGTGGAACATTTGATAGCTGTCTTCCACCACAAACACATTTTTAGCTGGAAATTACTCCCCCTGGTTATCTGCGGGTGCTGCCAGCCCTGACAAATGTCCCTGGGCAGCAGCTGATTGGCTCCACACGGCCGGGGCCAACTTTAAATTTCAGCAAAGTGGGCACAGCCTCCACGGTCTGCCACTGGGACGTGCCTCTGACGGCAAAAGGTAATCTTCTTACCTAGTTTGCCTGCCCTGTCTCTCCCCAGCTCTTTGGCTCTGCCTTCCCTGAGCAGGGCATCTCGTGCTTTCACTCTGGGCAAGCTGTGGTGGGGATGGGGAGACGGCCCAAGCCTCGGCCGTGCATGTCTCTGCATTGCGCTCTCTTGAGTTTACGTTGCTTTGTGCTGCTGATCCTTGTGCATGAATTTCCTTCTAATGTTTTCTGTAGCAAGGCTTGCATGGCTGAAAATAGTCACTGGGTTGGACCTATGAGCCCAAGCCAGATTGGATGGGTGAAATGAGAATTATTAGCAAATAGAGCTTTTGTCTCCTGCCATTTATCACAGATGTTGAAAACAGCGTGCAAGTTTCTTAATTCAGACTTACAACTGTATGGCTTAGCCTGCAGCAGTTTTGGTGGTCATTTTTTGTAAATATACACCCAAGCTGCTTTGACAGAGTGAGTTAAGAAGCGTTAACGCCTGGTGTCAGAGCACCCACACGGTGCTGCTGGCCATGCACGTGTCCTTGCCTCGCCACTGTATGCACATGGAGAGAGCATTGCCTTTGCTGTGAGGAGCTCAGAGAGGCAGAGCGATGCCAAGAGGCAAGAGCCTGGGGAATGTCAGGGGTCGCTGGATAACCCCACTGCCATGGGGGCTTTTGGGTTGCTGCTGACCAGGACTGTTTGGGACCACAAGTCCCGGGAAGACAAACTCCAGTGACGCTTTGCATTGTGCCCCCAGGAGCTGCCCAAGATGCAAACAGCCCTTCTGTGCCTGTGCCTGTGTCTGCTCAGCACGGCCCTCTCGACACCCGTGAGTATGGCTCTCCCTGGCTTCCCAGCATGCTGCCGAAAGCGTGGGATGTACCCCATGCAGGAAAGCATGTGCTGTACTTGCATGTAGCACCTCTGGGGCTTGGGCCGGGAGCAGGGGTTGAAGTGCTGGCGCAGAGATGAACTCAGCAAGAAAAATATATATTAGCACTGAGGTGCCTAAGCATGTCCCTTTAATTTAGCAATTAGGGCATTGTGCAAGGGCCGGTCTGGGTTGTTATAACTCTTCCTCTGGATTTCTGCGGATTTGGGATCTGCCCAGAGCTTTTGCCCTGGGAACAGCCCAAGCGGAGCCACAGGAAGGGAGGTGTGGGAAGGATGCTCACCTTACCCACGTGGGTAACAGGGGTCGGAGGGGTGCCTGCAATTATATTCCAGCTCTCCTAATGTGAAATTCAGACAGATAGAACTGAAACAAAGGCAAAACTAAACTAAATATAATAGCAGCCATTTTTTGTCCTGCATAAATGTTGCCCAACAAAGCTGGAGTGAAAATCTGCTCCTAGCAAAGGCTTGCTTTTCTGGTAGGGTAAGGAGGAGGGAAGCTACATCTCCCCTGAGGGCTGGACCCTGGCCAGCCGTGTGTCCTTTAGCCCCCAGGGCAAGCTTGCACAACCGGGTCTGTCACAGGGCAGCATGTGGGAAGGTAATAAATCAGTGCAGATTTGCTTTTCAGATAGAGGCACAGAAGAGAGCCAGTTCATACTCTGCTTCATAACCAGGGCTGTAATCCAGCCTTTGACATTGTTCACAAACCATGGAATAACCTGGGAATATTTAATACTCTGGGGTGCATTTCAGCCCCTTTCAGATAGCTTGGGGCACTTCAGTGGCTTATTTTGCTGAGACAGGAGGGGGCTCCCCTCCATGGGGCTGTCTCCTCCTCTGACACATAAGGAATGCCTCTAAATGGCTTGGTGGGTCTCACAGGATGCTCCCACATGCAGGTTCCCCATCCCTGAGGGATGCATTGGCCAATACATCCCAAAAGATGCCAGGATAATCAGGGGAAGCCGGAAGCTTGCAAGCACGTACAGAAACCTGGCTGTGAGGGCACAGGCATTGCAGCTCAGTTGCCCAGTAAACACTGGGAATCACCACCAGTTAACCAGCTCCAGACTCCCATTGCAGTCAGGTCCCAGCCATAAGTTGGAGCATTGTGGTGTGAGCAGTGGTGCCATGCATTAAAACTGCTCTGCAATAAAAATACCCTACAGCAGAATCCACTAAAAGGATATTTGAAGACCAACAATTTCCTATTAAAAGTAGCATGCAATGCAAGAGTGCTGTAGCAGAATTTGCAATATTTTTCAGACCCTGGAAATGGTTTTTGACCTTGCCTACTATTGTTAGCTTTAAGCTGGCACCCCAGGTAGCGCGCAGGAATTTATTGGCTTATCAACACAGTTTTCCTACCCTTCCCTGGACACTGTGGCATGCCCATCACACTGGGCAGGGTGAGCGGCCGGCAGTGGGCATTGGCAGCCACCTGGATGCTGGGGAAGTGTTTGATGCCTTGGCTCTCACTTATGTTTTGTTGTCTGCAGGTGCCACCACCGCTGCCTGGGAGAGCTGCTGCGAACTGTGTGGGACAGCACCGGGTACGTCTGCCCCCCTGCCCCACTCGGACCCTGTGGGTTACCCTGCACCAGGGGCGCAGAGAGAAAAAGCTGCTTTTGGAAGGCAGCCCCAGTGAGCTGCAGAAAAAGAGACTGGTGGTCCCCTCACATCTGAGCAGCCCTTATAAAGAGCAGGGGAGGGGAAAGGTGGGATGTGCTCAGGTGACAGAAGGACCTCCCCCTACCAGCTGCTCCTCTGCCCCTGCCCAGCCCCAGAGCACAAATGCTTGGTGTACTTACAGTTGAGGTTGTAAAAGTCCCAGGCCCAGCTGCTACGGGTTTTTTTCAAAGTGTATTGGTGTAAAATGCATCAGTAGCAAAATTCAGATGACTAGCATGGAAGAAAATGCCTGGTTTTTCCTATTGGAAGCCAGCGGCTGTCCTTCCAGCGCTTCAGTCGCCATTGGTCCCATCGCTCATGTCTGATGGGACCATAAACCAGGTTGTTTATTCAAGCCATAAGATACCTTGCAAAAAAACCAAACCCACAGCTCCTGAAAGCAAGCAAAGGCAGAAAATGAGCCCACAGAAAAACCAAACCCCAGAGCCCAGGAAGCAAGCACACACATCCTGCCCATGTCCCTGCCTACGCTGGTGGCCATGAGGTGGGAACTACTGCCCACCGTGGGGCCCCAGGGTGCTGGTGGGACCTTGCTGTAATGCCAGGCATAGCAAGGGAAGCTCCTGCCATCACATTTAATAAGAAAATTGTGGGTTTTATTTTCTTCCCCACCAGATACTGCTGAAAGGCTGCAATGCCAAGCATGGCTTCTACGTTTTCAAATATGTCTACTCATTTTCAACAAGGAGGAACCAGACACAGATAAAGGTGAGGAGACAGCCAGGCAGAATGGCAGAACCTCGGCTTGGCTGCAGTGGCCCATGCAGCCGGCAGGCACCGAGGCTGACCCTGACCCTCTCTCTTGTGTGTACTGCACAGAAGGAAGAGGCCGATAGCCAGAGAGTCATCCCTGGCCACCAGCTGGGCGAGGACAATGCCAGGCAGGGGCCGACGGAGGATGGGGCAGCCCCTGAGCAAGATGACAATGACAGCACTGATGCAACGGAAAACGGGATCGGCCTCAAGCCCGAAAACCGCAGCACCCCAGGTGGTGGTGGGGATGCTCAAAGTCCTCACCCAGTCACTGGCACACGAGCACGCGGTGGTGTCGGTGTTGCAAGTCCCACCCCAGCCAGCTCAGAGGGCAGCGGTGACCTGGATTTGGTGGTTGAAGTCGACGGTGGTGTTTCCATTGTCCCCCAGGGCCCCAGTGAGGTCGTGGCAGGGAACAGGTCTGATGTCAGGAGTGAGGACAGGGACAGTGGTGCCCCTGGGGGGATTCCAGTGGAGGGGGCCATGACAGATGGGAAGGAGAGGGACCCCACCACTGGAGGGGCTGGGGACGAGGGTAGCGGTGAGGCCATTGTCCCTGGCCAAGGGCAGGAGGGCGTCGTGCAGGGCACAGGGACAGGAGGCGCTGGTCTCACCTCCGTCACCGAGAAGATGGAGGATGTACAAGTCGACGCCAAAGGTGTAGATGAATATGCCTACATCCCTGACTCAGGCAGTGTCACCGTCACTCACGGGAAGGTGGGCAGCACCAGCTTCACCCAAATCTCTCCAGACAAGGACGACGAGGTCAACATCTTCATTGGGAGGGCAAACATCCACGTGGGGGAGCAAGAAACCACCCAGGCCAGTGCCACTGTTGGCAGTGAGGATGACAGCATCTCTACTGCAGGAACCAGCAGCCCCCTACCCAAGCTGGGCGTCACTGCAGCATACGATAGTGATGATGATGATGGTATCCCAGCTCACAGGCAGCCTGAAGGACCAGCCACCACAGCCACCCCGAGCCATGGTGACAGTGTCACCAGCAGCCCCGGGGATGGCCGTCCCACAGGAGACAATGAGGATGGTGCTACCACCGTTGGTGATGGAGAAGGACCGGTGGCCCCCAGCCCTGGGAAGGTCACTGGTGGTGGCATTACCGTCCCAGTGGGGGCTGGCATCCGTGAGAAAGGTGATGATGAGGCAAGAGGTGAGGGGCAGAGGTTCGAGGGGAGGCCGGGCCACCCGGCTGTCACCACCCCCCGCCAGGGGGGTGACAAAGAGGCTGCTGCCCCTGTCCCAGCCAACGGGGCCAGCATCCGCCTGGGCATCACCGTGGCCTCCCCTGGGGTGAGCGAGGGGGACTGCACCACCTCCCTGGGGATGGCCAGCGGCCGCAAGGCAGACAAGAGCACCATGGCGGGGATAGGGGGGAGCAGGGAAGTGGGGCCAGCCACCCCCCAGCCCCACAGGGAGGGACAGCCTGGGGCAGGGGCAAGGGTCCGGCCAGGGGGAGCAGGGCTGGACAAGACACCCAGGATGGACAAACCGCTGTCCCCACACGGGAAAGCTGGCAGCCAGGTGTCGAGTGGGGCCCAGGTGAGTGCTGGTGGCCGTGGCGGTGATGCTGCAGGAAGGCCACACGCCACTGAAGCTAAGGGCAGCCCCCCTCCACAGGCAGGGCAAGCTGGGGGCAGTGTGGCAGCAGGCGAAGGCCGAGAGCGGGGGCGAGGTGGCAAGGCTGGGGCAGCGGTGGCGGGTGCTGGGGGTGGCCGCCTCCCTGGGCGCCATGGCAGGAAGCCTGGGGCCGGAGCACCAGGGGCGTTTGCAGCACTGGGCCACAGCAGGCAGGTGGACCAGGTGAAGCGTGCCAACGAGCTCCACGTCCGTGAGCGGTCATTTTACACCCTCGGCAGGGCGGGGGGAGGCCCTCGCGGCCCCTATGCCAGCCTCGGGAGTGCAGACAGCAGCCAGTCCTCCGAGGGGGAGCGGGGCAGCCGCAGCGACAGCCAACAGAGGGGACTGCAGCCCTTGGGGTGGGGAGCCCCAGGGCACCCCCACAGCCGCTGGAGCCGGGGGGCCCTCTGAGGGGTTGCCGCTATCTGCCCCAGTGGGCTCCAGCGGTGGAGTTGGAGGGTCCCACATGTCGTCGTCTCCCCCAACATCCCTGCTGCGGGCACTGCTCCTGCCTGGTCGAGGGGCGCCCCACACATTGGTGGGGGTTGCATGGTGCTTTGCAGCCCAGGAGCCAAAAATCACTGGTTCATGCAATCCTGCTGTTAATTTGAGTGGGGCTGCAACAGCAATGCATGGGTTTGCTGTGCTAGACAGCCATGTAACGGCAATCATGCTACACGGCATAGGGTAGCGTTGTTCATGCACTGATGCAAAGCGAGTAAATAAATGTGAGAAAAAGCCTCTGTCCTCGCGGTTTCACTTCCAGCCTAATGGATAAATAAAGGCATTTCCATACCTAAGGCTCTGCTGTCTTTGGTATTTGCGGTGGGACTTCAGGCAGCTGCTTTGCCATGGGCAGCACGCTGGTGGGGGGCTGGTCCCTGGGCACAGGGGGATTTCTGGCCCCAGCACATCCCTGGCCGAGCCATTGCCTCTGGGACTGCAATTTGGCCAACCAGCCCTGCAAATCCCTCCCTTGTGCTACCAAACCCTATCGGCTCCTGCCCAGGGCCACTGGCCTCCCCGAGCAGTTCTTCCTTGCTGGGTAGCCCCACAGAGCATCTAGCCCCTCGGCTCATCCATGTCCTGCAGCAAGAAATCCCCATCATGCCCTCAAGAATGCTGCCAGGGCACTTGCTGGCCCCACTGCCCTTCCAGGAACACCATAATGCCCTGCCCGTGCCGCCGCCATTCCCACCACAGGCCCCTGCACGTGAACCAGGCTGGCCTTCAACGGGCTGGAGCCGTGCCGCCGGTGGTGCCCAAAGTTAATCACTGTTTATGCAATTGCAGGTTGCTTTTTCTGTCCGAGAAGCTGCTAAAATGGGTGCGCTCGGCAACGCGCCGGAGCAAATGGCACAGTGAGAGCAGCGTCGAGCCTCATGGGGAGAGGTGCCGCTCTCCGCACGCCAGGAGGGGACTCCCCGCTGGCACTGTGCCCATGCAGGGAGAGGGGGTGAGAGCAGCAACGATGTCGGCGATGCACCTGCAGAGCACCTGCTCCACTGCCCTCTGTGCAGCCACACGCGGGAAAGGGGCAGACCCCTTTTTTGGGCCATAGACTTAGTTCTCAGGGCTTGTGCATGGGTGATCGATGCTGGGACCAGCACCAGGATAACACTGGGTACCTCACTGGTGGGATCAGTAGCACCAGCTGTTGGCGCTCTGCCTTGCTAGAGCTCGTGCTCTCCAGCAGGAAGGATCAAAAATTGCTTGTGCCCACTACACACCACATCAGGGCATCAGGCCCCGGTGTCCCCAGGGGAGCTGCACCAGGCAGCCTGGTGCCGGTGCTGCAGGGACATGGAGGTTTAAGCAGCCTGGGGCAGGGGTTTGCCTGCAGCTTCCCAGGCATGGGGCAGCATCCACAAGACCCCCAAAAGCTCAGGGACCACCTGTGCCAGCCCACCAAGCTCAGAGACGAAGGGGCTGCTGGCAGCCTGGGCTGGGCGACTTGCCCCCGGAATTTCCATGTCATGTCACACCCCAAGTCTGATGGACCACGGCAATGATCCTGGGAGCTCGGGC
Organism: Himantopus leucocephalus; assembly: GCA_003993805.1. Taxonomy (NCBI): domain Eukaryota; kingdom Metazoa; phylum Chordata; class Aves; order Charadriiformes; family Recurvirostridae; genus Himantopus; species Himantopus leucocephalus. Next base: position 52,751,302 of record RSEF01000004.1, on the reverse strand, counting down.
TCGCTGTATGCCGTCGCCTGGCAAATGAAGGGGGTGGGTTTGGGATCTCGCTGCTGGCAGGCTTGGGACTGGCAGATTTGCAGCCCCATGAGGACCCCGACGTGGTGCCCAGACAATTCCATCCCCAGTCCTGACCGCATCCTTGTCCGCGCAGTTAAGCAACATCCATACGCAAAGCCTGAGCACCATCTAGTGGAATTAAAAAGCCTTTTGCTGGGGAAGTTGTGTGCTTGTTGAACCGATGCCCAGCTCCACCTGGTGCCGGGATGGGCACTGCACCGAGGTCAGGTATAAAACTGGCTAGCTCAGGTATAAATGGCACACATTTCTAAAACAGCACTACCTCCTCTCACAGCTGCTGTTCCAGCACCTGGAATTTCTGTGCAGTGACTCTGGCTCTACATCCTGGGGCACGCAACGTTTTGGGATGCTCACCCCTAGCCATCTCCTCATCCGCTGCTCAGGTGCCTGGCACTGCTCTTCCAAAACCCGATGGCCAAACAGCACAAGCAGACGCTGAATGAACAAATTGCAAGTTTCCCAAGGAAAGGGTTTTCCTGGAGCATTGGAGCAAAGTGGGGAGCTGGTTTTTGCTTGCAGTGAAGGCTGGGCTGATGAGCGCTGGCGAGGTGGGAGCTGGCAGCGCAGCCCACTGCCCCAGCTTGTGCCCCAACACCCACAGCAAGCTTACAGCTGGCCTAGAGGTAGCCACCAGGTCTGGGAGGTGTTCCTCTCTGGCTCTTTGGTCTTTGGCTCTGCTGAGTTGTGTATTTTGGGGGAAAACTTTAATTTAGACCTTTAATATATACGTGTTTACATCCTGTTGCCATGTGTTGGTTTTGGTTTTTTTACTGAAGCGCAGCAGTGATTCATCAACAGGTGTTTCTTCATGTTGGGACAGCAGAGGCTGCTGCTGAAGTGCTTTAGCATCTCTCATCCCACCCTGTAACAGAGTGAACCCCAGTGAAGAGTGATATGTACACTAGAGTACTTTCTGGGGGTACAGAAGAAGAAAGGAATTGTCTCTACAAATCCCAGCTTCCCTTGCAAATACTAATTGTGGGGATGTGGCCAGGCGAGTATGGGTGGTTGTTTATTCAGGTAGATGTTGTGCTTAGAGGAGAAACATCTGCTGTTGTGGCCTATCACTGATTTCTAGAGCCTAAAAGTGCTCACATGTGAGGTGCGGAGGGTTTTCTGCAGCAGCTCTGGCAGTGGCAACCCTTCAGATTTTGCAAAAGTGGATTTCTGTTACCATTGTTTTTGCACGTGGGCTGGCAGCATGTGCAGCAGTACTGGGAACAGCAGGCACTGGGTCAAAAGGGGGTCAGCTCCCCAATGAGTCAAGCGAGCCAGATGAGGGGAGGGTTCACTGTAGCCCCTAACTGGGGATTGCCACAGCAGGCCAGCTGAGCAATGCTCAGGTCGGGTCCTTGCCCCAAAGCACACACAGCTGCAAAGGTTTTCCAGTGATGTATCTTGGTGCAGCATCCTCATTAAGGAAACCTGCTGAACCCAGCCTTCAGGTATTCAGCCCCTTGGGGAAGCTTCCTTATCTCTTCCAGGAGGGTGGCAGCTGCCTGTGAGTTGCTTCTTGTCTTAGGCACTGGTACCAGACCCTTTGCAAACCCACCTTCAGCTCTGCCTGGGGAGCTGTGGGTGCCAAGGCCACTGGAGCAGGATGGGAGCAACATCTCGTGCTCCAGGCTGTGGGGCTGGCAGCACTGCAGGTACTGACACCAGCAGCTGGGTGTGAGTGGGGCTGTTGTTTAACTGACCCGGCTCAGTACTGTGGCTTGTGAACTGTGGTGTGCAGGGTGGCTGTGTGAAGCTGCAGAGTCCCTGGAAAGGTGTTTTCTTCTGTGGTGACAATTGAGGTCCTCCCAGGTAGGATGATGGGTGTGCTTTCTGGGAGGAAAGCCACAATGCAGGTGCAGCAAACCCACTGTTGCCTTAGGTATCTCAGAGCGCACAGCAGCTGTGGACAAGCCCTCCCATGCACGCCTGCGTCTCACCTTTTGGTAGATATGCTGGAGAAGCCTGCTCTCTGCAGGTCCTGCATGCATGGCTGCTTTACACCCCCCTCTCACCAAAAACCTGATCCAAGGACAGCTTCTGGGCACAAAAAGTACATGTTAAAGGAAACTTGGAGGACAGCAGTCCTGCTTGGCTTGCTTTGTAAATAAACATCAGGGGTGTGTAATGCAATAGCACGTATACTTGGCTCCAGCTGGGCTGTTTTTCTATAGCGTGTTGTTTTGGTGTGTGTTCTGGATCAGAAATCTGTAGGTTTGTTTTTGTACCAGCGACTCAACCACTAAACTGCTTAACCTTCTCCGCAGTCAGTGCCTTGGAAAAGCCAAATGAGAGCAACTCAGACTGTATGAAAACATGAGCTGCAGACCAGCCTGAAAGCCAAAAGAAAGCTGTAATTTACTGGAAGGGAAGGGCCTCTTTAAATTTACAGAAAAGAGCATATATAGAAATCTAACAAAAGCATGTAATGATTGTCTGGCAGGGACCAGGGGACGCTGCTGCGGGAAGCGATGATGTGGATCAGCTATCGCATGTTAAACAGTTAGTTTTGGTCAGGTCATGATCCCACATCCTTGTTGAGGAGCATCTCTTGCTGCTACTAAAACTGCAGAGATGCAGTTAGAAAAGCAAAAGCTTCGCTTGAATTGAAATTGGCCAGAGATGTCAAAAACTACAAGAAAGGGTTCTTCAGGTGTGCAAACAACAAGCAGAAACAGAAGGAAAATATTGGCCCGCTGTTAAACTGGAGAGGTGAATTAGTCACCAACAATGCTGAAAAGGCAGAGGCTCTCAACACTTTCCTCACCTCTGTCTTTACCAGCACTGTTGCGCCCCAGGCCTTGGGAACAAAAATCCAGGTTGATGCAAACACAGACCCACCATCAGTGAGGCGAGAGTTGGTATGCGATCTATTACAGGAGCTCAACCCCTACAAATTGATGGCCCCTGACAATAACTACCCCAGCAGGTTAAGAGAGCTGGCTGAGGGCATTGTGAGGCCACTCTCCATAATCTTTGAGAAGTCATGGAGATCAAGCAAAGTTCCAGAAGACTGGACGAAGGCTGATGTCACTCCCATCTACAAGAAGGGCTTAAAAGGAGGATCCAGCAAATTACAGGCCCACCAGTCTTACTTCAGTCCCTGGAAAAGTTATGGAACAAATCCTCCTGGGGGCTATCACAAGTCAAATGAAGCAGGTGATTGGGAAAAGCCAGCATGGATTCACCAAGGGCAAATGATGCTTGACAAACCTGATCACTTTCTACGACAAAGTAACCTGCTCGGTTGATGTGGATGAGCAGTGGACATTGTCTACCTGGATTTCTCCAAGGCTTTCAATACGGTTCCCCACAGCTTCCTCCTAGACAAACTGATGTGCTACAGTCTGGACAAGTGGTCTGTGTGGTGAGTGGGGAACTGGTTGACAGGCTCCACCCAGAGGGTGGTGATAAATAAATCTTTCAAACTGGCAACCTGTCACAAGTGGGGTCCCCCAGGGATCGATACTACACCCAATGCTTAATGTTTAATATCTTCTTAAGTAATCTGGATGGTGGGATCAAGCGTACCCTGACAAAGTTTGCTGATGATATCAAAGTGAGTGGGGAAGTGGACACTTTGGAAGGGAGAGCCACCCTACAGGAAGACCTGGATAGGCTGGAAGAGTGGGTTAACAAGACCCTTAGGAAGTTCAGCAAGGACAAGTGTAAGGTCCTGCACCTGGGAAAACATAATCCAGGAGTGCAGCACAGGCTGGGATCTACCCAGCTGGGGAGCAGCTCTGTAGAAAGGGACCTGGGAGTCCTAGTAGGCAACAAGCTTAATATGGGTGAACAGTGTGCTGCTGTGGCAAAGAAAGCCAACAGAATGCTGGGTTGTATCAACAAGGGCTTCACCAGCAGAGATAAAGAAACCATTATCCCACTCTACTCAGTGCTTGCCAGGCCACACCTGGAATACTGTGTTCAGTTTTAGTCTCCGCTATCCAAAAAAAGATGTGGACAGGCTGGAGAGGGTCCAGAAGAGGGCCACCAGGATGACAAAGGACTGGGAAACCTGCCATATGAGGAAAGGCTGAGAGAACTGGGTTTGTTCAGCTTTGAGAAAAGAAGGCTTAGGGGAGACCTTATCACCATATTCCAGTATTTAAAGGGTAGCTACAAAGAAGATGGAGACTCCCTATTTACAAGGAGTCACATGGAAAAGAAGAGGGGTAATGGGTACGAGGTACTCCTGGGGAGATTCCAACTGGACACAAGAAGAAAATTTTTCACAATGAGAACAATCAGCCATTGGAATCATCTCCCCAGGGAAGTGGTGGATTCCCCAATGTTGGACACTTTTAAGATTCATCTGGACAGGGTACTGGGCCATCTTGTCTAGACCATGCTTTTGCCAAGAAAGGTTGGACCAGACGATCCTAGAGGTCCGTTCCAACCTGGTATTCTATGATACTTCTGTCACCTGCCTGTAGGGACAGAGGAGTTAGTGTTGCTGGCTGCAATATACTGCATTGACATGCCTGCAGCCACTAATTCCAGCATTAAACACCTGACTTCTGTCTGAGCTGTAGAGCATGCTTTGGGAATATATATTAAACATATATATGGTTTTTAGTTGGAGTGTTAACTCTTGAAGGCCAAAGATTTAGCAGTGCAAAGCAGCTCTGTAAAAAGCATCTTGCTCAACTGAAATAAAGAGGGGGTTGAATCTGTAGGGCTGGAAATAGAGACTTGGCTGGAAAGGAGATGCTTATGCTCAGGCCGGATCTGTCATGTAGCTGAGGAACACACTGGCTTTTGATTTTTTCCCGTTTATTTTCTGTTAGAGCAGCTGAATGCATACACTAATGGCAGCAAAGTGTTGATCACTACTGTGCTCTGAGCAAAGTGAGGCTAGGCTGGGCTGCCTCCCTGCAGGCAGCTGAGGGCAGCTGGGGGCACCCAGGAGGGCTGGCAGGAGATGGCACGTCCCCAAGAGCCCATGCAGGAATACGGTGATGCTCCAGCACAGGGTTTGCTGACTGTCCTGGTTTAACTCCAGCTGGCAACTAGGGCCAGGCTGCTCACTCACTCCCGTGCCTGCCCCCGATGGGATCAGGGAGAGAATCAGAAGAGGAAAAACTCATGGGTTGAGATAAAGACAGTTTAATAGGTAGAGCAAAAGCCACGCACGCAAGCAAAGCAAAACAAGGAATTCATTCACTGCTCCCCATGGGGAGGTGGGTGTCCAGCCATCTCCAGGAAAGTGGGGCTCCATCACATATAACAGTTACTCGGGAAGACAAAATGCCATAACTCTGAACCTCCCCCCATTCCTTCTTCCTCCCCCAGCTTTATATACTGATGCCGTATAGTATGGAATATCCCTTTGGTCAGTTGGGGTGTGCTGTCCCAGCTGTGTCTCCTCCCAACTTTTTGTGCACTCCCAGCCTGTTTGCTGGCTCGGCAGTATGAGAAGCAGAAAAGGCCTTGACTGCTTAGCAACAACCAAAAACATTAGTGCATTATCAAAATTATTCTCATTACAAATCCAAAACATAGGACTATACTGGCTGATAGAAAGTCAACTCTCTCAGCCAAAACCATGACATTCTCCACCCCTTATTCCATACCATTTACATCATGCTTGGGTCCCACACTATCCAATCCATCCTCATTAACCACCACCCCCTTTCCCCTCCTTTGATATAATACACAGATATCATTCCCCTAGTTTATGGACCACCCCTGTAAAATGTCCACAAATGTTCACACAGTGTTCACTGAGTTCATTTAGTCCATGACTTTGGGCTCCATCTGTTATGTATGGCAGAGGAGCAGGATAGGTGGTGCTGATATGTGTGGAAAATGCCTTGGGAGAAATTGGATAAAATAGTTGCTGTTGGAAGTGTATTTGAGTGGAGTCCTGCTGACAGCATACACTGTATATGCCAGCGATAGCGGGGACACCTTTAGGTAAGCTATAGAAATTCAGAGCACTGTGTGAGCACCAAGGTTTGTGCCACAAACTGCAGTTAAGTTTACACACTAAATTTTTTATGCAGATCACACCAAGCTGTGCAGCAGAGGATAATATATCCCTGGGGATAATATATAATTAAGTGATCAGGCTCATGAAACCAGCGCTGATGCAGGAGTATAGACGCTGGTGGACCTGCCCCAGCAGGGACCATTGCCACAGACTTGGGCAGAAGGCTTTGTGGTGCTGGTGGGGACATGGTGGATTGGGACCGTGCTCTTTCCCTCTGCTTCAGCTCTGCCTCTGACTAACGAGGTCTGCCTTTTGGAGTGGATTCCTCTTCCTTATTTTGCTTTCCCTCCCCCCTTTCCAGCTCAGTTTCCTGAGCTACCTGTGCTTCAAGCCTTCTCCCCTGCCAGCCTTCTGACTTTTCTATTTGCATTTTTCCCCTTTGGCCTTTTTTTTCCATTCCTGTTTCTCCAGCCTGGTCTTTTCCGCTCTGCATTTCCACCCTGGTGTTTCATTTCTCCCTGCTCTGCCCTCTGTCAGTGCTCGCCTCCTCTGCTCTGTCCTGAGTAAACTGGTGCTGTCTTCTTGCTCTGACTATCCAAAATACCCAGCCAAACCAGTCAAGGCCTTCCTTAATGAAATTCCTTAGATATCAGTTTTGTGGAATAGTGCCCTGCTTATTCAGTGTATCTGGTTCTTCTGTGCTTCCAAGCTTCATTTTCTGATTTTGAAATGAGCTGAAACAGGAGTGAAAGGAAGATGTCATGGAGAAGGCTGTGGGGGACATTCAAGAGACCCAGCGCTGCTGTGGCTTGGCAGACCTCGGAGTCTCATTTGCTGCCTGGAAAATCTTTGCCTTTATTCCTGATTGTTATTAATGTATCTGAATCAAGATCATTAATGCAAAGGAATGGTTCTTGCTGTGAAACTGTCACCTGTAAAACAGGAAATAACTGTTACACTGGTGATGAGAGAAGTCGAATGTTGAAGACTGGTAGGTTAGTTTGCACAGGTCCCATCTCCTCTTAGCAGGAGGAGGCTTGTGCTGCAGATAACGAGCGACTTCTCAGGCTGGGTTTCCCTGGATGGGCTCCCTGGGTTTCACAGACAGCTCCCATGCACAGAGATTAAGGTATTGTGAATGTAAATCACTAACAGGCAGGTATGTTGATCTCCAAGCTAATTGCCCGAAGCAAAGTTGCTTGAGGTGCGTCACAAGCAGCTGATGATTGTGTCAACTCATTTAGACCCCGTGACTGCCCTGCTGCCTCCCAGCTTTCATGGGCCTCCTTTGGTCACTGGAAACCAGCTCTGACACATGCCTGGGGGCAAGATGGGATTTGCTGTGCAAGAACTGGGGAGGGAACAGCTGTTGCTCTTAGCACTTCCCAGCAATGAGTAAGTCATCCTGGAAACGGGTGGCAGGAAACTCTGCCTTTCTCCTATGGAAAAAATGACCTCTGTCCCCTCTGGGTGCCCTCTTCCTTGTCACCAGCCATGGCTGTGGTGGGTACCAAATGTGTTTAAGGGGAGATGCTGTGATACATGGTCTCACCCTCTCCCAGCTCCCTGCTCAGGAGGATGTCTCTGCTCCCTGTTGCCACCCTGCACAGCCCTGCTCTGTAAGCCTTGGATGCTTCCCCCACCCCCACCCCCATGTTGTCCTGCCTGCCCTTACCGATGTGCGCTACAAAAGGGGCTTTTGTGGAGGTGTGCTCAAGGGAGGTAGTTAATTTTTAGCTTCCTGGTCACTGAGCCAGGAGTAAGATTTTAACAGAGACTGTGCTAGACCAGAACTGTTTTGCTATTGCTTAACTAGTGCTGCCTGGCTCTGAGCCACTTAAAACAAAAGGCCAGACCCCAGAAAAGAGCAGAGCATCACTACAGTCACTGGAAAAACAAAACCGGGCCTTTTCTCCATGCGGCTCAAACACTGCCCAGGCCTGGGGTTTCAGAGCTAGAGAAACATCCCCCGAGTTGGTAGGTGGAGGCGTTTGTTGGGATGGGGGTTTGTGTTTCTCCCCTCAGGAATGTGGAGGGAAACTGGGGGGCGTCCGTATCATCCTGCAGAGTTTCACAGGGAGGGAGAAGTTTTCATCCTCCTCTGCCGCAACCCATGGCCACTGCATCCGCTTCTCGAGTGGCGAAACCGAGGCGCTGATGGCCCCAGGGACTGAGCTCTGTGGCCAGGCACTGTCCTGGATTGTGCTAGCTGGGCAGCCGGCTCTGGCACACCTAAAAGGAGGGGAAGGTACTAACTGGGTTTGGCAGCAGCAAGCTATGCACCACATTTCGTCCCTGAAAGTCCTGTTCGTTTATAGGCATGAATGCAGTCTGAGAGTTCATGACTAACTAGAAAATGAGATTAAGTTAACAAGGTATGCATTAGGATACCAGTGAGATTACATCTCCGGGGTTTTAATGACAGCAATAAAATACATCTGCCTCATCGTACAAAAGCCTCACCAGTAGCTGATGTTAGCCTCGGTTTCTCTCCTGTTCAAAGAGCATGCTGTCAGGGACAAAGTGACTAGAATACAGCTTCATGTCAGGGCCTTATCCAGTAAAGGGGAAAGCAAGGGGGCCCTTTCCCAGAGATGCTGGGCTCAGGAGGCAGAGCTGCACAGGGCTCTGGCATGGAATCGCTCTGTCAGGCTGTTTTCAAAACAGACGTTCTGCTTCTCAGACTTTGCAGAAGATTTCCAGTAGCCATGAGGACCATGGAAAAGGTTTTTAAGTGCTCAGAGATATAGGAGGTGCAAGGGCACAGGTCAAAATCTAGCCTCTTCAAAGGGAGATAAAGCCCTGAGGCTGTAAGTGGCTCGGTGTGGGACAGTTGGGTCTGTGTGCAGGTGACAACCCAGGTACCTAGAGCAGCTACTGTGATGTGTTTTTCCAGGAGATGAGAAACAGCTGAAAAAAGGCTATTTTACTTGTTTTCTTTCTCTTTGATCCTCCACTGTCGCTAACCAATCCCTTAGTGTGATTTGTATCAGAAGGGGAATGGTGATGTTGCACGTCTTTTACCTTTTCTGTACGTGGGATCTGTATTTCCAGAGCCTGCCACAGGCTCTGACCCTCAGCAAGGGCTGGTGACCAGTGAGCATGCCAGGCACAAGGGGAAGGTTTTGCTCTAGGTATGTGGTGTGGCATGGCATGCTCTTTTTACCTCCCCTTCTTGCAGAAACCATAAAGGAATTAGTTTGCAGTGTAGGTAGCAAAGTGCTGGTATAATTCATTTCAGTTCACATACAAGTACCTACTGATAGCTACTTGTGTTTTCCTAACACTGCTGGATATTCAGTGTTTGTGTGCCTGAGAGAGACTTTTATTTGGGGTTGTTCTTGTCTTGTAATGGTGTGCTGCCATTAAAGACCCCCAGGGAGGCGAAGCTGGTATTGGAGAGATGTTCTGTGGCTGATGTGAGCACCTTCCTCTTTCTTTAAAGAGAGTAAACCACTGCTCAGCCTGGAGCCTGCTCTCATTAGGGTGAGCAACAGAGAGCTTTAATTGCCTTTGCTGCAGGAATTGACACACTTGCCTTGCTGATGTGACAAACAAAACATGATTCATAAGCCACCAGCCTGGCACTAGAAGGCTGCCGGAAAATCCCAGTTTAAAAGCTTTACATGTTACTGAAACAAAGCAGTCTGTCACACCTCTGGAGTTCCTCAGAACTGATTTGTATTTCTTTGTGTTTGATATACAAAAGGGTAATTTGGACCTCAGCTCCTCCTGATGGCCAGGTTGTTTTTCCAAAGCCTACAGGTGTGCCAGATGTCTGGTCTGAGAGATGTGTACCTGCAACGGACTTAAAAAGCAAAAAAATGCACGCAATGGTTGGCTTAAACCACCTCCTCATGAGTTGGCTGGTTCTGTGATTTGCCCGACAAATTTTCTGTGCCTTTCCCTGCTTATTTTTCCTTAAGAAACCTCCAAGCCTTTTTGTACACCCTGACAGACCATGGGGAGATGTGCTTGTGATTGTTACTCTGCAGCAATCCCAGTTATCACTGTCAGTGTCTGATGAATGCTAAATCCATGCTGTGCCCAGCACCCCTACCCTCCTCAGACCCGCTTGCCTGTGTTATCCCCTTGGCCAGACAAGAACCACCCAGGCCACCATGGCCCTGCGTGTAATTGACGCATCCTCTGCTGTCAGCACCCTGCTTGAGTTAGCACAAAAGGCAGCAGGACCTCGAAACCTTGCCAAGTAATGGGGCTGCTTTAGGATTTGGTGCCTCATGCATGTTGCTAGGGAAGGAAGTGACTTATGTGCTTGTGATTGGATTTTCCTTGCAGGTTTGTGCTGGCAGGCAGGAGTGAAATGCATCTCATGCCTCAGGCTGCACGCAGCTTGCTGGCACTTGCCCAGCTGGTGGCCAGAACTGGGGTGGGCAGGAGGGCAGCTGATCTCAGCAGCACCCTGATGGTGTTTCAGGAGTGTAGGGGTGTGCATTGGCTGTCTCAGCATCTCTCTCCCTGGCACCTGCTCCTGCCGCAAGGCTAGATCTGTCACAGGCTCCACAAACAGAGCTAGAAGAGTAATCCAGTACTAAATGCTCACCAGAAGTGTCAGGTCTCTGGGAAAACCCTTGCTGAGCCATAGCCATCAATGTTGTGTTGTGACAGAGTAAGTCACCAGACTGAATGGGCCAAAACACTGTAAAACATGTGTGAGGGGACGCATTGCAGGTTCCTAGCTTTCAGCAGGAAATTGATTCCAGAGGTGCTTCAGGTTTTGTCCAGTGGCATTTGTGCAATTACCTGGAAATGAAAATATTTAGACTTCTTTCCACCTTCCCTTCTTTCTCCTCTGTTGCTTCTCTTGTCTTGGAAAATGTGGTTTAGATCTTAACAAATACCTTCCAGGTAAGATGGGGATACCTTCTCATAGATAGCTAGATATCTTCTGATATCTAGAAAATTAGTTTTAAAAATGTATGCTATGTCCATATACTCCTTCTTCTTAGTCACATGCGCTCAGATAGCCTTCTAACACATGCCTTGACTGTTGGGAGAAGCATCCCTCCATGTTGCTTTGCCACCTCCCAGGACAGTGGCGGTAATGCCTCTGCTGAAGGTTCAGCACATTTCTCACCAAGATGAGCAAGTCTGCCTGGAGCCCCCAGGCCCTGACAGTACAGAGGGATGGCCAGATTGAGGGATAAGAGGGCAACAGCAGTGCACTCCTATGTTCAAGTGTTAGGGGAGGGCAGCTCTCAGGCAAACAGGTATTGCTCCCATGTGGGCCCTGCCAGACCATGGATGGAGGCCGGGATATTTACTTTTAAATTCCTGCAGTGACTTAATAAGATAGGAAGCAGCTGATACTTTTTTAAGGTAAGCTGGCTCAGAAAGATTTATAGTAATGACTATCGAGCCCAGACACAATACAAGTTCAGTAAGTGTGTTACACCTACTTATGCTAGTGAGGCTTTCCACTGACAGAATGTAATTTTTCATTTTTGTTTAATGATCAACCCTGTTTGGAGAGCAGGGGCAAGTAAACCATTTGTTATTTCAGTCCCCTGTTTCCGTCTTGGATTATATGTTTTGCATGTGGGGACACATTGCAGGGAGTTACCCATCTGGTTAAATGACCTCTGGCCAGGAGGTGCCTTACCACTGCTTTCCTAGGCTGCGACCGCTCGGCCACGTCATGCTATACTCAGCTTCTCTCAACAGCTCCTGGGGCTCAGCTGTACGCTCTTTTAAGTGCTCTGCTACCTCAAGAGCAATTGCAAATACACAGTGAAATGTGAAAATGGTCCCATGTTTGGTCAAGTTCTTCTACAGTTAGGAAACACTTTTACAAAGGAAAGTTTGACTCATTTCTTTGGCTTTGAAGGAGCATTCCACATCTTCATGTGAACTGTGTATGAGAAAGTATATGTATCAGGTTTTTCAGAACTGAGTATTTCTATGTAAGTTTTAGTATTACTTGACATCAGAACAGGATTTGCCATGTCAAACAGGATCACAAAGCATGTGCATGTTGTGGCATATGTTCAATCTTTGGAAAACTGCATTTATAGACCAGGGGAAACAAGTTGCTTTCGGCAAGCTAACCGTCATTATAGGTTACGGCAGCCCTTCCCAGACCACTGGCTTAAACAGGAAGGGGGAGAGACGTCTGCCCTGTCTTCAGTTTGACAAACAAAACTCTTCACAGTATTTTGAAATGCACAAACCACTGCCCAAAATAACACCATTCTTGTGTTTCGGTTTATATTTGCAATTATACTTTGCAGCAGGAAGAAAACTATGTTAATTACATTTCACAGAAGAAACATTTCTCTTGTGCTTTCCTAGAACGTTCTGCAGGGAGATTACTATGTTGAAATAAAAACCCAAACAAATAAACCAATAGCTGTTTTCATTGGAGAGCCTAATTTCCACCTTGCTGTTCATTAGAGTAGGGCCTATGCTGATGAAGAGATTTCCTGGAGAGTAACAGCTGAATAACCTGCACAAACAATTGCTCCTGCTGGGCACAGGCCCTGCATGCTGACAACGTACAGAAGTATTGGTAGACCCAGCATGACAGATGCTGACCCTACCAGGCACTCACTGAGAGGGAGCATGTGTACAGGTGAGACCCCACTGAGTTGGGCACCATGCATAGAGCAGTTGGGTTACATCATGCTGAGTAACCTGAAAAGCTGTGACATTGGTTCCTATGTACAGAGATGCTGAGCCGGTGTCGAGTAGGAAGGACCGTCCACTTGGGGATTTCCCCCATACTTCTGCTTTAATTCCCTTGAATCCAGGGAAGTTATTCCTCTGGATTTCTACGACAAAAACTTGGAGTGGGATAAAAGACAGTGGACAAAAGGGATTTTATATTGCATTGAGAGAGGAATGGAGACATACTGTCACTGGTCACTTCCAGAACTAATTTCTAGGGGTTTTTAATACCTGTGTGTTTCTAATCCCTTTTCCATCAGTGGCTCAGCTACTTTGACCATCTTGCTGTCTTTCAGAGTTGATCAGTGGGAGGAGAAACTTTATTTCCAGAAAGCCAGGAAATGTGCATGAAGCCTAATGGAGTTGGGGGAGCTCCTGTTTCCCTAGAGGGCACAGACCTGTTTTCTGTACAGTAAAACAAAGAATTATTGGGCAGAAAAGTGTGAAACTGGAGCAAGGCGAGAAGCCAGTGCTCTGGGGAGGCTTTCTCAACTGTGAGCAGAAGGGTGCTAGAAGAACCTAACTGGCATTTCTATCAGGGTTATCTCTGTTAAAACCAGAATATGACTTGTTAATACCAGTACTGGAGGGGCTGGAATACAACTGGTAATTGTGAGCCAGGCTGCTGTGTTTTTACATGGCTGAATTGTGTAAATGGTATGAATAATCTCTCACCCACAAAAAACAATGGGAAAGCCTGTGCATAATTTAATTCTTAGAGTTATGGATGGGCGGCGTAGTTAGAGCTCATAAATGTGACTTTATGGAAAATTCCAATTCAGGAGGAATAATTGCATTTGGCCAAATGCAAACTTTTAGGCTCAGTAGTGTCTGGAGTTGGTCCTTCAGTCGGATTTGTGCAGGGGGTCAAAGTAGAAGATGGTCTGGTTCAGCTTTAAGAATCCACAAATCCTCACCCTCTGCTATGTATCATCTGTACGTGGTGGTAATTGACTCTTTTAGTCTGTCCATATTACAAATTCAGGCCTGGAAGGGTTGTCAGCTTTCCAGGAAAGATCTTCTGGGTATTCACCTGAACCTCCGGATAGCCCAACCAGCTGCTCCAACATCTAACAAGGAAGTGCACAGGCTTGCTTTCACCCCTGTTAATTGCTATGCAGGGATGGGATAGGGAAGAAGAGCAGCCCAAGCAGACAGGCTAATTGTCGGCAGGCCATATTGTGGTGAAACAGGAGCAGCCCTGATGTCTTAAGCTTCAATTTGCAGTGTCTGTGTAGCCCACGTAATAAAAAAAGCCGCCCTCTTTCCTTGCCTCCAACACGCAATCTGTCTATGTGCAAACATAGCTGTTTTCCACTGAAATCTATGGGGAAGACTTCCTGTTAAAGAAAGATCTTCAAAACTTACAGCCAGAGAATGAAATTACTTGGCCAGGTTAATTTTTTTTTTTTTTTTCTATTTTGTCTCTGTATTGTTCCTTGCATTACATGACAATAATTATGGGAAACCAGTGTGTTAAAAATGCTAGCATAATTGTGAGTTCAGAGTGAGATTTTTAGTATCTCTCAGGCATCTATGCCCTGTGTGATGTATTGGCAATGTCAAGCCAGGAGCTGATAAACAAAATGGGCATATTATTATTGCATCAAGTCTTATAGTTGTCCCCCTTTTTAAAATATATTTAATAGACTTCACCCACTAACTGGACCCAATAACTGTATGATCAATAAGAGAAAGCTTGTGCCCATACAGTAGCTTTGCAAGATCAGAGCCATAATGAATATTATTTTTGCTGAAAATTATTTGTCACATGCTATAACATCAGCATGTGAAGGGCAGGTATGGTAGACATGAAGTTAAAGGAAAGGCTACTTCAAAAAAATCTTGCCATGGTAGTTTGCATTTCTTCATATTTTGATGCTACTGGTTTTTTAGTGATCATTGGAAAATCTACATTATTCCTATCATCGTAAGACTGCAGACAAGCCAGCAAGCATGCCTTGTAACTTGCCTGTAGAAGCAGCAGTGTTATATCCCAGCAATGACACTCATGGCACTGGCCAAAAAAAGTCATGGTGAGTGTTCCCTGGACAGCCCACCTCCTCTTACTCTCACTTGGAGACTCGGTCCTACATTTCCTCTTATAGGAATCTGTGTTAAATGGGACTGCCGCTGTGTTACACTGCTCCCTCTCGTGATAGCAACCACCTGGCAAAGAGGTAGGATGAACGAATCAACTGATCTGAAAGACTGGAATGTATACCTAAAAATGCCCACTGCATCAGCCTGGCTTCTTTGCCTGGGGCAGAGGCAAAAGAGACATCCGTGGCTGTGAGTATTTGTTGAAATTAAGCTCTTCTCTTTCTATCTTTACTCAGGCCTGAAACAGGGGGCTCAGACTAGTCTCCCTGGGACTTGCCATGATCCAGCACTCTCTTTTGCTGTTGATTTTTGGTTTTTTTGTGTTACTTTCATGTGATTCAGAATTCCAGAGTTTCATTTGGTCCAGAAAGTGGAATTTAAAATATTAACTATATGTGCATATGTACATTAGTGTGTGTATATATATATATATATCCCAGGCTGAGAGACCTGGTGTTGTTCAGCCCGGAGAAGCCTCCAGAAGACCTTATTGTGGCCTTCCAGTACTTAAAAGGGGCCTACAGGAAAGATGGGGAAGGACTTTTTACAAGGGCATGTAGTGATAGGATGAGGGGGAATGGCTTCAAACTGGAAGGAGGTAGATTTAGATTAGATATTAGGAAGAAATTTTTCACTTTGAGGGTGGTGAGGCACTGGAACAGGTTGCCCAGAGAAGTTGTAGAACCTCCATCCATGGAGGTGTTTAAGGCCAGGCTGGATGGGGCTTTGAGCAAGCTGGTCTAGTGGGATGTGTCCCTGCCTATGGCAGGGAGGTTGGAACTCGACGATCTTCAAGGTCCTTTCCAACCTAAACCATTCTATGATTCTATTTTTCTATGATATGCATCTGTGTGTGTGTGTATTGCTGTGGCTTGAGCCAAAGCTAAGCAGTGCTGCAGGAAGCCTGCTCTGATCAGACTTTCAGCCTGGGATGTAATTATGCCTCCAATTTTCAATCAGTAAAATTCTAGCCACTTTGTGCATGGAGGCCACCACTCGGGTGTCTCTCTGTACCCCCTCTGTCCCAGGGGAAGTTAGCTTCTTTTTGCAAAAGGCGAATATAGAAGAACCCATTCTGCAGAAGTCATTTATCTAAGGAGCTTTGCTAGATGAATGCTAACCTGCAGCCAGTTCTGGTTTTTGCTGTAGCCACCACACTATTTCTTTTCCTCTGTTTAGCACACCCAGGTAGCCCACGTAGCATAGCTGGGTCAATACACAGTTGCCTGCACTATTAGAGTAGTGCAGGAGTAGGAAGTGTCAGGGATGCAGGCAGTGGCGTGGTCCTGCGGGGCTCAGATTCCCATGGGCTGCAACTTTGTTGGTGCCAATAAAGGTACAAGTACCAGAGTTTCTATAGTGCTTCCTTCAGGGACTGGGTGCCATTAATAAATGCTTTTCAGCAGCCTGCTGAGGGCACAGAGTTATTTGTTGACAACCTGCCTCCTTAGATCTGCGATTTCTACGATTTCCAGTCTAGCTTAGCCCATGCGTCTCTGCCCTGTTACTGCCCTGCTGCCTGAGGTGAGACCAACACAGCTCCAACAGGCAGTTGCACCTCCTCATTTTGTCTAATCAATTGCTTAGATGAGATTTAGTCTGTGTTTCAACATCAGTTATTTTGGGTATAGCAGATCAAGTTTCTCCATACAGAACGGATGTTGCTTCCCAAAATTGCTTGTCATCCTCTGTGTTCACATTTTCCATGGGTGAGGAGAAGTCATTTGACTTCTTTGTGATAAACAAGACTCAGTGAGCAAAACAGCAGTTCTGGCTTGTTATTTATTGACTGGTAACGTTTTTCCTAATGCAAACAGCCCTGATGCTGCATACACTCCTCAAGAATTAGTTGCCCTGTCAGCCGCCCCTTCTTATTGTTTGCTTCAGAGCCTGCTGATTAACCCAGTTTCTTAGGCTTTCCTTTCCTCTAGTTAATGTATAGCTGCAGTTTGCTTCCTGCTTTGCATCCATATGCCAACCACAGTTTGCCATGTATTCTGCCAAATTTATAGCTATAAGCTCAACCAATAATCTGTCTAGGTAGCCAGTATGAATTATGTGCAAAATGTTATTTCCTAAATCTGGATGTGATTATCTCTGAACTGTGTATTTCCGTAAAACCACCTCCCTTCCAAAGAGAGCTGGTAAGCAAAGAAGGAGAGCAGGGGCTTGCCAAAAGTGTTTGTGCTGCTGTGCTCCCATACCTAGTAGGCTGTCTGTCCTCCTGGCTAGCCAAACTCAGTGTGCCTCTGCGCAGCTCTTTCTTATCACGGCTGCTGGGCTCCTGGTTCTCGGTGCTGGGCAGGGTCAGAGACTGGCTGGTCCAGGAGGTGACAAATCTGGGGAGTAAGGGCACCTTATGTACATGAGCTGCCAGTTCAGCAGATAGTACACAGGTACTTTCCAAACCAAAATATTTTTGCATTCCAGTCCTGCTAGAAGGGAGGCAGGAAGGAAAAGAAAATTTACTGAACAAGGGAGGAGCAGGGGGGAGGGGAGGGGAAGGTACTTCTCTAATGAAAAGAAACCTTTTTATTTTTTTCCCCAGACACTTGTATTACCCATCATCTGAACTATTCAGTATATCAATTTATCCTATTTACCTGAAAAATTATACAGTTAGGAAAATTAACACCTCCTTTGACTTGCTGATGGTAATACCTGTCAGGTGTGAGTTACTGCTTCCCATTCCATCCAAAAAAAACCCCAATTTTTAAAAACTGAAAGGATTAATACAATTTTAATATGCAAAACACAAGGAGAAATTGCTGGGTCTGAGTGATGTTCTCTATTGGCACGCTGACTGCTTGTTGTACAAGAGGTGGCTACCCCAATACCAATTAAGATGAAGTATCCTGACATGCAGGAGATGTCCTGGCTTTCCAAGCCAGAACCAAAATGATCCATTGCTGCAGCGAAGCCTGGTTCCTGCAGAGCTCCTGCCTGGATGTGCTTTGAGGGAAAAGTCTCATCGCCTCCAAGTTTGAGCAAGCTGTGGGGAATCTCTCTGTGACTCAGTCAGGACAGCAGAGGCCTTGACCCTAGCCTGCTGGTTTTTGGTTCCCCCACAAAATCAAATCAGCTTCTCGGCCAAACAACTTCCTCCCTAAATCCAGTCCCCAACTCTTTAATTTCCCTTCATCAGGCCCACAGATGGGTTTTTCCTCCCACTCCACCGGCAGGGGTTCCACACCCTGGCGCACAGGGCCCGGGAGATGTTTGCTTTCACACTGACTCAGTTCTGCATCCGTCACACCTCAGACCACAGCAGCCCTAGACCAAGAGTTAAGAAAACTGCTCACAACAAAACCTGAAGCCACGTGAAATCTGAAGGGTTCTGGTGTGGAGCCCAGCCTGGGTCCGAGGTCAGGTTTACTGACAGGGTCACAAACCGTCCTAGCAGTCCTGCACTGCTTGTGCAGCACATGCTTCACCTCCCTCAGACCTTCTGGAGATAGAAAAGTCAGGGCAGGCTGCAGAAAAGACGCCTTGTGTACGGATAACCACAGATATGCAGGCTGTGGTCCTGTGTTGCATAATGCCCAGTACCTCTCCAAATTATCTGTTTTGCGCTGGCCCCTTCCAGGACACACTCAGAAAGTGTGCCTTGTAAAAGGTTTGCCTCTGGGATTGGTAGCAACCTTTTTTGGAGTCTCTGTTCCTCATGCTGTGACCCTTGTGTAGCTGCGTGTGCAAACATGATGTGAGCTCAACATGGTGTATGTGGAATGCAAAATCAAGGCTGTTGTGTGATAAAGATTGCCAGGGCACAGTTAGGGCTCTCCCTCTGCCGTGCAGTATAGGGTTGCAGTGCTCATCTCAGTTATGCAGAGAAGCAGCGCGTGGGTGACTGAGGAGGAGGAGTTGGCCCATCATCTTCCCTGTCCACCTCTTTTCTGTCATGCTGTGCTGTAATCTCTTCTGTTTCTTGCAGCGAGGGGGTGGCTCTTCATGCTTTTCCAGTGGAGCTTAGTGAAGATGCAAGCAGAGGGGTGCTGGGTGTGCAGAATCATTCCTGTGGTACGCTGCCAAAAGTCCCTGCGCTAGGTGGAACAGGCATCTTGTGACTTTCCAACAGTTTCACAATGCAGAGCAAGAAGATGATGTTCTTTCCATACCCATTCTGCATATTCAGATGTTTCCATTAGTGTCCTTTCTCATGTGGAGGAGAAATTTTTTCTGTAGGACAGGAAACAGGGAACTGAGATAGCAGGGGGGAGAGAGAGGGAAACAACTTGTCACAAAGGTTTTGCAATGTTTGTCCACAAAGCAATCTTCTGTGAAGCTATTTCCTATCATCAAATTCCCATCAGTACTCCAACTGTGAGCCCTGAGCTGGCAAACTGATGGTTACTTTCTTATGAGCATATAGAGGATTTCAGCACGCTTGCATGCTTTCCTTCATCCTGGAGCGTTACCTCTGCAGCAGTGGTCAGGCTTCAGAGTCAGCATCTTAAGAGAGCGGATTGAGCTCAGCTCCCATTGACATGCTGAAAATCTCATCCTCAAACAATTGCCTTTTGAGGGCTACATACATCACAAAATAGCCCAGCCATGAAAACATGATGTACACCATATATACTTTCATTGGTTGGTTGCTTTTGTTTCTTATGGTACTTCAGACTATTACTGTGTTTATTAAATTTCTCAACTGAAACAAATGCAATTCTTTTTCTGTCAATTCAGAGCTGAAACACAGCCACAAAACCAGCACTGGAATATCTGGTGTTTTGCTCTTCACACTGGTAACTATGATGACCTGAAAATAATATAATGTTTCTGTGCTGATTTAATTCCTGCTGCTGCTGCTTCATGGACTTCAGTATTAAAATACATGAATTTCAACAGGAAAAAAAGATCCGGAAAATTTTGTTTTCTCTAGCTGGCTGTAAAATTCAAGCAAGGAAATGTCAGTAGGGCTCCATTTTAGGAAGCTACAGACAGCTGGACTGTATTTATGCTGTAGTAGGAGCAGCCGCTCGGCTCTGTGCAAGCTGGGATCTGACTGATGCTATTCATCCTCCAGGATTTGTGGGCCACAGCTGTATGGCAGTTTCTCAAATATTTATTTTTTTTCTTCAGTTTCCAAAGCTGTTCCTAAAAAGGCATTTGAAAATGGGAATAGGTAGCAACTAGTCTCAGAAGTCAGAGGAGACAAGCGAGTGGGCTCTCTTTATGCAGAGTGAGATAAGGACAGACCAAAAGATTGTGCTATCTGTCAAACACTGGCACCTTCTAATATGCTGGCCACTTACAGTGGGGATGTTTTCCATAAAGTCTCTGTTCTGTCCTGATTAATCACCTACTGCAGCTCTAGGTCGGCGTTGTGCCTAGTTCTGCAACCCTCCCAGGAACAGCTAGGGCCGAGTCTAGGAAAGCAAGATACCGTAACGCCCTTTATTCCCTGAATGAGGGTTAAATAGAGCTTGCCTGGCCACCTAGTCTTCTGAGCTGCATTGCAGATCAGAAGTGGCAGGGAGACTGGAAGGTCATGGACCCCACGTTGTTCTGAACTGCCCTGTCGCTCCACAAGAGATCTTTCTTGGGAGAAACTTGCTGCTGCTTGCTTGATTGCTGCTCTGTTTTGGAAATGCTCTAAGTGGTGCAAAGCAAGAGATACACAGCTGTGCTGCACAGCATGTGTCATTGGGGTGCCCTCTCACATATGCAAGGAGCAAATCTCTTGTAATTTCTTTATCAAACAAATCTGACACCTGTATCCCTTTTGCATACCAAGTATTCTCCGAGGCCTGGATGCAAACGTCGTGGTGGTCTGTGTAGTCTATTTAAGAAGCAGAAGGTTTTTTGAAGCCTACCAACTGCTGAATGTAGTTCCCTACTTTTGAAGCTTTAATTGGGAAAATTTAAGGGCTTTTGGGGATATATGATATTGTTTGACACGCTGAGTTTCCAAGGTACTTTTCAGGAGTATTTTATGGTAGCAATGCAAGAATGTTTGGGTTTTCATCTTTTTCACAGAAACCACTGTTTACTAAGTCTGCTTTTCTTTAGGACATCCTAGTTGCAAACCAGTTGTTTCTAAGAACACTGCCAAGCTGTGGTTTCTTGGGGCTTTTACTTGATGGCATTCTTAATGCTGCTGAAGAAATCAATCTCTCCCCGCCCAGTCTTAGTCTTTGCCACCTAGAAGATGCTGCTCTGGTCTCTCCCAAGAATTGTTTTTTGGTGAACAAATCTAAACAAAAGCCAGCTCTCCTGAAAGACTGGGCATTACAGGTCACTGCAGGCAGGCTGGGATTTCCCACACCTGCCAGAGATATTGCCAGGCATCGCGCTGATGTCTAAACTCAGGATCTTAGGTACATGTTGGAGTTTGCACAGGGAGGCACTGATAGTGCTTCTTGGTGACATGAAACAGGACCCTAACCGCATGTTCCTAACACAGCCCAAGATGGAAGAAATTGTGGTGTAAAGCTTTGTTTGACAGGATAGCCAAATAGAAAATGTCACTTACATGCAACAAATTACAGCCTGTCTCAGTCATGCTCCACACAGACCCTGACAGCTCTTGAAAGCTAAAATCATGTACCCTCCCACTTGTACAAATTCAAGCAAGTTGCTTCTGCTGTGCCACCAACAGCCAAGTGCTCTCTCCAGAATTAGGCGTTTTAATGGGGGAAGTGAAAATGGTGAAAGTTCACCCCTTTCTGCCCTGCTTGTTCTTTAGCTCTGAGAGGACGACAAGCACTACCTCCTACCAACGCAAAGGATTTCTCAGCTAGACGAAATGATTTACAGGATGAATAACCACATAATGACGGGTATGAGACAAGTGCTAAATTTACTACAGCTCTGTACTGGCTGATCTTGCATAAAATGAAGCCATTTAGTAATAACTGTCGCTTCACGTCCTGCTTCTGGATTACTGCAAAACATCACTGTTGTTCCTTTGTTCATACAAAACCAGCCATATAGCTTTGGCAACAGTACTCAGAAAGGCTGCCATCTCCCAGAACACTGGAAATATCAGTTGTTTGCCAGAAACAATTCCCTTGGGGTCACATAGCATCTCTGCTAGGAGACAAGTGTTCCAGGTACTTGGAAAACATTTGCCTTGAAAAGCCACAGTGATAATTGACCTGTACAGGAAGGTCTTTAACAAACTGCAGGAAGACTGTGTTTCTAATGGCATGACTGATAACTGCTGCTGAATTTGGTGAAACAGGTTGTTTACGAGTCCTAACATAATATGTATTTTCCTGAAAGTCTGACAGACAGTAATATGCCATTATGCAGACTGCAGGTGCTGGAAGGTTCTTGTTTTGGCCAGACAACAGCTTTAGGGGATTTTTCAGTATAATGTTTTTCGGTTCTGTGTGTCTTGATGAATGGTTTGTAGAGAATGTAGGTTCTTGCAGGCTTAAAATTTGATCCAGTGTATGTGGACAGGAGAGCAGGACTCAGCATACCCAGTCTCACATTCAGTGGTGTGAGCCACCAAGCTTCTCTCCATCTCAGTTTCTCACTCTGTCAGATGGAAGTAGTTTTTTCTTACCAGTCAGGGGAGCTGCAAGATGCACTGTTCATTTGTGTCGGTGTTTAGGATCAAAAGTATTCGGCTACCTAAAAGCCTGGTTTGCCGCTCCCTGAAGTGAACAGTGGCCTTTTGAAGCAGTCCTAGTTACTAAGTAATAGTGATGTGTTATTATCTGGGTGTATCAGCTACTACATAATGCTCAAACTGAAACTTCTCAATAGGACCCACTTTAAAGCTTGAGTACTGCCATCTGCATTCAAGGGCTTCAGTAAACTGTCTGGTTTCCAGAAGCACTGAGCCGCAGATATGATGGGAGGTGATATAAGCTATTTAAATCTGCAGAAGATCACGCTGCTGAAAATCTTGTTACTGAAGGCTTTTTTGCTTGAAAAGTCTTTCCTGAGTTAGTAAATAATAATGGTCACACAGCTCCAAAAATAAAAGTTAGGGTAGTCCTCATTCAGGTGGATGCATACATGGGCTTATGGACATGCAGAACTATTCAAGACTATCTTTTTATCCAGTTCTCCTTCTAGGGTATTAGAATATTCTATTAAGTTCTAGCTGTTGCTTTTCTCAGCTCAAAAATATAATTAGATAGATGTGATGATGTGAGGGGCAGTTGCTGAGATAGGTTGGGTATGTTTCTCATGGTGTTTCTAAACATGCCACAGAAGTGTTAGTAAGCACAGGATAATTGGTAACATGGACTGGGACAACAAGGTGCCTATTTTGTTGCTGCTTGACTAAGGACACATCAAACATTATCTGGGTATCAGAAATGCGGAGAAAGATAACTGCTTTGAGACAGTTATAAACATTCTGGCTTCTAAAAGGGCTGTTTGGAATGTTTTCCTGTGTTTGAATGACACCTCATTGTCATTTTAAAGAAACACGGGATGGAAGAGGGTCTGAGAGTCTTAGAGCACATCACAGATGAGGCAGAATCTATCCAAAGCTATGGCTGTCCAAGTGAGGTGCTGACAGATCTGTCACCCACCAGCAGGGCCGATGCACTGCTCTGTAGCAGACACAGAATTTCATCCCATGATGTCCCTTGCTTCCCAATGCTAGTCATGGCAGTCCTCATAATGGAGCTGTAGCTGCTTTTTTTTTTTTTTCCTTTTTCTTTTTTTTAGCGTGAAAAATATTTGGCATCTGGTCCCTGAAAATGGTTCTGGAGCAGGTTTGGTGCAGCAGAAGCTGTAGCAGGTAACTCAACTGAACCACCTGAGAGAGTGAATGAAACAAGAAAGGACCCAGAAGGGATACAAATGAATAGAAAAGAAGTGAGAATTTCTGATGATGGTGCACAAACCCTTTTTAATTAGACTATCAGTGACTCTTGTATGCCTTTACAAACAAGTTTCTGGATGCAGAATGCCTATTGAGACACACTAATATTAGATTTTTTTTTTGACCCAGTTCAGACCAAAAATGCAAAAGGCCATATTCTGCACCCTGTCTTTGCAATTCCTGTTGCAACCCGTATAGCCTGGAGAGCAAATCTACAACTTTGTGGAAGCATTAACACCTTTTTTAGGGAGTTTTATGTTCAGATCTCTTTCTTTCTGTAAACATCAGACATTCTTACCCCCTACAGAACAGGGCATGAAAGGTTTCTGGGAAACTGGGCTCTGCCTTTTCACAAAAGGAGGACAGACGTGCCCTGAAGCCCTCCTACACGATACCAAATGCTGTGCATTCAACAGACCTGCTGGTTAATGATCTTGCCCATAAGTAATGTTTTAACCATAGAGTAGCTTTTGTTTGCTTCAAAAGCCACAAAGCCAAAGAGGAAGTGTAGGAGAACGTGGGCAGGATGGTGGCCAGGAGCCTCATGACCTCATCTTTTTCCGCCACACAGGGATTGGTGGCTGTGCCTGGGACAGGGTTTAAATTCCCTGAGGTCGGAGATGTCAGGCAGTCAGGGGACAAGGGGAGAAAGCCAGAGCTGCTGGGAGCCAACTGGCTGGAGCTGCTGCTGGGATCACTGAGAGCGCTCTTGTCACAGCTGACTCCTCCAGCATCAGAAAAGGTAATTTTTTGCTTTTTTACCTGACTTGTGCCATTCTGTCTGCAACGTTAGTCAAGGAAGCATTGAGCAGGAGATCTTTGAAAACTGCTTCACTGGATAGGGACGTTTGATGTTTCTCTGTGGAAAAAGATGCGCTTTTATAGGAGCAAGGTTGCTTTAGCGATGCAAGGTATTACACATAATCACAATTTTAAACCTTTGTGCTGATAGATGTCAGCAGTAGGTTACTGTAAACCCTGCCGCTGAATCAAGTGCTGGAAACTCAAAGCTGGTACTTGAACACAGAAAGCTTCCTCCCTCGTGTAACCACTGCCTGGCAGTGTCCTTGTTTCTCCTGGCAGGCTTTCAGTTTGTGCTGCACGCTACTGAATGGATGGGACATGCGCCCTTCTCTGCTTAACTCTTGAAATTGCAATACCTCTAACAGAGCCTCAGGGCCAGCTGTATTTTAAATATGCCCTTAGTAGCCTTTCTTTCCTGCTATGATTTACTAAAGTTTTAAATGCCTCTTGTTCATCAATAAATCAGTTTAATTTCTCAGGAATGTTCCTTACCCTGGGAATTGGTCTGTCAGCACCAAAATTTACTGTAGGTCAGCACTCTCCTAATTTCAGCAGGAATCACTCATTTCTTAATTGCTAAAAACGGCAATGTGAACAAATATTTCACTTGCTTGGAAACACAGGTTATTCTGTTCAAACTTCTGGAGGGGGAAATAAAAGTCTATCAATAAAAGCAGTTTATGTTCATATAAAGTGAGTTTACTCACTGTGACTCCAGTTAATAATCCAGAAAATTTGTTCTAAAATAACTGAAAAGAGAATCCAAGCTGAGTTTGTCTTGTCCTATGTCTTCTGACAAAATGATGTTAAATGAATGAAGATAAACCAAAGCTGATCTTTATAGCACATGGTTTTTCATAAAGCTTTTCCTTTGCCAGTGCAAGTCAGTAGATGATAGAAGGAGTCCGCTCACCTTGTCAGTGTGGCTTCCCTCACCACTGCTCAGTACTTCTCAGTACCTGGTTTTAAAATTCTTGCAACTTTTGAGTTGCTAAGTCATTACAAAACCAGCTGGGAATGGGGTGGCGATGGATGACAGAGGAAAAAGATTGGCATGGGCTGGCTGAATCCTTAGCAGAGAGCTGTTCTTGGCACAAGGAAGTACCCAGGAGAAAGAAAAAGCCTGTGGCATTTCTGTGGTATTTTAGCTTGTTGACTCACTGTTCCAAAATATTTTCTAGGTAAAACATCACAATGAAGGCGGCAGTTCTGTGTTTATGCCTTATCAGCATCACTGCTGCATGGCCAGTGAGTAAATCACAAATGCATATCAGCAATTTTCTTTGCTGCATATTTTCTTTGCATATTAGCAAGAAATTAATACTGACAAATGCTTTTTCTCTTTTCTCCCTTCAAGGTGAGTAAATCCAAGCAGCATGCCATTTCTGCCAGCTCCGAAGAAAAATATGTAAGCTCCTTTTGTCTTTCTATTCATTTTCTTTATTAAACCCTTTTTGATTTTTTTTTTCCTCTCTAATACACATTGTCTGATACTGGTTTTATAATTATAGCTGCTTGCAGAACATGTCCTCACCTGGCTGTTATGAGCCAGTTTCTCAGGTAGCCAAAGCAGAGAGACACTGATGTCAGTAGACTTTTGCCATGTTAGGCATCCTAACTTTTTTTAGTTGTATCTCTGGACCAGCACTGGAAAGCTTTTTTCTTAATGAAAAATGTGTAAGCTGTCAGTTAAAAAGATAAAAGGACTGTAGCATGGCACAACTACTATAACCCACATTCATTACTGTGGATCAGATGACAATATTTGGTGTTGGAATAGCACTTTAATCCAATTCCCATGATTTTTTGGAGTGGCGTGAGTGAACACTATTAGTCTTGTACATAGCTTGTACATTTATACTCCATAGCCAACTACTACCCATGTAAAATCAATTCTTTGCTCTGAGAATCAGCTACTGCATTTAGTTTAGAGTCTTCATGATGTGGGAAATAAATCACTCTTGGGAAAAGGACCTGAGAATGAGCTGAAACAATGGTCATTAGGTATAGCTCCAAATCTCACTTGATAAAAACGAGCTGGAGAAACAGACCTGAAATTCCCCAGGCTCTGCCAGTGGGAGGGGCACATCTTCTGTATTATATTGTTTGGGTATAATGTTCATCTGGGACCATGGCTTGTTCTGAGCTCTCTTCCTGCTGCAATGAATTGCTGAGGACACATCCTGTACAAAAGGAGTATGTATTGTAGATGCCACATCTGCCTGAAAACAGAGGTTGTGATGCAGGTGGCTTTGCCTGCTCCTGAATTCTCCTTTGTGGATTAACACCACCCCCACCCCCCCTTTTTTTTTTTCTCTTGAAGGACCCCAGGGGCCATCACTCACACAGATATCACCACCACCACCACCATGTGAATTCTCATTCTTGGGAGAGTCTGCAGCACCCACAGAATGACCTGGCATCACCTCAGCAGGTACGGGCAATTAACTGGAAGAGAAAGTACAGCATCTTTCAATGCCAAGATTAGGATTAAGTTAGGATTAAGTGCTTAAACAATAGTCAACACGCTGATCAGCTCTACTGTATATGCCTTTGTGTGCTAATAGTGAGTTTTATGTTGTTTTCAGACTCTCTACTCTTCAGAAGAAAGCGTGGATGTTCCAGTACAACCGGTAAGTGTTTTGAACAGCAAAATGTCAGTTGAGAGCTGCAGGGCAGCTAATGTGTAGTAGCACTCATTTTCCTCAATCAAATGCAGTTCTTATGGTAACATCTCTCCCTAAATAAAACAAAGCTTCAGGCAGGGTGGGGCAAATTCAAAGCAATTCCTGCATGTAGCTCCTCAACAGTGCATAAGCCCTGGGTGAGCAGGACAGATGCAAGTCTGCACATCTCACATATGTGTTCATTTGCCTGATGTGTAATAAATGTTTTCCAGCACTTCCCTGATGTGTCAAGCAAGAGCCATGAAGATGTGGATGATGACGATGACGATAATGATTCCAATGACACAGATGAATCCGATGAGGTTGTCACGAATTTTCCCACAGACATTCCAGTAACTGTACCCTTCCCTCCTTTCCCTTTCACCCGCGGAGACAACATCGGCAGAGGTGACAGCGTGGCCTACAGGGTGAGGGCAAAAGCCACAGTGGTGAAGCCTAGCAAACTCCGCAAAGCTGCAAAAAAGGTAAAGAGCACTGAGCAGTGGTACCCAGGTTTTTGGAAGAGGGTAGTGAACTTGAAAATGGAGATGTTATTTTATGGGAGTCAGTTTTGAAAAGGATTGGTGGGGGGAAAGTAGGAATAAGTTAAGGAATATATTTCCTTTCTCTGGCAAGAGAAACCCAAATCAAGGGGTATCGATGGCCACAGGGCTGTCAATGTGCCGAAGCAGGAGTGTAGCCTGCTGCTGCAAGCTATGCAATACTGCAATTTGCACTATCATGAGGTACTTGCACACATAAAATCTGAGGCCAGGATCAAACCTGAGTTTCTTGTAATGTGAAAAGTTTATGTAACTCCATAAAAGACCACAGTGTTTCCAGGCAGAGATGTGCCATGCAGGCTTTGAGTGTCCCTGCAGCCTACACAGCTTGCTTTGGTGAAGTACAGCAGCATCTCTTGACAGATCAGTTCCTCAGGAGTGACAATGGCTCTTTCTTCTTTTGCTCTCTAACACAGCTCATTGTGTATGATACTACCGAGGATGATGACAGTGCCCTGGATGCAGACAGCCAGCAAGCAGGGCTCTCCCAGGAGGATCCTGCTGCCCGCCGCTCTCTGGGGAAGCACGCCATCAGTGGGGAATGGGCTGACAAGAGCCACGGGCAGGACAGCAGCGAGCTGGACAGCAAGCAGCGTGACCGGAGCATGGAAAACGACAGCCGGCAAAAATTCGATAGCCATGAGGCAGAAGGAGATGACAGCAAGGCTGGTGTCAGAGGGGACAGCCACCAGAGCATGGAAAGCAGAGAGAGCCAGGTCCACGTTTCAGCTGAGATCCCTGACGATAACAGCAACCAAACACTGGAGAGTGCCGAGGATGCTCAAGATCATCACAGCATCGAAAATAATGAAGTCACCCTTTAAAGGGAGACAAATGTAATGTTTCCCTTCTTTTTCAATGCCTACCTGAAGGGAGGGGGGAATAGCTTCATTTCGGGTAACTGTAAATGTAGAGCGTGTGGTGACTTTTCGGGTTTGGGGCAGCTTCTTTACCTGGTGGCCTCCCCTTGGCCGCCAACAGTGCCAGCCCTCCGCACCGCTCGTCCTGCCGGCCTCGCGGGGTGCAGGCGGCAGAGGCGTGGGGAAGCGAGGAGAACGCCGTCAGACGCACGGAGCCCGCGTTACCTCTCTGGCACGCTGCTCTCTGTACTGCCAGCCTGTATTTTGCTGTAACTGGATTTAAATAAAAACACAAAACCATGTACCTGCGGGCTGCATTACTGTTTGCTGGGTTGGGGTAAGGGGAAGTTTCCTGGCTGCATGAGGAGCTTTAATACCTCTCCTTCTTAAAATTATGCGAAATAGCCGTTCCCCCGCGATTTATTAAGTGGCTAAAACCCCTCCGCGGGGCATCCTTCTGCTTTTACCGAGGACGAGCAGCGAGCTGGCCTGAAATAACCGGGCGCACCGCTACCACGGAGGTGCCCCAGGTCTCCCCGCCTCACGGCTCAGCTCCGGGCTCCAAGCCGCCGGGCGCGCGGCCCTTAGCGGCCGCCCCAATGGCCCCGCCACTCTCTGAAGGGACGGGGAGGGAGGCGGAGGCGCCGCCCGCCGCTCCCGCTGGGAGGCCGAGCAACTACATCTCCCTCCGTACTCCGGGCTTTCCGGGCCGGCGCCGGAGGGCGGGGAAGAGGCGGAGGCGGCAGCGCCCCGCCCCGGGCGGCGGCGGCGGCGGCGGCGGGCTGATGGCGGGCCGCGGAGGCTGCCGGCGCGGGCGGGAGCAGCTGGAGCTGGAGCGGCTGGGCGAGGCGGCGCGGGCCGGCTCCTGCCCGCCGTCGCCGCCGCTCTCCGCCTGCTCGCGGCAGGCTTGGAGCCGGGACAACCCGGGCTTCGAGCCCGAGGAGGAGGGGGCGACGGCGACGGCGGCGGGGCCGGTGCTGGAGATGGACGTGGAGTGGGGCAGCCCCGCGGCCGGTGCTTCGTCGTCTTTGGGCAGCGGCGCGGCGGGTCAGGGCGGTGGCGGGCGGCGGCAGCAGCGGCGGCTCCCCGCGGGGCGCGGCGGGGCAGAGGGGCCGAGCCGCCACCAGGTTCCGGCCGACGGCGCCGCACCCCACCGAGCGGCGTGGGCCAAGCGGCTGGCGCGGCGGCTGCGAGGTGAGAGCCTCTGCCCCCCTCCCCTCAACCTCCCTGGCCGGGGCCCTGCTGCCGCAGTGGGGCTTCCAGTCGCTCGGCTCCTGTAGCTCGGCTGCCTTTTCCTCCAGTCTGTCGCCGAGAGGAACGCTTATGAGTTGATTGTAGTCCTTTTGCCTTTTCTTCCACTCACCCCTTTGCTGCCTGCCCTCTTTTTTCTCTTCCCGTGTTCTTTTCCCATCTCCCGTCTGTCTATCCGTGCTTGCTTCTGTCTGTGTCCCCACTTCTTAATGCACATCCTTATTCTGATCTCTGTCCTGTTTATGCCCCCCAGCGCACACAAATGCAAGCATACCTCTCTTCCGTTCCTCTGGAGTATAGAGCTCTCTGCCCCCCAGGTCTTAGTCCTGGCTGCTTTCAGTGCAAGAGACTCTCCTGAGTAGTTTTTGGATACATGTGGCTTTTCTGATCAAGTGTTTGGAGAGTTGGAGTGGAACACTTCTCTTTCTTCTTTCCAGCATTCTCTGTCCTATAGAAGAAGCAGTTAGGATGGCATTCACGCTTAGAGTGGGGTTGTTGGGAGGGTGTTTTATTCAATTTTGCTTTTTTACGATATTGCACAGTGCCTTGGAGCTGCCCTCAATTGCTGAGAGCTGCCTGTTGAGGCACAACTGGTGACCAGGGACATAGTTTGAAGCATAAGCGGGAGCACATCAAATGAGCATTTGGAGTGTCGTTCTAAGCTTACTGTGTTAAGTCTGTGCTGAGCTAGCCCTGTATGGGGTTGATTTGACACAGCAGAGAAAATGGTGGATGGGGACTTCTTTGGATTCAAGGCTGTGGGAGCACATGTGAGAAAACCCCCTTCCTTTTCAGAATGTCAGCATCAAATCATGAGGATTTTAAAGGCAGGATTTGTTTAAGTGTCAGACAAAATCTTTAGCCTTATAAAGTTGCAGGAAAAGTAAACCATGTTTAGAAAATAACATTTCTTCTAAAATGTGAATTTTCTGAAGTGATAGATAGTACTGTTACTAGCTGGCACAGTGTCAGCAGAGGTGTCAAAACAAACTTGATTTTAAGCAGGGACTTGTAAACTAGGCTATTGTATGTCCTGTGTGTCTTCACTCTGATTTTCACGTGCATTCAAAAATCATTTGCTATAATGATTTCACTATCTTCAGCTGTCTTGCACCAAAATAAATCTGTCTTGATCATTACAGTGTTTCACTTGGATGCAAGTCAGACTTGCAGAGATTATGGAATAGAGCATGTTTTCTTTTCAGTAGATTGTATTGGGAGAGCGTTCAATGAAATAAGTCACTTCATAGCAAGGGATATGAATGGCCAGGAAAAAATATCAACGATAATTATGTGTTATGCATGAGCTGGTGCTGCTCTGTTCTGAGTCTTCAGTGGTGTGTTTAGTTGCCTGTTGCTGAGATATGTAAATTCCTAGGAAAGGAACTGCTTCACATGGAGAAGGTTAAGTCCTTTTATAAAAATTCTTATCTAATAGATTGTTCAGATGCTCCCTTCATAGTAGTTGCCGAGAAGGAACCTCCTGCATACGCTTTTAACTGTGGTGAAAAATAGTGGTGTTTGAACATGAGGTGAGAGTGACTTTGTCGTGACCTGGTATAAGTTGCTACTGTTCTATCTCCACCATGGTTTCTGCAGTAATACTCAAAATGGATTATCCACAGTAGGACTGATTTTGGTGCTGGTTTCTGATCCGTTTTGAACCTGAAGGCAGAGCTTAATAACGTGATTTGTTTAAGGTCATAGTATTTGCAGATGGAAAGAAGGTCCATCAGACACTTTTTTTTTTTAGGGTTGATTTTGGGTGGAGGAAGGTTGCTTATTATGCTTTCTTCTGGCATTTGTTTTGCTTTTAAGCCTAGATATGTGTTTTCACCTTGTTCAGCTGAGCAAGGAGCTGAACCAAGAGGAATTGGCTTTTGGTGAAGCTGCATGCTGTGCTGGGCAGAATGAGTGCAGCTGAGCCTTTAGCAGCATCAGCATCAGGCAGATGTTGCCAGACAAGATGTTCTGGCCCTGCTCTGATGGACCCCTTGCTTGTCCTGCTGCCTAAAATCAATGTATGGTGGGCTAGAATAACCAGTTTGGGAGCTGGTGCTGCACATCCATAGCTTGAACTTTTTAATTTCTGCTTTCAGGACCACCTTTGACGTGGTACCATTATGTATCCTTTCGACTGGTGTGATTCTCTTTACACTACTGGGTGTGAACCTATTAAAGTGTGTGCTGTGTGGAGAATGGTGCAAAGTTACACATCTTGCACCGCAAAAAAGACAAAAAGAAATATTTTCAATAATGGCTGTGGGCCAGGCTGCCTCTTGCTGTTCGAGACAGTCACCGTACACTGGTAGTATTCTATTTTTAGCTGTAAAATGAAAAGACTTGGTTTCATGTTCTAGGAATGTTCGGAGTGGGTTTATCCCTGTGGTTACTATCCACAGTTTCTGTTGATTTCTGACCTGCTTACATTTAGTGTTTATAGGGAAGCACAGCTAAAGTTACAGTAGTAGACAGATCCTTTTCTGACTCTTTCATGAGAATTTTGCTATTAATTCATAGGCACAGTAAATGGCTAGGTGTGACTTTTGTGCTGTGGAGGTACTGCAGGGTGCTGTACTTGCCTGCTGCATAGGTAACTAACCTTCTCTGAAGAATGCTATTGCTGCAGGCTACTCAGTAAAAGGGCTGGTTTCAAGCCTGAAATTAATATAGGGCACTAGAAGGATTACTGAGGCTTTAATATTGGAAAGAGCACTCAGTAGTTCTTTTGACATTTCATGGATAACCATGAGGATCTTTTAAGACTAGAAAATGGCATACTCAGTACTCAGTTTTATTTCAAGATGACTAGAGGAAAGTTGGCATAGATTTATTTAATGAAATGCCATTTCACTAGACGGTATTCAAAAAGAGGGATTAATCCTTTGGATATGAAAAGTGGTAGTGTTACCATGGCTAAACAAGTTGCCATTCATCAACTGGGGGATATTGAATGACAGCTTACACTTTTCTTGCTGTCAGTTGTGAAATAAAAATGCAGAGAGTATTTAAGGTAATGGATTTTGGTAATTGCAACTGTTGGGGAGACTGTAACTGCAGTTACGAAGTGAATAGAAAGTCAGTTACTTCAGGCTATCTGTATTTTATGTTCTTCTCTCTGTGGATTCTTTTCAGATTCTAACATGAGTCTCTGTGAAGTAGCTTTAGGCCCTCTAGTTTTGTAGATCTCTTCAGCAAACATCCCAGATGCTGAGGGGAGAGGAGGGCATGAATATTCAACTCTGTTAAGAAGAAAGTCATCAAAAGTTTTGACGGGTAAGAGCAAAGTCCATTTCCAGAGCCAGACTGGAAATGTAATCTGCCCCTTAGAGCTGTCACCTGCTCATTCATGTGCATCAATACTAAGGAGTGTATGTGGGATCTTTTGTGAAAGATTTTCTTAGTTATTGTTAAGCAGAAGTATCAAATACTGTTTCCAGTCACTCATTAATTGTTACCATTCAAAAAGAATGCATGATATTTTTACTGAGTTGAACTAGTGCAGGCTCTGATCGTACCTTACTAACAAATGTGAGCTAAGGATTTTGAGACTGTGTTTTGTCATTCTTTTGCGACAAAGCATCTTTGCCTGAGGGTCACTTTCCTCTCCTTCCTCCAGCCCCATTCTTTGCCCAGCATCTGAATTTCTGTGGGGGCAGAACTCTTAGTGATACATATCTTGACTTCAGCACTTTCAGAACGTAAGACTTTTGCATAAATCTCAATGATTTTATCAGCATTCTGTGCCTTATAAACTTGGCCTTATGATTATGTAGGTATATATAATGTATTTGTACTTACATATACACATATATTAGGTGTATATATATGTATATAACATTTTATATATGTGCAAACAGAAAGATTTTAATTTCTTGTGTTACCTAACAGGCTAGACTTCTTATTGTAAGATGAAATTTTATCTGTTTTTTTTATTTGCATTTGATCATCATTTTTTGACAACTCTTCTGAGTTCGTATACTCTTTGGGTAAGCCGTTTGTGCTGCAGAATGAGTATGAGAGAATTGTTATTTGCAGATTTGTTTGGTAAATGAAAGAATACATAGGTTCTGTCAAAAAGTTGATGAATAAAAATTTATATAAGGAATGAACGGAAAATGATCAATCAAAGGTGGAAACGAAGTGTTTTTGGTGCTTGTGGTAGATGTCACATCCAGCACTGCTTACCGCCACTAATCTTGATGAATCTAAACCAATATTCTAGTAAGACAAAAAGGGGAGTAATGTACGTATCATCTAAAAATGTAGCAACTAATGAAAGCTTCAAGCTAGCTGACAGGCAAATCCAGCGTACATTTAACACAAAGATCATTATATGATCTCTGGTGCCGGGTTTGGTGGTGGTTTTTTGTTTGTTTTTGTTTTCTTCACATGTAACTTTCTGTTTCTTGCTGACTGACTCCAAACAAGTTTAATATGACAGAGTATGAGCTTGCAAGCTAGCTGCTGACCACATTTCTTATTGGTGAGTAATGTGCTGAGAGCTGGGACTCGTCTCTCTCGCCAGCTTAGCTCACTGGCTGTTCCAGCCTTTTCTTCCTCTCTTCTGTAATGTTTTCCTGCCTTTATTATGAGGGTTGCTAGTGCAACGTAGTGCTGTGTTAGAGGCTGAATTTGTTGAGTTCTTTATTATTAGTGAGTCTGTAAATGTTCTTGGTTTTGTGTTTCTGTCTTCAGGAATGACCTAATGGTGAGGATTTGGCATTCTGTGTAGTAAAGTTGCAGTCTTTATCTGTAAATTTTCAGACTTTGCCTTAAAGAATAGTTTTGAAAAAGCTCTCTTGTTTTGGGGGCTGACACTAGTGAAGGTTGTAAGTTACTAATTAAGGCGTGTGAACAGAGATTAATGCTAAGACTATTAGTGCATGCTGTGCCTATGCAAGAGAAGTTTCCTGGTTGACTTTGTGGTTAGGTCACAACTTAAAAATGTGGTAGCTGAAAGGCTTCTAAAAACATCTAACCCTCTTTTTTTTTTTTTCTTTTTTTCCTGAATACAGCTCCTATTTACAGGGAGAGGAAAGAGCTTCCTTATTCCCATGTCTTTGTTAGCAAATGAAGTTCTGCAGCAGGCAAGTTAGCCCTTTGTGTGTCTTAGTCTGACAGCAGTCGATGCGAAGCAACTGAACTCTCATTTTGTTGTCAGCTTTGTGATGTGTTTCGGCTATCCCTTGTTGCTGTTCCACTTTACTTCAAATTACTGTGGTATGTTTGATGGATCAAAGATTTATTTTTTTTTCCCCTAGGGAATTTGAGGTTACTTCATTTCCATCTACCAAGAACTTAAAGGATGTTTTAGAACGTTGGCCATTTAAAATACCTGAAAAGGAAAAGGGTGGAAACCTAGCTTGGTTTAGGCTTAAATGAAGAGAAGTTCCTTGAAGGTCGCAGTTCTGGTCTGAGCATCAGCAGCTGTTCCCAGCTTTTTTCTGTTCTGTATTAGGCACAGGAAATAAGTATGGTTATTACTAACTGCTTTCTGTTCTCATGTGGTTGTTTCTTTTAGAGAGTCCATTTAAAAGATCCTTTTGCTTTTCTGTTACCCTTTTGGAAGGGATTACCAAAGTTCAATAACTTCTCTTACGCTGTCTTCTTGAGAATGTCAAGTATAATATGAAGCTAGTAATAGGTGGCAGTAGTTCACCTAATGCACTCGCCCAGTTTGACAGCTAGGCGGCGGTTGCTCATTTAGGCTGCTGCTAATGTTGCAATGATAACTGTCGTGCAGGGAAAGAAATCATGTAGAAATACTCACCAGGATCCCTGCTGTGTCTCTGTTGGACATGCCTTGCCTATTTAGGAGAGGAAAGTTATGATTTGATTTCTTTAAAAATATGTTTGACTGACATGTCCTCCTTTCAGGTAGAAAGTTAGTTAAGACTACTAATAAGGGTTCGATACGAATGTGCATTTTCATTCATCTAACAATGCTTTTCATATTTTAAAAAACCCAAAACACTGCACTTCACTTCTTGAAGGATGGCTATCTGTGCATGTCTTTGTATTGTTGTATCTGTTTTCATACCACGTGGTTTTAAGTGACAGCACTTCTTGCAAATCTTCAGCAGATTCTGTTAGAGTTCTGCTGAGCTGTTACTAAATTATTATGGTATCTCATGAGTAGCTAATACGGCCTTGGGCCCCGTTCAGCCTGTGGAAGAGTGGCGGACAAAAGGATGACCATGAGCCAGCAATGTGCCCTTGTGGCCAA
>RSEF01000004.1:52688580-52715235 GCA_003993805.1 Himantopus leucocephalus | reverse complement strand
TTGTGGAGTCTCCTACTCTGGAGACATTCAAAACCTGCCTGGATGTCATCTTAGATCAGTTTAAAAACCATAGAAGAACCTGTAGCAGACACAACATAGGTTAAAAAGCCACTTAACTTATTATGTCATTTGAGTATCT
This sequence comes from Himantopus leucocephalus, assembly GCA_003993805.1. Classification (NCBI taxonomy): domain Eukaryota; kingdom Metazoa; phylum Chordata; class Aves; order Charadriiformes; family Recurvirostridae; genus Himantopus; species Himantopus leucocephalus. The sequence continues at coordinate 52,715,096 of RSEF01000004.1, read as the reverse complement.
AGTATTGGACATGTGTGTACATCGTTATATGTGTTTTCCTTTTAAGGTCTATGGGGGACAAGACTCATGGAAGAAAGCAACACCAGCAGAGAGCGATATCTGAAAAGTGTTTTACGGGAACTTGTTACTTATATGATTTTCCTTGTGGTCTTGTGTGTCCGTAAGTACTGTGCAGCTTTAATCCTTCTGTTTCTATATTATCTACTGCCTATCTGATATTCCAGAGTGAAGGTTGTTACAGTGATATGGGAGAAGTATTAATGGGCAGGTGTGTATACAAATATTTGGAATTAAGTCTTTCTCTTGTTTCTGCACATGGATTGTTGCTTGAGATTGAAAATGCTGCAACTTTCTGTGCCTTAACAAGTGTTGAACACTTAAGCAGGGTGATAATATATTTATTTGTTGTTTTTAGGGAGTGTTTGTACCACATTGCAGTGTAGTGTTTCACCTATGCATTTTGAAATCACTGAACAGAACTGTTAAATGTGAAGAGTAGGAGTTAGTCATCTAGGACAAAAAATTAAATTAAATCACTGAGATTCAAATTTATCACCAAGCTTATGTACAGATCATTCTATGAATAAAAGTTCTTGATAGTGGTTGGAGAGGCAGAGATAATGCTAGCTACTTAGCTTAAATATCTGATAATCTGTGTTTGCATGATTCTGGATGTTTTAAACACGTCTGCAGCCTATATATACTCAAGTGTATGTGGATCGTAGCTGGAGACTTCCATGATTTAAGTGGGTCATTTGTTTCATTGTCTATGATATATGAAGTATCATAAGACTATAAAACACAGAAGAGAGTAACAGTAAACCTACTTTTTAAAATTATTATTATTTTATTTGGCTTTTAAGCAGGTGACTGCTTTAAGGTAGGTGCTCTAGAATCAACACTGAAGATAATACTGGCAGATTCTACTAAATACAGACTTTGAAGTGAGGAGCTAGATGGATCTCCAACCTCATACACAACAATATTCCTGGACCCAAACAGAGTTTAAGAAAGTAGCCTGAACTGAATTCGCTGTTCTTTTCTCAGGGTAGAGAACCTTAGTGGTGGAGCACAGATAGTACAGGATGTTTATTGCAGGCCTCACACAGCAGCATGAACAGTAGTGACCGGTATAATGTACCGGTTCTGAGAGCAGTCGTCTTTTCTGGCCTTGGGAACTTGAAGCCCTTATACAGTTCTGTTTCAAGATTTCTAGTTTTCTTTAAGTTAATAGTCAAAACAAGGCATGTTCATATATTTGCATAAAAATTAGCAAGACAATGCAAAATACAACTTACTATGGAGTTGTGAAATACATGTTTTATTTGGTTACTAGGGAGAATAACAACAGAAACTATGCATTAAATTAATCTCTGGAAAGCTGACACATTTCAAGCCTCCAATTTTTAGTGTGGGCAGTTCCGTTCTAAATGCCTGAAATGTCGGTGACATTTAAGTTGCCATTTATGATCAGTGGTAGCAGAACAAGGTGATGTTTTTATTATTTGTGAGAGAGAATCTTGGAGCGGAAAAGAAAATGCAAAACTATGTTGGTAGATTGGCTCTGTGAGAGCAAGTCTGCCGTGCTTGTCTGGAGTAGAATTACTTTTAAAAAAAAAACAAACCCAAACCTCAAACTTTATAGCATTGACACAACTGTTTTGGTGTTGTACTGCAAGCATGTTTATATACTAAATATCATGGGTTTTTCCTTCCTGAGTCCTTAAGAATGCTTACTGCAGGTATATGGACAAAGTAGTGTAAGACAGCTTGTGGCTGGTATGCTGTACCAGCGTGATGTGATCAGTGAGGGACTTGAGATTAAAATAAAGTGAAATTGGTTTCAAGTTTGACTGAAGGCTGTTAACAATTTGGTTTTTTATAGAAAGAAATTTTTGTTAACAGAATAAAGGAAAAGTATAATGTGTTAAATATCTACAGATATTGCTAACTCACTAGTATTTTTTCTAAGTACTAACCTTTTTAATTTCAACATGTAAGCAATAACTGGGACAGACTGGTCTGTGGCTTGGCATGCCCTAAGAGAGAGCTTTCCTAGGAGCAGGCTAAATGCTATGGGCATTTCTTGTACTCTTGTATTTTTGAGAGTACATATTTAGAGAGAATCCAGCTATTGCATAGTCCTGTGATACTTTCCATGTGCCATAGCAGAAGTCTATTAAAAGTAGTTCTTATTCTCCAGTTGCTAAAGAAAACTACGTTTTCTTCCCTGTGATAAAATATTTTTATAAAATTGTCAAAACTGATGGAGATTGTTCAGTGTAGACTCAATCTTTCAGGCTTCTCTGAGTTCTAGCTATAAAATGTTTTTAGGTATTTATAGGCAGTAACAGTATCAGTGCCAGAAACTGTTCTCCCAAGCCATCTTGGCTTTGTACATCATCTTATAATTTATGCTCTGTCGTCCTCAGCCAAATGCTTGGCCCCGTGTGAGGGAAAGAAGTAACACACAGTCATGTATTTTCTGTGGGGAGATTCTCTTAGAAGCACTGCATGTCTTGGGTGGTATTTTGTTGTCTAACCATAGGTGGCTAATGTCATTCACAGTGCCATGCAATATCCTGGTTGACTATCATTATCTGCTCAAGCAGGGCATAATTCTCCTGAGGTCTTGTGCCATCTGTGCCAGTCTTCTATGGATGCCTTGGATAGCACAAGTCACCTGAAAAGGCACTAGCTGCCTCTCTTCAGCCTGCTGAATCGTGCCTCTGCTTTTCCTGGAGTTAGCTTTTTTAGAAGCATTAATAATAGAATGAGGTGTGGGAAAGAGAACTGAGTATTTTAAACTGATTGGTCAGTCTATTCACTACTTTTTATTTTAATTACAGGTAACAGACAAATGCTGCTTGGTGTGGATTTTGTTTTGTCCTGAAGCTTAAAATTTCAGTGCAAAATCTATGCAAATACAACCTGATGTATTCAAACCAAAACAAGCAAAAATACTCTTTTTTTTCCTTTTGTTTTTTGCTTCTTTTTTTTTTTCTTCTCTTTCCCCAACCCTTTTACCTCTCACTACTTACCAAATCTTTTGCAGTGACTTATGGAACAGTGAGTTCCAGTATGTACTATTACACAAGGGTTATGTCGCAGCTCTTTCTGGAAACACCCGTATCAAAAATGGAGAAAACTGACTTCAAAACTTTGTCCACAATGGATGACTTCTGGAAGGTAATCTAAAAACAATTTTTTGTCTCTCTGTTGCAATGATTTGCTTGTCCTGTCATGGCCTGTAAATTTAACCTGCAGGATCTTTATTCTAATGCAGTAGGGGTTGTGCATGAAGATCTACATGCACAGTGTCAAAGCTATGGAACAAAGTAGGCCTTTAACATGTGAAAGTTTAGAACCCAGGTTATGCTAGTGGGGCAGGGTAGGGCAAGGTTGTGGAATGTCTTTGGAGGATAGGTAACAGTAAGGCCTTGTGTCAGAAAAATTACCAACTGCAATTCTAACACATCCACAGAAGGAAGACCTATAAAACCGTGCTGGCAACATGCAAACTAAATTTCTGTCTTCCTCCCCAGTTCACAGAAGGCCCTTTGCTGGATGGTCTTTACTGGGAGATGTGGTACAACAACAAAACTATGGCAGAAAACAAAAGCTTCATTTATTATGAGAACCTGCTCCTAGGGGTGCCTCGGATTCGGCAGCTGAAAGTGAGAAATGGTTCGTGCTCAATACCTGAGGATTTAAAGGATGAAATCAAAGACTGCTATGATGTCTATTCTGTAGCTAATGAAGATACTGCTCCTTTTGGACTTCGGAATGGAACAGCGTATGTAGTATTCCTGTAGACACCTTTCCCTCCCCCCCGGCCCCGACCTGGGTTATGCTGAATTATACAATAAGTCACTTGGCAAAGGCAACTCTGCATTTCCTGTGTGTTCTGTCTGTAAAGACAGGTAAATCCAGAGCAGCTGCTAGTTCTGCTTGTGGAGAAACCTTACCGAACTTGGAGAGGACTGTGCTCTTACTCCATTTGAGTTTAGGTGCTGTCATTGTGCCTTTGGTAGCTGTTATGCTTGGGAGACACGCTGTAGTCTGAGTGCGGAACTGCAACTCATTAGTACCTGTTCTGTAATTCCAGATTGTATTACTGCAGTGGGTTTCACCGAGTTGTATTCCCTGGCTAAAAATGGGAATAGCACTGCCTCTCTTGGAGGACAATGTGTGAGTTGAACTGTAAAAGGTTTTGGAGATGGAACGTAACTATGTAAATGACAATTTTTGTTTCTTTCCCTGAGGATAGAAGTTCTGTGTGAGTGGATTGATGTGTTCTCTTCTCACAATTAATATACTTGTGACTCATCTTTCTATTTTAATTTTGTTGTGTTAGTCAAAGGAACTTTGAAAGGTCTTTCTCCCGTGTACATTAAAATTTCCTACAAGTACCTCTTAATTGAAAGCAGCTTTAAATAACTGATAGGGTTTTTTTGCTCAGGTTTTGTTGGTGTCTGTTTTGTTAATTGTTAGTTGAAAGTGGAAAAACTAATGTGCTATGTTTCGCTTCTGAACTAGTTGGACATACACCAATGAGAAGGATTTGAATGGGAGCAGCCACTGGGGCTTGATTGCCACGTACAGTGGGGCTGGTTATTACCAAGACCTCTCAAGGACCAGAGAAGTGACAGCTGTGCAGATTGCTAGTCTTAAGAAGAACCTGTGGCTGGACAGAGGGACCAGAGCAGCTTTCATTGATTTCTCTGTATACAATGCAAACATCAACCTATTCTGCGTGGTCAGGTATGAACAGAACCATAACAGGTTCAAATTGCACAGTGTAGGTTGTAGACTTGGGGTTTTCTTGTGATTACTTTGTTTTGAGGACATGGGTAAGCATATGTTTTGTATAACGGAGGTGGACAGCTGAAGTGGCATGCCTCCCTGTCAAAGAAGTGAGACCCCACATGGCAGCTGCATTCACTGTCTGGAGGCAGTTCTGACTTTCCTGATGCTGCAGTGCAGTTTGCAGGTGCAGTTTGCAGGCGACTTCTAGTGAGTTGGTTTTTAAAGTAAATACATGGATATACAACATCAGTCTCTGGTTTAGACAGCATGAAACGGATGCAGATGAAGACAGGTCTTTCTGTTTTCTCAGTGTTCCTGAAATGCTTCGGGTTTTAGTCAAAATTAAGAGTGGTCAGGTTTACGCTTTCTGTTCTGTGTAGTGTCTTCTCTGAATCATATGTGGGCTTTTGCCTGTTTCCATTATTTAAATAATTATGTAAATAAACCCATGTATCTTTTAGTAGTGCTTTTCATCATCACTGTGTGAATGAAATTTTTTTCTTTGCCTTTTTTTAAATGCAGGTTGTTAGTGGAGTTTCCAGCGACTGGAGGCCTTCTTACGTCTTGGCAGTTTCAGCCAGTGAGGCTGATTCACTACATCTCCACTTTTGATTTTTTCCTGGCAGCCTGTGAAATGGCATTTTGTCTCTTTGTTCTTTATTATATGGTGGAAGAGATCTTAGAAATTCACATTCATAGACTGCATTACTTCAGAAGTCTCTGGAATTGCCTTGATATCCTTATCATTGTGGTAAATAATCTTTACAACAAGGCTAAAATTGCTTTCTGAAATGCACTTTGTGGGAGATGTTAATGACTCAGTATTCCTAGTGTGGTTTCAAGGGATAGGGCCATCATTAGGAAGGATCCTTGCAGACTGTTGCACTATTCAATCTGAATAAGACAATTTTAGTCTGTGTTATAATGTTCGTGCGTTTTGCAGACTTGCTTGTTCTGTCTTTGGTGCTTTCAGCCTTTCACGTCCTGGTGAAAAGTTAGAGTATTTGTCCAGTATGCTTTTTCAGTTTTTTTTGTCTATAAAGGCATGTCCATTATGGGAGGTAACAAACTCGCTTTCGTTTCTCTTCTACATATCTGATACAGACTATTGCAGCAGCTTTCAAGTAAGAAAATCATCTGCTTTAAAGTAGTGATTTGCATTTGGAGGAATGGGACTGGGATTTGAATATGTCTGCAAAGAACCACAGAGACTTAATGTGGTATTAAAATAGTCACCAGCTAATGCCAAGTTTGAAGATGTGTCTCAAAATTGTAGAGTGCTAGCAGCTGTCAGGGCTGCTTTCTTGGTTAAGTGGACAGTGTTGCACATCAGTAATCTTGGTGTAGCAGAGTAGCTGAGCTTTGAATTTAAAGCTACGTAATATAATTCCCTCTGGTCTTATAACAAGCTGTGCTTACCAAAAGTATACAAAGCCAGCAGTGCTGAAACAGTTCCAGTCCCATGCTTGTTTCATATCTTCAGGCTTGGACGAATCAAAAGTTTGAGTCTTGAAGCTAGTATCTGTAATCTAGCGCAATCATACTTGCATCACAGTGCTTTGGAAATGAAAGACCGTTTAGGAGGATTTTTACATTAACTGTGTGCCTTTTGTTATACTTAACAGCAATAAGGTGCTTTACTGTTACAGTCAGTGGAATGTTTTCAAGTGAGTGTCAAATTCAGTTCACACAAAGAGTCAAAATTCTATGCTTATACCTTGTCTGAGGGACATTGTTTAAGTATAGGGTTATGTACTTTATTACTCTGTATACACGATAAAGTATTCACTTACACTAATAAAAAGTACATTTGCAGAGATCAAAGCAAGAACCTTACCTGTATGGTAAATCTACAGCTTCTCTGCTGTTGCTTGTTCTGGGCAAGACTGGTCAGTCTCTATTGCAGAAAAACTCTAGTACCTTTTTGGCTACTACTGTCTTTCTGCTCTCCTTTATCTTTAATCTTTTTCACCTTTGTCTTTTTGAGTTGTCATCTTTCTTTCCTTGTATTTCCTTCTCTGACAGCTTCATTTTTCTGAGCCTGCTTGGCTTCACCATCATCTTGTTCTTCAACTGTGGCAAGGGAGAGATTTCTAAGTCTTCTTACTCCCAGGCTATTTGTCTGTAGTCTAGGACTCTAATGGTTTTGTTGTGAAATGCATTTCCCGATACATCCAGAAGTTCTAGTTAGGATCCTATCTCAAACAGCAGCCACTGGGATGTTATGTTACTCTAGAGTGAAAGGTGGTGAAACCTGGCCCCCTGCAGCCCCTGCAACTGCCTGCTCCTAGGCACTAATGTGATCAGTGACCAGCGGGGTTGACCTTGAAGGATTGTGAGAAGCTTGTATCAGTGATTTTTATTTTTTTTTTTTTTCCCCCTAGGTTCTATGCAATCCCTAGCTGTTACTTTCCTGTTTGAAACTTCAGCTTTGTAGTCAGGACACTTTGAAAACAATGTACTTGCTTTTACTTGAGGATTGCATTATGGTAGTGCTATAAATAACGTGAAGTTTCTCATATCTTAACTTTATCTGATGTATGTGGCTAAAACAAGTTGTTTTAAAACCCTAATCACCTTTTGTAAATTTGTATCTTTCTTTTGTACTCAGCTCTCTGTGGTAGCTATAGGAATTAGCATCTATAGGACATCAACTGTTGATATGCTCCTGAAGAAGCTGCTGGAAGATCAGAACTCATTCCCCAATTTTGAACCTTTGGCATATTGGCAAATGCAGTTCAACAATATTGCTGCAGTCACTGTGTTTTTTGTCTGGATTAAGGTAATTCCAAGACACACATCCTTGTTCTAACACTAGAATGTAAGCAGTATTCTGAGTTTTCTGTCATATATTATTTGAGGTTTAGTTATGTTTCTCCTAAAATTGGTCATGCAAGAAAGTCAGAGCACAGGGGTAACTTCTGCAGATTAAAAGCAAGGTTGCAATTTGCTACAGGTTTAGTCAGCCCTTGTTTAAGTCTAGAACATGGAGGCAGTGCTAGTGCTTTGTCACAGCAGACACATAAAGAAATGTTTTTATTATTCCTGAATTGGTAAGTCAGTAATTCTTACTGGGTACTGCTTTTTCCTAGCCTGGTTTAACTGTGCCCACTTTATCTATTCAAAACTTCTGAATTGTTAGAAGGGTTGGTGAAGCTAGTCCAATTCATTTGAAAACAAGATATATTACTTTAGTTAAACTTAATTTCTTTCTTTTGCTGCCTTCTTTCTAGTGATAGTTCTTTTCATGTCCATACTCATTTTCCTGTCCTCTGTATGTATAAAGTTGCAGAGGAACATTTAGTTTATAAACTGTCTAATGGGGGGAAAAATGTAAGATCAATGATAAGTGAATTTCCACTCTGATACTCCAAACTGATACCTAGGTTTATCAAGCAAGTTAGCTAATCTCTTACAAGACAAGGTTGCATCTACTTTGTGCATCATGGTTTAAGAAGTAAAATGGCTCATTAGAAGAAATAATGGTAAACTGCAGAGTAACAGAATAATGCAGGTTGGAGGGGACCTCTCTCTAGTCCAACCACCTGCTGAGAGCAAAATCAGCTGTGAGATCTCTTCTTGCATTTTATGACTTCGTAGCTAACATTTGCATTGAAGAGAAAGATAAATAAACAGGCTTTTGGAAGCATTTTCGTAACACTGCTCTGAAGCCAGGGTGCCAAATAGAGGACTGAAAAACCAAACATACGACCCCACACCCAAACAAGAAGTTGGCATTCTCACAGAATCTTTTTCACGTTTCAAGCCTCAGTGTATTTAGGAAGTGATATATTTCTAAATGTACATTAACTGACTTTGTCTACAGCCAAATTCAGTAAGACATCTCATGTGTAAAACTTTGGAGAGCAATTGTGTTAAGGAATTTTTGTTTTCCTTATCTTTACGGTTGTTTTTTTTTTCTTTTAACAGCTTTTCAAATTTGTTAACTTCAACAGAACAATGAGTCAGTTATCCACTACCATGTCTCGCTGTGTCAAAGATGTCATTGGCTTTGCTATTATGTTTTTTATTATTTTCTTAGCATATGCTCAGTTGGCCTATCTTGTCTTTGGCACTCAAATCGATGACTTCAGCACTTTCCAGGATTGCATGTAAGTACAAGAATAAAAAATGCAGAGAATTTCTCAGTACACTGGTAAATGGATTTGGTTGCTCCATCAGAGACCAAACAAATCCTATGACATCCATCTAAGCAGATAAGCTGCAGACATATCACTGTTGATGTAGCTCAGTAGCATATGCATTTTTTCATAACATTTTAGTTCAAAAGTCATCTTTGCTGTGAGATTAAAAATATACTATAGTTAGATCAATGAGCTAAAAATGGCAGGTTTTGGTTGGTGGAAGTGACAGGTTTTCTAAACAATTGGTCACATTCCTAGACAAAGCAATAACTTCCTCTTCAGCAGCTGAGTGGTTAGATGCTTACTTACGTTTGTAATGCTTACTGACATATTGTATGCATAATAACACTGTGTTCCTGATAGTATGTGTGGTTGGTTGACTCACAAACGGTGTCCATCTTAGACAGCCAACTAATAAATTTGTAAATATCTGCTGGAATCCAGGAGAGAGATAGGACTTAATGCAGGGTTGTTAATCCGTTCTTCCTGTATGGATTTGGTACAACATAACCTGATTCTAACTGAGGTAATTGCCAAGTTGTTCAGTTATTGATTTCCCCCTGGTCACTTACACTGGGGCAGTGTTGCAAAACGTTTCTTGTAGAGAAGTGAAGGAACTTGAAATATACTGATGGTGCTGTACAATGCCAAGCCTCTTACAGCCTTGGCACTTTACAGACAGCTTTAGAGGGAGAGGGGCTGGGTAGTATGTATGCGAGAGGTAGCAGGGATAGGAGAGGAATGGGAGTGGGTCTTAAAACTTCACAATGGTAATCCTTGGTTTGCTCTGCTTCCTGTTGCCCCCATTATCAGTTCTGACTGAAAGCCAGAAGTAACCACCCTAGTTTTGTTCTGTATGTGTGGCGTTTGACTGCAGGTTTGGTTATCCTTAGAGGTGGGCTTGAGGAATTGACTATTGCAGTGCTTGATAAAGTATTACAGTAGTGCAGAGCACTCTGCTGCCCATCAGTCAGACTGTTAGTGTATAATAGATTGAGAATTCTTGCACAGCTCCAAAAGTGGTGGGGTTTTTTTTTCAACTCCTGGATATGTTTTGTTTTTTAAGATTTACTCAGTTCCGCATCATTTTGGGAGACTTCAACTTCACAGAGGTTGAAGAAGCTAATCGAATTTTGGGACCAATTTATTTCACTACATTTGTGTTCTTTATGTTCTTCATTCTTTTGGTATGTATGCCTTTGGTTATGTGGGGTGGGTAGGTGGCTGGTTTTGCATCTCTTGTTCTTTGATTTGCTTTTTTTGATAATGGTGAGTGTGCAGTCCATGTAGGAGCTTGACTGTTATATGGCTGGCACTACACTCTTTCATTTTTTTTCTTCATTTAAAATAGGTTTGCTTTGTGTGTTTGTCGTTCCCATATAGTGCTCCACATTGTGGGTTTTTTTCATTTATATTGTTTTATTATTGTGAAGAATTTTTTATTTCTAAAATCTGAATAGTGCCTGGTTGGCATACACAGCAAGCCCCTTATCTTTTGGTGAAAAGCAGCTGTGCTGTTCCGTACAGGCTCCTGGTTTATCAAGTGCTCTAATGTTTGGCTGGCTGTGTTTATAACGGCCTAGTTGATGCATGCAACACACAGCTTGTCTGCTAGAAGAGCCTAACTCATCAGCAGTGCAGCAGCTTATGCAGGTTTGCCTGCAAAGGCCTCTTTTCTATCATCTTCCTTCTTCAGGGGAGAGTTAGGCCCTGTCTTTCTCACCTTCCCAGTGCAGATTACCTGTACACTTTTTGACAAATAGTGTTATAAAAAGCTCAACTTATCTGAGAGGCAGTAAGTAGACATGATTGTCTGAAAAATAAATTCAAACAGTGGGTATATTGTGAGGGAGTACTTATCTTTTGTATACTTTCTGTTAATACTAGTATTGAATTCATATTATAGTCTTACTAATAATTTATATAACAAAGTGGAGGGAGGAGACCTCTCTTTTAGAAAAGTAGGAGAACAAGTAAATCAATTTTTTTATGCCCAAGTATCTTCTACCTGGATGTAGTTTTCAGTTAGTTTGGTACTAACATTTAATAATAGTAATTTTGTTTCTGTTGATATCACCAGGTGGAAGCTGTTATGTGAGCAAGAAATCCTCAGATTATTTGCCAAACTGTGTGTCTTTTGGTGATTTGATAAAGGTGGCAAGCATTAAAGCAGGATTTTACTAACCTTAAAACAGTACAGCAGTCCTGTATCATCATAACTTTTAAAGTTATTTAATGACCCTTGTACTTAATGAGGCTTTTTAGTATTCTTTGAGACAAGGTATTTCGGCATTCAGATATTATTTGTGGGAGAAGACTTCATCTTGGCTACTCACTAGTAAGAAAGTGGAGAATTTGAAGTGTTCAGGGAGATGGACCCATGGTCAATCGGAAAATAATATATGGGTCACTGTGGCCGAAGAAGCACATGATGCAGGTTTCATATTTGTTTTGTAGCACCTCACAAAATCCAGAGGAGCAGAGGCTGGTGTCCAGCGAGGGAAAGAATTTTTTTTTTTTCCTAAGGGGAGCAGAAAATCACTGGAGTGTGAAGGCACAGCAGGTTATCCAAAATACTCGCTATAATTTGTGTCCTTATTAACATCTGCATATCCTGTCATTTGGCTGGAATAAAATGTTGCTGTAAGTTCCTTGAGATCAGCCTGAGACCTGGAAACTAAGTTAGGGAAGACGGGCAGAAAGCACCAGCTCTTCGTGTTGGGCAGCTGAAAGCAAAATAGACAGTAGTCAAGTTACCTCATTTCTCTGATGTTGGGCAAGAATGCATAAAGGTACAGCATTGGAAGATTGTTGTCCTAAAGCATTTTTTTTAAGTCCACAAGGAAATAGAGGTTACCACTGCCTTTCTGCATAAGAGTGACACATTGAATGTGCCAGTAAATTGAGTAATTCTTTTTGAACTTGAATGTCCAGCTTGCAGTTCAGTTATGTTTACTCGATGTTCAGCAGGACCCTTTCAGCAATGACAGCATGGCTCACGTAAATTATATGCTTGGCACAGGGTTAGTGAGACCAATTTTTTCTCTTTTCTCTGAACAAGTGACCGAACTCTTTTCAGAGTTGGTGGCCTACATGCTAAGTGTCTGATTTTAAGCTTTTTTGGTTTTATCTTTAGTCTGAAATGCAAGCAGAGCTGTAACTGTATAAGAACTTTGTGCTTGTGCTGATTATTACAGGATGAATAGTTAACTTGATTCCTCAGGCATTTTTGTTGCCACCTCTGTTGCCTAGATTAATTCACAGTTGTTATCTGTGTAGGTTTGGCCTTACAGGTAGAAGGCCAAACTTAAACATAAAACACTAAACAGACATGGTTTATTGCCACTGCTGCGTGTAGGCATGAACCCTCTCTGGAAAGTAGTTCTCCAGTCATGTTAGTAACCAGTAGTCTTGATTAAAAATTGCTATACTGCAGTGCACCATATTTCAATATCTCAAGTTCTTGATGTTAGTGCTTTTTAAACAGTCCAGCATTTTCTCCTGGCCCTTTTTTAAAAAAATCATGTATAGGTCTGCACATGAAGGTCATAAGACTAGTAGGGCTCAGACTTGTTGAAATTTTCAAGTGGGCTTTTTCATTTCTCTCATGAACAGAACATGTTTTTGGCCATTATAAATGATACATACTCCGAAGTCAAATCGGATATGGCACAACAGAAGGCAGAAATGGAACTGTCTGACCTTATCAGAAAGGTAAAAGTAATGTTTTGTTTGTTTGACATCTCATTCCTCGCATCTGAACATAAAATGCTATATAAACCGTACAAACTAAAGCTGGCAGCAGCTCATGAAAATACACATCTCTTAATTAAAATAAATTAATCTGAGCTGAGTGTAAATTAAATGAATGAAAAAGTATTTTAGTCATCTGAGAATTTGCATTCAATGATCAGCCTACTGAATATGACATAGGATTTGTCTGTCTAGGTATGTACAGAAACACTGAACTGATGAAGTTAAACTGTGATTTGGTTTGGTCACAGAATTCAGAATTACCTCGTTTCGGGCAATAGGATGAGGCAAGTCTTGGATAATGTGTTAGGAGCCAGAAAGTTGTACCTGTTTTGTCAGCATTATTTAAAACTGTCACTTAGCTGTCAGTAACTGCCAAAGGTGTCTTACTGGGACAAAATACTCCATTCCTACTGACCTGCTGTGCAAACTGAATGATGAAGGCCTTACCTCTAACTGCAAAGATATTTGTGTGTTGCCCATTTAAACGCTGAAATAAAAGATGGATAAACTGGAGGAAAAGACAGATTCTTGCAGGGCTTTTGAAACACACTGAATGATAGTGTACACTAGCTGATTTTTGTAATCAAAAAAATTACTGGAAATCAACTGTTAATATTTCATGACAAGTAAAACATGAAATTCCACTTCTTCTTTTAGGGCTACAACAAAGCCATGATCAAACTTAAATTGAAGAAAACTACTGTTGATGACATTTCAGAAAGTCTGAGACAAGGTGGGGGAAAACTAAATTTTGATGAACTCCGGCAAGATCTAAAAGGGTAAGGAAGCTGTTACTTCTTACCTTGAATAGTATCCCCAGGGACAAGTGATATTAAGTCTTTGATGCGAGTTCCTCTCATTTCTGTGAGGTAGCAAGAGTATGCTAATATGAATAAAGACAACACAGTAGAGTACTTTTCTTTTGGTCACTGGGTAACAAAGCATGTGCTTTTTCTCTGTCTGGTGGGAGGTTTATGGAAACAGATGTGTACAGGTAAACAGTCTTTGCATATAGGTCTGCGGGCATTGCACAAAGGAAGATTCAAGCTGGTAGTGTGGGACTGTGGATGAAGAGAGAAGAGTGGGAAAAGAATGGTCAGTTTGAGGTGGAAGGGAAGTCTTAACCAAGGAGGTCTACTGAGCTCTGGCCCCTGGAGTCTGCACTATGGCTGATGTTGCTGTAGTGGGCCAGCATCCCACACCGGAGCAAGGATTTGGTGCTCTGGGGCCCAGCCTCCTTGAGTTGCTGTATTGTGGGAGAGGAAGGGTCTGAGGAAGCAGAAATCTAAGACCTTTGAGGAAACAGTAATGTTTCTATCAGAGCCACTGCAGGAGTTTGTGAACAGGCAGGAGCCCAAGGAAAGGGAACAAATCAAGGAGGTGTAAAAGGGATGGTTGTGAAGGAGCAGGGTGCAGGCTAGGGGAGATTTGTGCTATTAACTAATGAAAGGTGAGGGCTGAGCTTGTTGTTACCAGTGTTGTGAATTTATAGGCAGCACTGGGTTCAGTCGTGTCTTTGGCTTGGGGATGAAAGTGTGTTCAGAGTGAAGTGTTTTTCTAATACTTGAAGTTTGTTCAGCATCTGAAAAATGGAAAGTAAGGGAACTGTTTTTACTGCCTTTTCAGGAAGGGGCACACAGATGCAGAGATTGAAGCAATATTTACCAAATATGACCAGGATGGGGACCAGGAATTGACAGAGCATGAACATCAGCAGATGAGAGATGACCTGGAGAAAGAGAGGGTGAGCTCAGCGTTAGGAGTGGTATGCCACCAGCACCATCAGCCAGTCTTTTCCCTGTGCTGGTTTGCTGCCCCACAAGAATCCTGTTGTTTCCCTTTGCGTTTGCTCTCATCCCTGGCTGACTGAGCAGAACTGTAAAAAGGCAAAGGGGACCTGATGGAGGGCAAGAGATCTTAGACCTTCACACCCCAATCCCTCGTGTACAGGTGAAATTCTTTACATCTTCTCTGTCTGTGGCTTGTGTTTTCACAAAGGAGGATCTGGACCTGGATAGGAGCTCTCTGCCACGTCCTCTGAGCAGCCGCAGCTTCCCTCGGAGCTTGGATGACTCCGAGGAGGATGAGGATGAAGACAGTGGACACAGCTCCAGGAGGAGGGGCAGCAGCTCTAGTGGGGTTTCCTATGAAGAGTTCCAAGTGTAAGTTTATCCTTCTGAGGGGGATGAATCTGCATGGTGGTGTCTTTTTTTTTTTTTTTTTTTTTNTTTTTTTTTTTCTCCTTGTGGATATTCTTCTTTCAGTTATATAGCAGTCTCTCCTATAACTCTGAATATTAATCAAATTATTCATAAAAGTAAATGTTATGTTGTTAAGGTGCTTAAGTCGCTCCTTTTAGTAGCTTTCAAGTAATATCTGAACTGGAGGTAGTTGAGAGAGGTTCATGGGAATCAGTTAGAAAACAAAAAATAAATCAAAAACAAACAAACAAAAAACGACAAAAAAAAAACCCTATCCTTAAAACCTGATCATTGGAAAGACAGAGAAAGTAGTCAAGCTACTGTAATACCAGCAGACTTTTCTGGATTTTTTTTAGTAGTAAAATCTTGTTTTAGGTTCAGTGAGAACTTCAGCTGTTGTTTTTAGTATAATTAAGTTACTTGTGAGTGTGTATTTTGTCTAAAATTATAGATCTCCATATTAATTAACACTAGCTGAATGAAGAATTTGAGTAACTAGAACCAGTAAATTTTGATGAGGATGCCATAAAACCAGGGAAAAGAGAGTGGATTAT
Organism: Himantopus leucocephalus; assembly: GCA_003993805.1. Taxonomy (NCBI): domain Eukaryota; kingdom Metazoa; phylum Chordata; class Aves; order Charadriiformes; family Recurvirostridae; genus Himantopus; species Himantopus leucocephalus. The sequence continues at coordinate 52,699,631 of RSEF01000004.1, read as the reverse complement.
GTACTTTGTTTCTCATTTGCTTTACCCCTGTGTTATCATCTTGATCTTGTGCATCTTGTCACTTTCTGGACAGTAGGAGTCATTTGTGGAAAGTCAGATGCGTGCTTGAATTAAAATGCTGTCTCATCCTTATCTGCTCTGTGTGTTGACATGCTAGAATGATACTGACTCAGAAATGTCAGTCACTGAAGCTCACACTTGTTGCCCTCAGACTCATGAGGCGGGTTGATCGCATGGAGCATTCTATTGGCAGTATAGTCTCCAAGATTGATGCAGTTATTGTGAAGCTCGAAGCGATGGAGAGAGCCAAACTAAAAAGGAGAGATGTGTTGGGAAGACTGTTAGATGGAGTGACAGAGGTAAGAAACCCACCCTCTCCTGTCTAGTGACAACCTGCATGGCTTGCTTACTGTTGGCACTTCTTCCTACTGCTTGGCTTGGGAAGGTTGAAGGAGTGGTGGTAAAGATAAGGTCGGTGCTTTGGCAGCGGCCAAGTGATTTCAGTTTTGTGTTAGGAAAACATGAAATGTAAAACATGAAATATTAGGGACATGATGCAAGTTTCAGATATGACAACTGATCTTACAGCAGGCTTGTGTCATGCTGAGGCAACAGAGCACCATTTAAACCCCTGAACAGGACAGCTCTGGTGTTCGGTAGTTGAAGCAGCTGAAGCACCTCATTCATCCCTTGGTGTCTGTTTGGATTAATATAAAGCTTTTTATGGACTAGTCTGAATCCAGCCCAGCAGGCCTGTGCAGCCTGCTCTTCTCCCATATTGCTTCTGGGATTGTGTGTGGTGGGTGGAAGCGGGTCACTTCTGTCACCAGGGTTATCTAGCTCCTATTACCTCCCCTCCCACCTTCTCTTTCTTGAGGGCCCTTTGGAAGTGGCCAGAGGGACAAGCACGTTATTTCTGTGGACGCTAAAACCTGTCAGCTTCCTGATGGAGCAACAACAGCCAGAACAGAGCTGTTAAGGGGTGGGCGAGATGGACTGTCTTGGTGGGTTGTGTAGGTCAGACTTGCAGCTGTCCTGTCACAGGTACAGTGTTCATGGCTGTTACTGTTGTTAGAACCAATAATTCTTGATTCTTGAGGTGGGGCTTCCTTGTGGGTGTGCTGTGACCAGTATATTTTTACATTTCTGGACATGGATTTAAATACTAGAAACTGTAGTACAAATTGTGCTTCCATAAGTGAAGGTGACAACCCGGGTGTTGCTTCACTGGAAAGAAAACAATTCACTGCAGTAGCTGTGTTTCTCCACTAGCCTATGGAAATACTTGAGTAGCATAACAATTTCCCATGTTTGTATAGGGTTTTGTTTAGACTGCGGTTGGGAAGCTGTGCTTCCAGCTTGTGTCTTTTAATCTGTTTAGGATGAAAGACTGGGTCGTGACAATGAAATCCACAGGGAACAAATGGAGAGACTTGTGCGAGAGGAGTTGGAGCGATGGGAATCAGACGATACGGCATCCCAAATGAGCCATCGGTTGGGAACACCACTTGGACTGAATGGCCAGCCTCGTTCGAGGAACTCTCGGCCATCTTCCTCTCAGTCAGATGGTATTGATGGGGGAGGAGGAAATGGGGGGAATAACATCCATGTGTAGGATTAACTTTGTAGGTGATTCTAAATATTTCAGGGCAGTATTAAGCCAGCAAATACACTACTCCGCTGTTTCACAGAATGAGGTGATCATCCTGATCAGACTGCTAAGGACAATTTTTGCTGGTGGGCAAAAGCAAATATTCTCTTCACAAGGCATTTTCAGACCTATGTAAGCCATGTGTCACATTCAAGTTACCAACAGTGAGACTGTCAGCCTTGGAAACGAAAATGCAGGAAACAGAATGGAAACCAGGCATGACAAAGTCTACCTGGACAGAATTTTGGTTCCATACATGTATTATGGGGAACGCTTTCACAAGGGCAGCAAGCTTCAGACGAGATACTGTGCTGTGGTTAAAACACTCAAGTGAAAGGCTGTGAGTTTTCTGTTTTCTATGGGAAAATACGATTTTTAAAAGCCTTAATTGAAAGTTTTTGGACCTTAGAAACCTTCCTGAGGAAGGCTTTTCTGTGTTGAACTGGCATTTCTGACTTCAAACAAACAAACAAAAAAATGTGCTGTACACATGGCCAGCTGGTGTGCAAGGAAAATAGAAAATAAGATACAAAGCAGTTTAAATATACATAGCCTTGCCTTTATATTTGTATACAAAGTGTGTAGTGTGTTGGTATGTGATATGATTTACAGCTTAAACTTGGAGGCATGCTAACTAATTACATGTGTGTAGCATGTAACTGATGTTGGGTTTCTAGGGTCAAAGGTTACCTAAATGCTAAGATAGTATTTAAATAATCATGTACTTAAAATCAATGACTTTCGCCAAATTACCCAACTTGACTTATCCAGCAATCAGCTGGAACCTTAGTAAGAATGCCTTGTGTTAAGGTTTGTGCCTGTGGCCTGTAAAGCATATGGCATGCTGAGGTTTATGGCAGCAGGGACTAGGGAGTGTGCAGAAGTGATCTAGTGGTCATTTGTTGGTGAGGCAGGGCCTTCCTGAAGGGAACGAAAGCAAAACTAAACCTATCAGTATGGGTTTTAAATAGATTTCCTGTAAAAAGGTATCCTTCAAAATGTAAATTCAATCACGCAGTTTGTCTTTTATTTGTAGTATATGATTATTATGAAAATGTTTGCATTCATAGCTGTATTTGTTGAGGTATACTTCTGTAACGTGTCGTTACTTAATAACAAACTTCATCTTGAAGTGCAGTAAGTTTTCATGGGGTACCCATGTGTGCTGACAATGGGCCTTGCAGTAAGTGCATGGCCACTTGACAAATGTTACAAACATTTTATTATTTCATTTTTCAACTTTAGATTATAATATCATTTGTCACTTATTACAAAGGTAAAGTTTTTGCATAATAATGTACAGTGTTTGGTCTTATTAGGAAGCTGTTAATTATGCAAGTCTTCTACAATGATCAAGAATGTATTGATCTGTAAAACTGAGCACTTTACTTCCTAATAAACATTTTATATAATCTATAAAGCAAACATCGTGCTGTACGCTTGGGTTGTTTATGATGGAATGTTAAGAATCCTGCATTTTATTCATGTGTGTTAGTTCTATCTCATACCTTATTCTCAGATTACCTAATAATGTAAAAAGGGAGTCCAGGGTGTAAATGAACAGAGAGGACTGGGCTGATCCTACTTATTTTCTGCTGTTTCAGGCAGCAGCTCTGACTGCTAGTAACACTGTGTCCCTTTATTACTTCACAGTTGCTGTGTAAGTTAACTTCTCTACTCTCTTCCTCTATTCCCCTTTATTTTTTCCCTTTGTTTCAGGGAATCCTACAGCATTTGGAAGGTTGAATGGTCCTTGGAAATCCCAGGCTCATATATAAGCCCCATAGTTCTGTATGGGCAGCTGTCTCACCAGGTCAAAAGTATAGCATATTAATGAAAATTGAATGCTTAATGTAAATCCGTCTTAGTCTTTCATGAAATACATACATACTGAGTTTATTAAGTATATTAAGCCTTTAGCCAGTGTGCTATAATAGTCACAGTGTGTGGGAAGTGTGAACTTTTTTTTTATTTAATACCACACGTATGCTGTAGCGTTGCTGACTTTTGAAAATTTCTTCAGGAAGTGCAGTTTGGGATGCAGGTTTGGAATAAGAGCCACATAATTCTTTCACATCCCGCGGGCATCATTTGGATGCCTTGTATATTCAAATACTCTTCTCCAGTACATCTAAATGAGAAAAACCTGAGAAAAAGGGAAGAAAGTTAACATTATGATAAAAAGTCTGCAAGCAATTGTTACTTGTATATTTAGTCACCAATGGGGCTTTTTTGGTTCCCCGCTTATATAGAACGTGAAGTGTGAGCGAAGAGGATGGCAACTGGAGATGGAGGAGTCCTTCTTCTCCAAGCACCGTTCAGCAGAAGGTTTATGCTGTTTGTGTCCCTGGCCCCTCCCCATACAGCATCTCTGGTCCTGCCGGCGTCCCCAGGGCAGTGACAAGCCCCCAGGAAGCACAGGTTATTGGTGGCGGGAAGATACGTAAGAAGTACCGCTTTCAGAGCAAAGGCAGAGCCTAATATTTCAGAGATGCTGAAGGTTGTGTCAAGTCTCTTCTCTGAACTGAATCGCTGAAATTCTGATGCTCGCAAACCGTTCTTCCCTTCCTGCACACAAACGGAATTAATTCAGAAGCACAGTTGTCTTCTGTTTTGCTAAGAAAGTTTTTTTTAGTTATAACTCAGATTATGCCCTGGTTTTACCTGAAAGATGCTGTAGATGGCTGGAAGAAAAATCAACTCTCAGTTGCTAGCAGACAAATGATGAAGTATTATTTACTAAAGCATGTTGAATAGAAGAAAACATTACTGCTATATACCCCTTCAGTAAGAGTTTAGTTCATGCTCTGTGTCTTCCAGAAAAGATATTTCAAAAGAAAATAAATAGCTTGCAAAACAAACCAGTCTTCTACAGTGCAGAAATACAAAAAAGCTGTCAAGCTTTTTTCCCTTTGTGGAATCTTAACAAAAATAGCAGCTCGGGTTCTGACTTGTTTTCAGGAATGTAGGAGGGCATTAGAAGATTTCTGATTTTGTGGTAAGTCTGTGTACCTCCTGTGCCATAATGGTCCTTCCAGGTTTTAAGCACTGATCATGCAAAATAGGTACAGAAAGGCAGAGGGACAGCTTAATGGTTTGGGTGGTAGACTGACATTTGAAAGAGTTGTCTGTCTTTTATATGTGTCGCCTCACCCTAATGCATTAATGCACAAATTCATCTGGTCCCAGCTTGGGTCAAAGGACTGTTATAAACATACTGGTGCTTAAGTGTCAGTGATGCTAAAACAGCAGTGGGATCACAAGCAAGTCTTCCTTGGACTGGAGATTTCTGGCAGCTCTTCTGCTTTGCTTCTACTCTAAAAAATAGTTGGGGAGACTGAAACTGTGTCCCAGGCAGCAAAGAGTGGGCCTGAAGACAGCAAACCTTTTGTAGGTTTTTGTAGCCTTTTGTAACAGGCCTGAATTTGGACTCGGTGTGAGAGCAGCTTTCCTGCAGCCGGGTGTACAGCTATCTTGGAGCAGGTGTGAGTGGTGTGATGAAAACTCCAAGAAACATTCAAAACAAAAAAAAAAACCCGCTCCTTTCAGGCTAAACTTGCAATTAACAGTTCATTCCAACGTCTGAGGTAAGCACGCTTTTGTACTGCTATCAGCTTTTCCTGCAGCTGAGGTGGACACTGCAGGACTGAGTTCTCTGGCTCCCTGGTTACAGGTAGCTGTATGCTGAGAGACGCAGTCATGAGAAACCTTTAGCTGCAGGAAGGCAAACCTGGCGAGTGTTGCAGGCTCCTCAGCATTTAGCTGTGAGCTGCCAGGGGCCACTGCTGCAGACCCAGAGGAATAACCAACTCCAGTGAGTGCCACGGCCAGGGCTTCTGGGCAGTCTCCTTCCCCAGTTGACAGCACCCAGCCTCTTTGCTCCCTCCCTCCCATCTCTCAACGCAGGAGGAGAGAGCCACAGGTCTGAAAAGCTCTTGGCTGAAGTAATAGAAAATAGAAAATGCATGCAGCTGTTGTGGTTTTAAAACTTGTTATATGTTACTGAGCTTTGAATACTGTTACTGTAAAGCTACTAGCCTTGCTTAGCCAATTTGTCCTGCTAAGCCAGGTAAATGTCAAGAGAAAGAGATGCCTTTAGCAGGAATTCCTTTCCCAATATGACCCATTTCATCATGGTAACGCTTATCAAGGACTGAGATGGATTTACTGTGGCACGCCTTTAGAAACTTGAGCACAGATAGTTTGCCTGAAATTTGTGATGCTTCTTCCCCTTTTTCTGAACAGGCAGCCAGTCCCCTTGCAAGAACCTTCAACTTCCATTTCAGAAACATGATTGCTTTGTCATTGCGACCCCCAGAGAGCAGGCAGGGAATACTTGCATGAGTCATGCATTTCTCCTGGTAAGAAATTTCTGTTTCTTTCAATGTTCTTACAATGTTGGGGCTGTGTAATAAAGGCCAGTTGGGTTTCCTGGCTTAGTGATTTAAAACAATTAAGTGAAGAAACAGGTTTGATAAGGGTTTTAACTGTCTAACGGGCTGTTAATTCATGCCCAGCAAGCAATAGGAGGGAGACTCCGACTGGGAGAGGAAAAGCATTTATGTTATGTTCAGAAGTCTCTTCCCTAGCGGTGAGATGAATGTAAGTAAGCTCTATCTGCCAGAAGGGGAGCTCATTAAAAAAAGGAGGGAAATACTTAGATTGAAAGAAGTTGTTTATGTCTCTAAGAACCACAATCACACAGACACAGATTATTTAGAAAACAGAAGTGTGTCACATGGAAGATCCAGGGGAGCAGCTCCAGGAGTGTATGTTGGCATTGCTGCTATTTACATTATCAGATTGTACTCCCTGGTTCTGTGCTATACCTTTTGTGTAAAAAATACACAGCTAAACACAAAGTGATTGTGCTTTACTGAGTGTTCAAGAGACAGCAAGTTGATGTTTATGAAAATAGCATTTACCACTTAATATTAGAAAACCATTGCCCTTTTTTTTCCAAATTATATGATGGTCTCTTTTTGGAAGGTTATTTGAATAAAATGTGCAGAAAACCTAGCACTATTAGGCTGTAGCGAGGAATACTGAAATTTTCATCCCGGAAAGAAAAATTTGAATACTTGTAATATTTATAAGCATACTAGAGAAAATCTGCAAACTGAAAATGTGTAACTACAGATCCGTAAGAGGGATTGTTTGAAGAGGTTTGACTCACCTTGGACCGATGCCAGGGCATGTCCAGACACAGTTTTCATCGCATTACTTGAGGTGCCTGTCTGCAGTCACACAGAGCAGGGTATTGCATCCAGAGCACTTGACTCTGTGCCCAGTAGGTCAATGGAAATACAATCAATGCCTTGCAGGAGGCTATTTCCTAATACCAGAGAGTGAGGGAATAATTGCAGTGTTGCATTCTTTGAAGAAGAAGGGTGCCTAGAATATTGGCAAGGCAGCTTTCTTGAGAATAAAATGGTCCGCTTAGGCAGCATGACTCAAAACCTTTGGGGACAAAGATTGTTTCTCTCCAAATATGACAGAAATACATGAGACTGGAGAAGCACGATTTACTTATTTATTTTAACAGGCTAGGTTAGGCATTAGTGATGCTTCGATTTCTGCAGCAGGAATGTAGTCAAAAACAGGGGCAAGAACTGATAGAAAGTGTCTGGGTCTATGAACACATTTTGACCTGCCTGTTCCTGGGTTCATGAGCTGTATGGGTATCCTGGTTTGTGCAACACGGGACTAATTTCTCTTCTAATGCTTGGGAAAACTGCACTTTTAGAATACTCTAGTGTCTGAATTTGTGAAAATATTTACTTCATAGCCAGCTATGGTGCGTGGGTTTCAGGGTCTCAGTGTTTTTTGAGCTTGCCAGGTGCAGGGATGGGGAGGAGCAAGACAGGGGCCCTTGACCCGAGCTGGCCAACAGGATTATTTTATACCATGAATGTCACATTCAATATAAATTAGAAAGTTTGCTGAGAAGTGGTCTCTCTCCCTTGATGGCTGCCATCCTGAGAACTTCTTGCCACAGTGCCAGACCCCTGAGGCCTTCCCTCAGTCTGTTCTTTCTTTATTCTCTAGTGGATGTATTAATTAAACTTATTGGCTGTCATTGTCGAGTGTCTACCTGTCAGAAATTCCTTGTGGCTGTTGTTGTGGTTTTTTGGTTTTTTTTAATTCTTCCTCTGTGCTGGAACAGCCTCCTGAATTGTGAATATATTTATTTATTTTTTGGATAAGCATACACTCACTGGTAGGAAGAAAGTATAAAGCACTGATTCTAAAGAAATAACAATTAAAAGTCATAAATTAGTTGTGCAGAATAAAATGCAAGAGGTAACTGTACTGGTAATAACGAAAAGATCTTTTTGTCTTGTGGTAAAAGTGTGTGTCTATCCTGAAACTGGACAGGAGCCAGCTGACTGGTTCTGTACCTTGAACCTGTGTTCAGATTCGGCTTCAGTGGCTTGCACGCTTCCTCGTACTCCAAATTACTCATGGAATTGGTTGTCATTCTCTGCCTCAGTAGGATGCTACTCTACAAGTACTGTTCTGTCCATGCTTCCCGGAAACCCCAAATTAAACAAATGTACTTTCTCACGGGTAGTGAATATATGGCCTACGAGGATTTTGTTTTATCTACCAGCACTGAAGTCAAGAAAGATGACACTTCTTATGCAGCCCAAAGCAGCCAGCCAGTAGTAGTGACTTCATCAGCAAAACACGTAAGTCTGTAGCAAGAGCTACCGAGTCACTTAGGTACTTGTTAAATCTTTGCTTGAACCAATAGAATTTATAAAGCCTATGTACACTGTGAAAAATAACAGGCCCAATTCCTGAGTCAGTGTAACTCATAAGCCTTTTAGACGTGTCATTTAAAAATTCAATAGTGTATACCATGTAGTTGTCCAACTACATGTAAATATTTGAGAGAATCAATTAAATACCTCACTTGCTAACAGCAGTTTTGAAAACAAGGCAGCAATTCTGAAAATGAAATTTGCTTTCTATAGCATCTAGCCTTCTGCTTGCTTCATCAAAAGGCATTCAAATCGTTCTACCACCAGGCTTACTAACTTGTTTCAAATTCCAATGGAATAATTCTTTAGTCCAACAACATTGCTCCAACAATTGATATTATTGATTATTAAATATTTTTTAGCTACAGAGAAGTAGCTAAAAAAGTAAGAAATGTGGTTTTTGTTAAAGGGAATATCTTGTTGAAAGCTATAATAACCACAATATAAGACAAATATAATAATAAATATATTATATATTATATATATAATATAGCAATAAATATAAATACAAACTAACAAACAATAAAAATTCAAATTTTTTCAACCTTGGAGGTTAATTGGTAGCATAACAGTGGAGTCTTAAGGTAAGTCACTCTTCAATGAGTCTCACAGATGATTTACATAGTCAGTGAAGGCTATTTTTCTCTATTTCGTTATTTGCAATTAAGACAAAGTGCTTTCAAAGCAATAAGCCTCCTTCCTTTGTAACAAAACAAAAAAAAAGTAAACAGTAAGCCTTGTTAGGCACTTTGTTTTCCGTATTGGTAATATTTTGAAGTTTCATGTATTTCCTAAGTTTTAAGAACTAAAATTGTGATAACTCAGTCCAAATTTATACACAGTGTTAACCATAGGCTACAACATGGTAAATCCTTAACAAAGCTTGCTAATGCGTTATAAAAAAAATGTAATTGTTTCAGAAACATATCCAAATGTGATGTGTAAATTTCAGGGCAATAGGAAATCCACCAGATCTTTCCTTATTGTATGGTTATTGTAGTTGGTTGTTGGTGGTTTTTTTAAAGATTTCCTTAACCTGTGTTTATTACCAAATTGGATACCAATGATTTCTGTTTTGTCAGTGGCATTTTGCATATTAAAAGCTCTCAATTAATACAAGTTTTCTCCTTAGGCTGCTGCAAGCACTTATGTTACCTTTTACTTTTTTCCTCTTCTTAATAAATAAACAGAGCTTTTTCAGGTTTCTCCACAATAAGGCACTCGGAAGCTGTATAAGTTTTAGAGATTCTTCCTAAAACATGAACACTTGAATTGGATGATGTATGCTAACATTTGACTAACAGTTCCATTTTTGGGGTACTGTAAAAGTAGATACACAATAATTTTCTTCTGTAAATGGTCTTAAGGATTATTAAGGCCATTTACACCTTCTGATGTGTGAATGGCAAGACTAGATCCCTACGGAATCAAATGATAATTATGTTGAGAACTGTGTATCAAATCTGTCACTTGTAATCTATTTAGTAGGTGCTGTAATTGCACCTATCTTTAAAGGCAATAGGGCCTGTGGTAGAAGCGCGAGCTCTAATAGAAGTCTTAGTATATTGAACCCATCTTTCTTGATAATCGAATACATTTGTCAAATAGTACTTCAAATTCACTTGAAAAGATGCAGTTTTCAATTAAAAAAAAAATCCTAATTGGAATTGGATGCCTTTCCTATAATTATTTATTACTTTGAAAATTGGACGTCAGTCAATTGCTTGTTGTAAAATAATTCAAAGAGGAGGAAGTTGCTTCCCAAGCAGCACTGGGCAGCATGCTTGGAAGTAGTAGCTGTATCTAGCCAGTTTAATATCTGTTCTTGCCTGTTATGTAGCAATAATTTTAGGGGCTTGCTAGTAACAGAATTTATGGCTGGGAGATTGTAAAAGCTGATGAAACAGATGGAAAACCTGTAATTTAGGCAGTGAATGAAAAGAATTCTTATACCAAGCAAGTCAAAAATGAGTACCTCACGGGACATGCAGGTATTTGGGGAGAAAAACACTTCCCACTAGATCTGTAGTTTGCTGAGGAGGAGTAAGGGTTAGTAAAACCATAAAAGCCCTGCTATTTAGCAATGTTATGTTATTAATTACAGCAAATGGAGCATTCTTTACAAGGAACAAGAAATTACTTTCAGTTACTGGTGCTGAAAATACAAAAACCTTACATTCTGTACTGAAAACAACAAAATTTCAAGCGGTAGCTTGTAAGCTTATTGTTACATAAAGCTTCCTTCAAACTAATCAATTCAAACAAATTGTAGTACCTCTTTAGAAATTAACAGCCTTCAGCTTGTGATTTATTTTTAATTATTTTAAAGTAGTTCACATGGAGGATTTAAAGAAAAAATCTTCAACCAGATTGAATAATTTCACATAAAACATAAATATAAGTAAGTCTTTCAAAATTTCCTAGAGTCCACGTTAAATCACTTACTGTCTAAATGTAAGCAAACTGAAACAAGAATCTTCATACACAAAACCACATTTTCAATGGAGTTAATGATATAATCAGAATTATTAAATTCTGTACATCACAATTTAAGACTAAGTTCAACTGACAAAAATCTCAGGAAAACAATGGTATCAGGCAGTTCTGCAATTTTTAAGCCCAAGCAATGCATG
>RSEF01000004.1:52656773-52678517 GCA_003993805.1 Himantopus leucocephalus | reverse complement strand
GAGAGGTGGTGTACCAACAGCCCAGCGCCAGTCTCACTTCAGTCTCTGGGAAAATAAATCATGGACTGTGCCCTCTCGGGACACGTTTCTGGGCACGTGAGGGGGAAGAAGGTGACTGGGAAGAGTCAGCATGGATTTGCCAAGGGCAATTTGCGTCTGACCCACCCGATTGCTTTTTGTGATAGAACAATTGGACTTGCAAATGAGAGAGACCAGCGGATGACATTTAGCTCAACCTCAGCCAGGATTTTGCCACCGTCTCTGACAAAATCCCTCTATCCAAGTTAGTACATTACCGTCTGGATGGCTGAAAAGCTATTTAAGTGACCAGGCTCAGAGGGTCGACGTTAACAGTACAATATTCCACTTGGAGACCAGCAGTAAGTGGAGAGCTGCAGGAGGCTGACACAGCTCTTGGCGACTGACATGAGCCAAAAGTTTGCGTTTGCTTTGTATCAACAGGCTGTCAAATCCTGAGGTCTTTTCTTTGGGCCAAATCCTCAGCAGCCACAAACAACCAGGGGGCTTCACCCATTTCAATGCTATATGCGCAGCTGAGATTCACCGTGTTATCGTAGTCATGCTTAAAATATTAGCAGTGTTTTTTTCCGAGACTCTTAAGGAGATACTTACTAAGCAAACTAGTATTACTTCACTGATTTAAGCTGTAATGACTTCCCTTTAGACCTAGGAAGTGCAAAAATTGTTAATAACGTTTGTTAAATTCAGCATCTCGGCTTTTCAGCTGTCAGCAGAACTGATCCCAATTATGCCTGAAGAGAAACTCAGGGGAATAAAACACCTGAACTTGTCCCAGAACACGGGTCCCGCTGGTGACAGCTGACGTGCACCCTCAACTTTTTGAGTCTTTTATTGATAAAGGCACAACAAGTCATGTAGAAGGCTAAGAAGGGTTAAAGAACGCGTTGAGCCCAACCGTTGATGCAACAGCCGTAAAAATTATTTGTGCAGAATGAGATCTAGTCTGAACTTGTAGCAGAAACACTCTACATATTTTGCATTTTTAATGGAGATGACTAAATGCGGTGTTAATTTCTTATTTTTCTCCCTCCCCCTTTTTTTGGTCTCTGTTTGCCAAACATAGCAGCTCAACGGCATAATCATCAAAGCAAGTGTGGAATAAAAAAAGCTTACCTACCTTTCCTGTGTTTATAAAAACAAGGCAAACATTTCAGTGTGATATACTGACACACTCCACATCTCAAAACACTGTCCAACTTCCTAAATCACTTCTTTGGAATATCCATATAAACTCATCTGCCTTTCTGCACAGCGTACAAGTCATTTTGGTACAAATCAGGTCTTAGTCAGCCTGGAGGACAGGTCTCTACGCAGAACAGCTGCAGGGGCACAGAAAGCTACAAAACATGCAGGCAGACAAGGAGAATAACCATCACCACATGGGACAAATGCTGCGTACACACTGGTGTGATTATGGAGTGACTCCGTCCTATCCAGTACAGTCGCTCTAGATTTCCATCTGCGGAGCTGAGATAACAACTTGGACTGCTACAGATAATCTGGAATTCTTTTTTTTTTTTCTTCCTGGCTCCCCCCTTCTATAAGGAAATAGGAAAAATGCAAAGTAGTAAAATAATGCCACTCTAGAAGCAGGCACCAAACTCCAGCTGGTACGCGGAGGTGCGCATGTGTGTGTCTACAGATGCACTTGCAGGCAGATATTCGAGACAAAATCCAATGGAAACCGTCCGAAATTCTGGCAATGCCCAAGACAGCCAGACTGTCCTTCGCCCCTTCAGTAACACAGAAGTTACTTCCCTTACAATCGGGCAGGACTGCACTTCCCAAGCTGATCACCCACCTCTACTTATTCTACCGCGGCACTACAGGAAGAGAGGGTCAGCGGGTGCTTCTCGTTTGTTCTCACCTGCATCCATGAGGACGGGTTATCCACAAACACCACCCTGCTGAGCTCCACTGGGGTCTGCAGATCCTGCTCCATCCTTGCCGAGCCCTCGCAGCCCCATCCCAATCCAACACAGTCTCTGCACTGAGGCGCCTTTTTATTCCTTAGCCCCAGGCACACAGGAGGCTTCAATCTTCATTAAGTTTATTTAGATGATGAGCAACTCCTGTGCCACTGTCAGGGCCAGCCTCACTACCCCCTTTCAAATGTGCTACTTAAAAACTCCACCAAAAACTTCCAGGTTGCCACTCTTGCAGAGTTTGCAATGTAATGCACATACCTGGTAACTTCTCAGTTGTTTGTTCCCTCCGCACAAGCATTCGGAAGTGCCAGGGAAGAGGAAACCACAAATACTCCTTCTGGGGGAAATGATATAATTACATATTTGCATAACAAAGTGATATTAGCAAAATCTGTTCAGCATGTGAAGGCCAATCCCACACTTGCGCCTATTAGTTGTCTGGCTTTCAGGCTTTCCACAATTTACTTACCAAAGCCAACTCTGCTGCTGTGGCTCCTCCGCCCGGCTCTCCTCGCTGCCATCTGGCCAATACCCCCTGCAGCTTCACCTCCGCTGCCTCCCACCAGCCCTCTGCACCATCCGACCGCCCCTCTCACATGGGCTTCTCTGTCTTCTGTTCCGGCAGGGCTCCCGCCACCAGGCCTTTGGGTCTGCGACACCACCTCTGCTCCCAGCACCATGTCCCCAACCCCGCAAAGTCACCCCGCTCTTACGAGACCCATCACGTCTGGCAAAGGTGTGTCCCACCACCCAGAAGCCATCGCTCCAGAGAAACCTCATCTCTTCTCACGGGATTCGCTCTTGTCACCCAGTCAACAGAATCCCCCGCAGTTGGCTCTGGAGGGCCCACTTACCCCACACCACATCCCCTACACACACACGTTCCCACGTACACCACGGAGTTCGTAACCAACACAGGAGAACACTGAACCTCACATCAGCCACCGCTGCGTGGAATCGCACCGCGCAGACTGCAGCTGTGTGGGGAACAAAGCGGCGCTTGCTCTCTTTGGACCTCCTCGCTCTTGGTCTTAGAGCTGTGCACAGAAAATACCCTTTCGCTGGGCAGGGTCACGGTGAGAAACTTGCACCAAACCACCCCGGTGTACAGCCGCTACGTACATCCATTATCCCTGCTGTTTTACGCTCCTGAGGCGGGTGTTTGCTCAGGTGGCCACCGTCAGCCCTCCCGCTGGAGGTGCCTTCTCGGCGTAACGTCTTCTCTAGGGCCCGTGGATCGCATGTTTCTCTCATCACGGAGAACTTCTGCTGTGGGATCTGCAATAACTCTGCTTGGAGTTGAGCTGAAATAAAACATGCCTCAAGCGAACAATAGCCAAATAACAAGAGCGATGTTTTTCCTTCTTGTAAAGAGCGTGTACTGCACACAGGGCTAATCTGCACGGCCTCGGTACGCTCAGCACCTGTGTTTGTGTTTTCTTCGCAGTGGGAACAGTGGCTTGGCCGGCACTGCTTGTCCCTGCCTGCCTCCCACAGAATTGCCTGAAGGTTTTATTCAGTTCTGATCTGATTTCTTTTCTGTATGTGGGGAGTTGGAGTTAACGGAGGATTTTCCCCTACAACCTCTTTCCCTGATGGCCAAAAGGAGAACATCTAATGACGAAGCCATACGCCGCTTGGAGACCTCCTTGTTCCTTGCACGAGACAGGGGTCAGCTACTGAGGTGGCGCGGCCGTCCCCCATCTCCTCCTTTCAGCTCTGGAGACGCAGCGAGACTGGCAAGGCTGCGGCTGGAACCACAAACCTACCGCTCGTGAAGCGCTGCTGTGTCCTCTGAGCCGGTACCTCACTGTACAGCTACCGAACGCAAAAGTGGGGCTTAATTACCGCCACTGCTCAGGTTCGTCAGACAGCTGGCCTTCCACAAAACCACTTCTGGCCAGAGAACAGAAAGCTGCCGATGCCTCTCCATAAAATCACACTGAGCCCACCGGAATTTCATTTCACGTAATACAAAAAGTTTCTAACTACGTCAAAGTGTCCTGCTGTGACAGTTGCAAAGAACTTCACATTCTGGTGTAAAATGACTTTTCTTTTCAAAGCATTGTATTTTGTACTAAATAATAACTCTTCCTGTGATTCTGCTTGTGGCTCAGGATGGAGCTGTTCACCACCGATCTTGTGCTACTTCTCAGCTTCACTCTATTATCCAAAACAACAACAACACTTCCGAACGTTGTTGCAAGACCAAAGATCCAGACTCCACATAAAAAGAACAAAACTGTGATTTTGGCAGGGGAGGTAAAGGAATGTAAAAGAATCCAAAACATATACACGGTAATAAAAGACCGTAGACGATAACTCATGTACTCAGTTTAGACACACTTGAAAAAAACCCCACACAACCCCCCCCACTGGTATAAAATCTGGAGTTGCGGAGAACCTTTGCAAGGATGCATCTACCCATCAATGCTTAAAACCAGTTATCTTACGGCAGAGTGCAAACTCTGTACCTGCAGTCAGTAAACACCACGCTCAGCGGCAATACCAGTGTCTCTTTTCAGAACAGAACGGAGAGATTGCCATTCACCTTACGTTTAGAGCAGGAGAGAATTTCAGGCTGGACAGTTTGCGTTTGTCTCTGCTAAGAAGTCACAGAGCACACGAAGGCATACAGGAACCTTTCACATGCTCACCAGCCCTCGGAAAGCTCCTCTCTCCGTTACCATACGTTTTGCATCTCCACTTCACTGTGTGTCTACCCAGGGCTGAACAGCGACAAGACGCTGGGAAAAACCACCGCCGACGTTTTAGGGAAATGGAGTGTAACAGCGCGCAGTTGCTTCTAGACACTATCCTGTTTGCCTAAGAAAATTAACCTTTCCTTTAAAACCCAAGCCAGATGACACAAGTGTCTGGGGACAGATCTTCACTGACAGCAGAGGCTACAGCTTCTTCCCGTTGGGATTGCAAAGGACTACACCACGTAACTCCGGAGCTTTCACTGACAACGCTCCAGGGTCGCAGGTTTTGAATGTCAGAAGAGACCGAACACCAGGAGACTAGCTCACAGGCAAGGATGGGTGGCAAGGAATCAAATGAGGTTACCGAGCAGCCGGTAATTCCGTGAATTACTCCGTGAACACCATCCTTTCATTGCAGATATTACAGTTTACTTCTTATCGCAAATGAGGTTTATCGCCCAAGTCAGAAATATAGCATGAAATTACAATTCCGTAGGAGATCAGCAGCAACTGCAAAAGATGAGGCTTCCTACGTCTTTACGGCCTTTCAGTTACCTATTTTTAGAGAGATACAGTGCACTGGTGCACACGCTGACCTGAAAACACCACATACACCCAAATTTCCTTCCATTTTCCATAGGGTTCTCCTAGATTTCCTCCTGTTCTTTTGAATGAAGTGCATTGATTATTAAGATGAAAACAAAGGAAGCTGAATTCGTGGAAATAACTTCTAAAGCTGAAAATTTACTTCTATTAATTTCTACTTTGCGTTATTTATTTATTTAGACTATAAGGTAACGCTCTCCAGAGTCCAGGGACCACTTTCCAACTTAGGTTTTTTAACATTACTTTAAAATCCAATTAGATTGAGACAAGAAGAGACAATTCATTTGTCGAGAGGAATGAAAAATATAATTCATACCCTTTTACTGAATTGTCCCTTCTCCGAGCCTTCATAACGAGGACTTCTCCCTCTCCAGTGCTCACGAGAGGCAAAACCTAGTGTTTTCAAAATGGCTCAGGAGTCCTGATTTTTTTTTTCCGGAACNTCTCCGAGCCTTCATAACGAGGACTTCTCCCTCTCCAGTGCTCATGAGAGGCAAAACCTACCGTTTTCAAAACGGCTCAGGATTCCTGATTTTTTTTTCCGGAAANAGGAGTCCTGATTTTTTTTTTCCGGAACAAATTATATCCCCAAATGCTAAGCTGTACTATAAAAAGCAATTTTGCTTTATTGCTACAAAAATATTTGTAAGTCAATACGTAGCCCGTCCCTTGAGCTGCCTCGAGGCACAGGGGCAGTAAAGCGAAGCTGAGTCCATGACAGAAGCCGAGTTTTCAGGTGAGATGCAAAGAATGATGGAAATCTTTACGTTTGGTAGCGCTAAATGCGGAAAACACCTAGAAGCACCAAGGTCAGGAGAAGCCTGCCCCAACAGTGCCGGGTCTTCCCTCTGGAGACGTCGTTGCCAACACACGGCGCTCTGCAAAATCAAAGAGTTACCGCAGTCTTGGGCTTTTGTTCTTTCCGTTAATTGCCCTGGGAAGAGGCGTCACTTGCCGTTGCCTGTTTGTTCTCCGAGCAGGCTTCTAGCTTGGTATTTCCACCCGCTTTGATGTGAAGGTCTCCGGCGGCGCTGGGTTTCTCTGCCCGCAGCAGGCAGGGCAGCTCCTGCCGCCGGCATCTGCTGGCTCTACAGCAGGGGGCTCTGCCGACCCGGCGATGGAGGTGGTGATGGAGGCAGCGATGGAGGCGAGGACAGGAGGCCCAAAACCTTCAGCAGCCTGGCCACGCGCTGGGCTATTCCTCCACAACCTGGCCGCAGCTCAGGGACAAACGAGTACACTAACCTCCGCTGCGCCTATCTGCTGCAAAAATTTCAGGGTGCTATGGGATGAAGCGCTCTCTATAAAAGCAAGATGTTACAGTAAAAGATTTTATTATATTTTGGAAATGGCAGAACTTCATAACATTGAAAGTTTTATGGGAAGAAGAAAACAAGGCTTCTAAGTCTCTCCCAAATTATTGCAGCTTTGAAGTAACAACTTTCACTTTGTAATTGTTGGAACACTCCTCCTCCTTGCAGTAAAGGGATCTTTCATGTGCCAACTGCTAAGACCGAGGCGCTCAGCCTTTTTTCCATAGGGAACGTGCTTGCGATGCGGCTGGCAGATAAACCTCGCCCTATGGTACGCCTGGCAGCGCTGCTACCATCTTTGTTCTTGTCCGAGTCGCCCCACTCGTCCTTCTCACAAATTTGCGTTACCGAGGCCAGAAAAGATCATTAAAATCATCCAGTCCCCTAAACAATAAGGTCCAGGGATTTTTGCCCAGCCACTTTCTGCCTTTCTTTTCTCTGCCTTCACCTCCACATCCTTTTTCTTTTCTCTGTAACTATCGCTTTTGTTTCCTGCTAGTTCCTTCTGCTGCTTAGCTCGGTGCCCTTTTCCAGTTCCCCGGTAAGCAGACAGCTACAGCCGGTATGGGGTCTTCCTTCCACTTCCCTCAAGGAGCGAGGCAGAGACCAACTCTAAACCGGCATAAAAATCCCCCTTCCTACCCCTGAACACAAGGTAAAGATCTTTCAACTGTTTATTTTTCTTCCAGATGACTTTAAAACACCTAAACACATCACTGGGAGAAGAGCCACACAGATGGACCTCAGGTGCCTCTTCTGACGATGTGGTCATAGATAACGACATGGAGATAGAGATCTGTTTCAACAGGCGTCCGTGTTGTGTTGTCTCCCGGGTAGGCCTGAAACACAGAATATTACACATACTCAGAGAGAGAAAAGACATGGTTGTTAATGTAATGAATTCTCCTCTTCTTCCCTGAGAACATCAAGTTCGATAAATGAAACTAGCTCTGACAGTGGAGATTTCTCGGTGAAGACTAATGGCCCGGCGCCGGGCAGTTCGTTTCTCCCGCAACGCTTTTAGCAGATGCAAAGACGGTGATAGAGTTCTTTTAGCTAAATACAACCAGGAACAAGCGGACCATCGACCGGACAACGAGAAAGCCCCTGTGGGAAGATCAGGCAGCGGGTACTAACTCTGTTCAAGCTGAACCCCACGAGACAGACCTCCGCTGATTCCAGTTTGGCCCACAGCGAGCGCTGCTCAAAAGCTTGTTCTCCATGAGGAAGTGTCACAGAGAAGCCAAAGCCAGATGGATGTCACGGGGACTCACCGGCCTGTGCCCTGCCACCTGTGGGGGCACACGATGTACACGCACAAATGCTTCTTAGCATGGCTCTCGGCACGCGAGGATCTTTCCCGTAGATGCCGAAGAGCTGGTTATTTGTCACAGATGTTCTGCAGCTGCAGGAAGTTGGACTGGTGGCCCACTTTCAACGCAACCAAACACATTTTTAGGTATGCGTTTTTGAATTTCTAACAAACCGATCCACTTATTTTGAAATGCGTATAATTTGATATTTTGTACTGTTACTATTCATATGCGACCATCTTTCATGGGAAGCACATCAAAGAAACCATCGTCCTAGATCAGTTCTGTAGAAACCCAAACAAATTATTGCCCAGCTTAGTTCATGTTGGTTTTGAGAGTAACCAAAGCCTGGGTGTGTTTGTCACATCCAATCTACAGTCCAAGGACTTCAGCTGTAAAGTTTAAAAAAGCGTGGTTGGCACCAGAGGAACACAGTTGGTTTCTTACAGAGGGAAGCTGCCTATCATGTTATTAACATTCAGCTCTCAACATGAAAGATAAAATACCCGTGGCAACTTAATCAGCTTTCAACTATGGCTGAAAATGGAATGTCCGGGTACCACTCAAGCGTTTGCTGTGTTTGGATCCAACTGCTGTGTAAATAAATGGTAGAGAGCAATCAACTTCAGCAATAATAGGATCAGAGCCATTTTTAGGTGAAAGCAAAGCATACGTTTGTGCTGTTAATCATATATGAGACACAGAATCCACAACGCTCATCCAGTTTATACCCCTACCGAGGCACAAGTATTTTCCTCTCTGTTATTCAATTGTGAACTCTTCTGAACCATTTACTGCGTGCTGGAGAAACACAGCTCTCCACAAGAAGCTGTATCTAGTGACAAATTTATCTTTGGAGAGGGACAGGGTTTACAATCCAAGTCTGACCCTCATGCCAGTGACAATCTCTACCTGCTACAAGAACTGAATGATCTGATGGGACCGTTTTCCTTAGGGNCTCTGTTATTCAATTGTGAACTCTTCTGAACCATTTACTGCGTGCTGGAGAAACACAGCTCTCCACAAGAAGCTGTATCTAGTGACACATTTATCTTTGGAGAGGGACAGGGTTTACAATCCAAGTCTAACCCTCATGCCAGTGACAATCTCTACCTGCTACAAGAACTAAATGACCTGATGGGACCGTTTTCCTTAGGACTTCTCAAATCTTTTGTATTAAGGAGGAAGAATGAGGATCGTGTGTAGTTGGGAAAGGAATTCTGCCAGTTTCAGTTCACCGCTGCAAAAGTGGTGGGGTAGAAGATGACCCGCTCTTCAGACGCAGGAACCGATTCTGCTTCCTGGGTTTGCTGGTGTTCAGGAGGCCCTGCCAGGATTTGGGATATCACAGTTCCTGAAAGTTGCAGCTTTTGTTTCAAAGTAGCCTAATATTTACTCATTTTTAGCCAGTATTTATTTATTTTTATCCACCTGCAGGTGTGTTTCTTAATAGAGACCTGATTTTTAAGAGGAGACGAATACGGGGACCACCAGCCCCAGGATGCGTCGCCAACATTTTCGCAATTTTTCCTTTTAGCCAGAGGCACGCGTGTCATCCTCGGCGTAAAAACACCGTGTCTTTCCACACCAGATGCACCTGCTTACACACTCCCACGCTTCAGTCCTCACACCTTCCGCTCCGTCCCGCTTCCCTCCTCAGCCTGAGCCCTCTCCTCAGCGCTTCTCGGCGGGTCAGTGCACGGGACACTGCCGCAGCCCGTCCCGGCAGTGACGGCAACAGTTCCTCGTTCTGGTTGGGAGGGACAAGGGCAGGGGAAGGGATGGGGCGCACGAGAAACCCTGCTCGGGACACTTTCCTGTGTCATCAGTTGGTTCAACTGCTGATTCTTGTCCTCACAAGGGAATGGCCGAGACACACTCGGTTATAAACGAGGTAGGGTAAGTTTATCCTGACAGGGACCAGAGCAGCTGCGTTAACAAGGGGAAGAGCATGCCCGAGTAAGCCTGAAATATTAGGTGTGTATTGATAAAGGCACTGTTTGCGATCGGACTCAACAGTTTAGCAGTCAAACTCCATCGCGTAAAGGCAATTTAGAATATTGCGGGGGGGGAAAGGGCATTTACCTTGGGATCCACATTTATTATTTTCTTATCGCTTTTGTTCTTGAAGAGCAGTCCACAGGCATTTTCTGCAATCACTTGGTAATTTGGGCTGGAATGTGAAGTGCTGACATTTCTGTCCCAGTTGTAAAAGCTGTGAAAATGTGAAACAGAAATGCTGTACTTTTAATGGATGTCTTTCTTCCAGCTTAAAGGGCAGATTCTGACCTCCTCATTCACGCTGAATAGTTCCCGATTCCACAACAGCCCCTCTTGAAAGCCAGACAGATTCACCGAGGAGCAGAAGTCTACTAAATATCAGAGAACCTGTCCAGATACGGCCCTACGTACCTGATCTCTGGCAAACCAGCACTGAGGCGCCCAGCTGCCTCCTCGTCCACTCCGTACTGGTGTTCCCGAAAGGCTCGGAGCCCGGGCTGTAACTAGTGGGAAGTGGCCGTGCTTGAGAACTACTGCCGTGACGGAAACAGCTCTGGAGACCACCTGAGAGTGCTTCCCGGACCACCGCAGATCTGCAAACCAGATGTGGGAACCCACGGTTTCCCGTTAGGATCTCAGTGCAGCTCTCTCGCTGCCTTACCGTTTTCCTTTCTCTTGTTTTTAATATAATTCTGGTTGTGAGGAGTTTTTGGAAGGCTCCTTGCGGGGCAGACGCAGCGCGAGGGGCTGAGCTCCAGCTCCCCAGAGAGCTGTAGGTGTCAGCTGGGGGTTAATTCTGGAGCAAACCCTTCGGTCAGGCTGACGGTGCTCGCTCCTTTCCAAAACCTCCAGCGCTAAGAAGTGACAAGGGATCAGCCAAATACCAACTGGACACAGGAGGGTTCCCGCAGTTTATCTGTCTTTCTCCCAGGCCAGAGGTGATGGAATTCCCTGAGTCTTCTCGCGCTTTTGCTTTTTGACTTCTTGATTTTTTTATCACCCGAGCTCAGCCCTTCTGGGCTTTGTACTCACCACGCAGCCAGCGCACAGGCTGTCACCTGTGCCCTCATTGTTAGACCTCGTTCAGAAACCTTTTCGGCTGGGATGCACCTACGAACCGCGCGGTACGACGGCGCTGCCAGGCGTACCTCGTGGGGATACCCATCGGGTCACCGAAGCGGCACATGGCATTTCTGCTGCTGACGCGATGAGCGTATCTTTTTGCAAAAGGCAGAGGTACGGGGGGAACTCAGGAAATCATTCTGTGTGTAAGGAGGATTCAAGAAATTTAGCAAATTCCTTTTAATTTTCCTGCCTTCTGCAAGGCTTCTACTCTATTCCAACCAGATAGGTGGTTCTGTTTTTCAAAGCACCTTGATATCTTCCTCACTTTGTCAAAGCGCAAAGCGCCGGGCATGGCTGTTACGTACACCAAACCTTTTCACGTCCGGGTAGGAACGGAGCCATGTATAACGACGTGGAGGTGAATTTACAACGCCCTTGCAGAATTCATCCTGGCATCGCCGAAATCAGTGGGTGATTTGCCACTGAAGTCGACAGCTGAGGATTACAGCCAAATGATGTAAAAACGTGCGCTCAGCACAAAGTTACGTCCTCGAGCCAGCGAGTTGGCGCCGGCAGAAGCTGCCCTCCAACTCTGTGCAGCCTGACGCTTCCACGCCTGCGGAAAATGAGTGTAAGGTGGGTGGACACAATTCATTCACCTTAGTAGTAATAACTACTTTGCTTTGATATGCTAATTGGTCACATTAATTTGCCTTCTATGGAATTTTTTAATGCTCCTGAGTACCCACGTTAAGTGGTAAACTGAAGGTTTTTTCATTCACTGTTCAGATGTAGGAATAAGAATACGCACAAACTTACATACAAATT
The DNA here is from genome assembly GCA_003993805.1 of Himantopus leucocephalus. Classification (NCBI taxonomy): domain Eukaryota; kingdom Metazoa; phylum Chordata; class Aves; order Charadriiformes; family Recurvirostridae; genus Himantopus; species Himantopus leucocephalus. Next base: position 52,666,716 of record RSEF01000004.1, on the reverse strand, counting down.
AAATACACAGATTCTTTTAACTTTCTACTCCGTTACCTTATTTCAGCCGTACAGCTTTTCCCTGTCCCACAGGAGACAACTTGGTTAAAAAGTCCAATTGCACAAATAGAGATTATTTCTGCAAGAAAACCACTACCAGATTAGGAAGAAATTCCTCTACAATATCTCCAAGCTGGGGGGTGGGAGGAAGGATATATGTGTCTCTGAAAGACTTCCCCACATTCATTAAAACGAAATTAAACATCTGAAGGCGGAAATAGTCAATTAGCTGACGGATAATAGCTTCCTGCGTTTCGCCAAGTTTCCAGCCCCACTCCTACCGTACTTCCCCATTTAAGCCAGCAAAGACAAGGCGAGAGCTCAGAGCGCCTTTCCGCTGGGAAATCAATGTCGAGCCCAAACGGTTTTGTTACCGACTCTTTCACTCCATGGCAAATCAGTTTCCATCACGTGCTTAGATGTGAGACGTGACCCCCGAGTCCACCGGCCAAACGAAGGGAACCCCTCTGAACCCCGAAGGGAACGGGGCAGTGCGACCCTCTGGCTGCCATTCCCACCCACAAGCCCTGAGCTGCTCGGCGTTCCCACGTCCTCCAAAACAGAGACCAGCAGACAGACAGTGAGACAGCGGCTGCTTTGAGGAAGCCGAGACATCCGGACAGGGAAGGAAGTTTCCCCCGCGTACCTGCATTCACGTTCTTCGCTGAAAACTGGTGACACCAAGAGATTCAAATAAGGCTCGCACCCGCCTGCGGCAGGTGGGATGAGAAGGGCTGCTGAGCTAGAGGACAGCGTTACCGGGCGGACAAAGAAATCCATGCTAGCGGGAAATACGCCCAGTACTGCCTAAATAATAGGCAGGAGGCCAGAAGAACACTTTGATCAGAGGACCAAGGGGTTGCAGAGAGCTTCTCCGGAGCAGCCTCCCCCCCGCCAGCCACGGCTAAGGTGAAACTTGCTCACTGCCACCAACGCGGTCCACCGCGAGTACGCTGCAAGAAGGGGGGGGCTGGAAATCAGGGCCCAGGGAACCCCATCGCATCCGTGTTTCTTACTCTAGAACAAATACCACACTAAACTTCAGTGCTAAGTGCTACTTAGGAGTTTCTATAAGCCCAATCTAATCAAACTCATTTTTGTTAGCAGAATTCCATGCGGCTTCAAGAATTTAAATTATCCTGAGATGAAAACATGCTATCAGATGAACATGATTAAATGCCAAATAAACAAATCTCAGTGCACATTTTTTCAATAATTATTTTGTTTGATTGCCATGTCTTTTGGAAAAAAGGTAACCGTTTTCAGCACGGCACTTAAGTATGTGGAGTTCGAGAGACTTAGTGCTCATAGTCCAGCTGCAAGAACCATGCNTTTTTTTTTTTTTTTGTTAAGACCGTGACTTGTTGGCACAGTGGTATATAACAAGTAGCACACTGTGTTTGGGGATACAGACTAAAATATGTGAGGCGGGTTCTTTTTCATTCATCAGCTAATTCTGGTCTGAGCACATTTTCATTCTGCGGGCAGGCGGATGCCCTCCCAGAACAGAGGAGACTGAATACAGGTTTTTGTATCCTTAAAGTTATCCTTTGGGTACCAAAATGGCAGCGCATCAAACCACATGGTGCTTACAGAATGTCTTTCATCCAAAAATCTCTGGGTCCTTTTGTAAACAGGCATTAAACCACTTGACATTCTTGTGAGATGTAAGGCAGCCTTTCTTACAGCTCCCCCGTGGCTGGGGGAGCCCGGGCACAGAAAAGCGTTGGAGATGTTTTCCCTCGGATAGGTGGGCCGATGGCAGAGCAGCGAAGAGTCCCGGTTGCCAGCTCCAGCCAGGAGACGGGGTGCGTTGGTTGGAGTCCTGCGGCTGCTCGTGTTCAGGGAGCTGGACGACCCTTTTCCTAGAGGCAAACCCTCGGCAAGGTTACCAACTGCATTTTGATGCCTCAGTAGCGTGCGATCGTCCCCCTTTTTCCCTTATTCCACAGTGGGAAATGAGCAGTGATGGAAGAACCTCCTACAGAGCTGAAACGCCCCGGCGCATCACTCCGGGGCAGACGGGAGCGCGCTTCAGCCTCTGAACCAGCCGAGGGCCAGTCACCGCCTGGCCAAGAGCAGAGGTGGTGGTGCGCATCCGCAGGGTAAGGGCTTTGTTGTCCCAACTTACTCTTTACTGTTTAGATCAGCGGAATCAGGGAGACAGAACACAGCGTCAAGGTGTTTACGTCTGTGTTGGCCCCACCTTTGATCCCATGGGGTTAGATTACACTACCCGCTTCTCTCTCCCCCTCGGGATAAGGATCGGTTCCTTGATTCAGCTTCTCTACTTTTCTCTTCCCACCCACGCACACACAAAGATAAAACCATTCCCTATAGCAGACTGGGACTTCAGTCAAAAACTAATTATAAACAATGACGGCTCAACAGCTTTTTTCAGTTTGTGGTTCCACGAATTTGCGATGCAAATCTGTGATCTGGCTTCAGACCCCCCCTCGGTTAATTTACAGACCAGCTTGCTTTAGTCGGGCAGCGGCAGAAGGGTGCAGGCAAGGCAGATAGGGGGATGCAGGACAACAAAGGAGACGAGACCTGGGAATGAAAAGAAGCTGCAGCTCCTTTATCCTGGCGTTCTCCTTCCTCTCTGCCCTCCGGTAGGAGTGCACTGGTAATCGTTCTCATGGGGGGAAACTGGCATTCTGCACGCGCCTGCCAAATATGACAAAGTAGCAGCATACTGGGATGGGATTTGGCCTGCCAGTCCTTCCACAGCTTTCTGGTGCAAACGAGGTCAATGCCTCGGTGGGACATGACACGATGGAATACAGCACATACGCCTGACTCCACGCCAACCGCTATTTCATAAGACGCATGTCACAGACCTCTGGTTAAACAAGAACAAGCTACTTTTTCCACCTACGAAATTCAAAAATGCTGATTTTTGCATTTCTTTTTTTATCTTGAAGTGGTTTGGGCTGAAATAATTACATTTATCAAATGATTGCCAGGGTAGGGCGAGATACGTTACAGCACTGCGGAAAACCGAGGCAGTTTGATTTGTCCACAGCTACAGCGCACAGTAGCTGTTGCGGTGATTTTTTTCCTGCTTACCCGTGCTATATTGTCACAAACTGGTTCTATCTGAGGACTAACTCCAACAAACTCTTGTATAACATCGGTAGAAACGCACATCTGCCCAGAGGACCCGTTGACGGCCTGGGCTGCTGGAGGCAGTGGAGAAGCACCGCTCTGCCGGCTGCTCTCGCAGGTACAACGCAGGAGCCACCACGGTGTCTGACTCCTCCTCTTCACGCCGCCGGCACCGGCGGTAACGGGGACCTCTGTCTCTAACCCGTGGCTGAGCTTCCCCACACAGAACTGGCACAGTGGGAGGATATTTGGCGCTGCAGCCAGATATCACCTTTAAGACTGTTTTAGCCTCGTCTTTACCATTTAGCAAACGTGTAGCTCATCGCATCTCATTACCCCCGGTCAGCACTGGGGTCAGCAATGACACGCCATCGCTGCAAGGCCGTTTTGGGGACCCACACTGCGCCAGCGAGCAGGGGACATGTCCAAACCTGGCAGAGATGCAGCCTCTCCATCCTGCTCGCATCTGGACCGCTCAGGCAGCAGCGCGCTGCGTCCAACCCTGGCACCTTCTGGCTGCAGTTCCCGAGCCCAGCCCATCCTTCACGTCCTCCCCTGCGGCAGCACAAACCCTGACGTCCGTCCTCCCTGAGAACCATGGGGAAGCTGCTGATGATTGCGGGAGTGCCGATGCTCACGCAGCGCGTTCAGCTAGCACAGGACAAGAACTAACGCTCCACTGCTAGTCATTGGCACGACAACTGCTCCATGGCGAGGAGGCTTTCCAGTAGCAAAGAGTTTGAAAATAGCTCCCTGAGCTGCTGAATCCCCCTTTTTTAATGGCTTCAAAAGCAAATTATTTTTTCCTTCTCCCTTCCTTCACTCAGCAAGACCACCTCTGAACGGAGCATGTCCCTGCTGATTCCCATTCACCTGCGATTCCACAGGGTGATGAACTCAGCGCTCCACAGGAGGGCTGAGACCTGACCCCACACGACCAGGGCTGTGAGGACATGCAGAGGGTGACCAGCCCTCTGCACAGGAGGTCCTGCCACGAAGCCCGAGGATGAAGGCTACGCACAGGGAAGCGTCCAGTGGGGCACAGAGACTGTCTTTCATTTAACATCGTCAACAGCACGCTGGAGGAACTCTGAGATCAAAGTGCTTGCAGAGCACCGTAACCCTTTGATCTTCCCCGCTCCTTCTGATAACCCCCCAAGCCACGTGGCTGCTCCACCTCCCGCCTGGGATCTGCCTCAAAGATTGCCCATTTTTCCCTACATCAAGGAGGAAAAAGGAGTGTGATATGCAAAAACAGTGAGCACCTGCAGCTTCCACTGACCTGATGTGAAACCGTCTGCCTGCTCAGCAAGCCTCTACGCCAGCTCTCCCGGGCTCGTGGGCATAACACGAAGGGCAACGCACTGAAAGGAGGTGAAGACAAACGCGAGGCGTGCTAGCCACGAGCTTCACTGAACTATACAGTCACGCTGCCTGGGAAACGTACATCAAGACTGGACAAGAGCATAACACAAACCTCAGTCCTACGCTGTAGGCTGGAAGTGCCCCAAGGATGGTGGACGTCCGAAGCTCTCCTCCTGTACGCAGCTCCTACTGAAGCATTAACCAGGTGGTGCATTTTGAGTTTATCGTGGCCTGGCATTCTTCTCGGTCAGAACAGCAACACAAAAAGGACTTGGAAAGCAATTCTGTTACACAAGAGAATTAGAACTCCCACAGCCAAAAGATGCTATCATCCTGGGATTCTGTTATTCTGTCAAGTAAAAAGGCTGAAAAACAAGAACCTCTAATCTTTGTATAAAATAGTCATTTTTATATTGGAAAACACAGTTCTATCTATATTCTCAACTACTGCCAAGTGCACTCCTCTCCTGCCCGTGCCCATTAACAGCTGCTGTGTAGTTCACCTTGTTGGTCTGTCCACCAGCATCTAAAATAGTTAGCTTTTCTTCCTCTGTTTCACACACACACACAGAGCTTCGGAACAATTTGTTGCACAGAGCTTACTCATTAGATAAATTACAACCAGAAGAAAACTTATCTATGAATCGAAGGTGATTTCAAACATGCGTAACACAACGAGCACATGATACGTGTACTCTATCTACACGCACACCCCGGCCCGGGTGTTCTACAGGCAGCAGCGGGACCCGCGTGATCACCCCATGCACCTCTGTGCTGTCTCACCAACTGCCCGCTCTCCCGTCTCATCATCCCGTTATGCCATTGCACTTCACCAACCACCACAGCCAAAGGACTTCAATCGGGCCACATATTTCAGTCTTCGCAATCTAGGTGTGCGCCTCAAGTTTGCTCCCGCAGGAGTGTGTCATTAAAACCACCAAACCCTGAACTGCTACATTAAGTTTCCCTTTTCATTTCCGAAGTTTAGGATTCTCCTTTCTTCCCAAACTCTCCTCACCTCCAGGCAGAACAGTTCTCTGTGGGACCTTAACAAGTGCAAAGAAGCGTTTCAAAAATCAGCGGGGAAAGAAAGGACAGTGCCCTTTGCTTCCAGGACAGGAAGGTACAGATTTCAACAACGCATCACACGACACAGCAGATCATTGACTGAACGTACCTTTGAGTGCAAAAGATTTCCTTCCTTTTCTGGAGTTGGGACTGACAACTATGAATGGGAAATTAAACAAGGGAATTGCTACCTGTTTTTGAAAAATACCTAAAATAACCCACAAAATCCTTCCGCAAAATACCATCACGGAGTTAGTGCCTGTCCGGGATGACCCGCGTAATTCAGGCGGTTACAGAATTCGGAAATGGCACAGTTTGCTCAAACTGTGGCAGAACTTTCTGCGGTAACTGTTGCTGTGTATGTTTGTACCGTACCTCCAGACACCGGACTGCTGCCATACGCTGGAGTTCACAGAACTGATCTGCCCTTGCTGTACACCGCTACGTGCTTCTGTGCGAACAGGTACACAACAAAACGCGTCTTTTACCAGACAGAAAACACGGGGTGAGAGTGAAACCGTTATCTGCGTCGCTCCATCTCCTAACCTCACTGCCACTTCCCAGAGCTGTGTACCATGGAAGTCCCGGCGCCGCCGGACAGCGGACCACTGACATCCTTCCCTCAACCACTGCCAAGGGGGCTTCTACTCACTCTGCGTCCCAGTGCGACGCCCCGTCTCCCCCAGTGCCGGCAGCGAGGGATGGCACGGGGGGCGGCAGCATCGTCCCTGCCGGACCCCTCCATCCCCTCACCATGGCCGCCGGCAGCGCCGGCTGTAGTCCGTGGGCTCCAACCCGCAGGTCCGTCTGCTTTTTCTTTCCGCGGGTGGTAGCAGACACCCTCGGCGCTGCAGCACTGAGGAATGTTTCTCGAAGCCAAGGCGGTTTTGTGTAATCTGCTCGGTACTCCCAGCATTGTTTGAACTTCGGCTGGGTACACCTTTTGCACTGCAGGATGAAGGCTGAGATTAATAAGAAAAAGAGAAGAAATAAAAGCAATAAAAGGAAAATAAATTAAAGTCCTCGGGGTTATAGGCCCGATCCCAAGAAATTATGAAACTACCGTCAGGCTCCAGAAGTTGTGCAGTAATCACTCAGAATGTATTATCTTATTAGTTCTCTCCATCTTTAAAGAATAAAACCACCCAACACATCAGGATTTATGGCCGACGAAAAGAAAAAGTTTTATCTCGAAGCTACAACAAAGGAGATAAAAGAGAGGCATGTAATTGTTGAAGGAACAACAGGATGAATAGCTTATACATATTGTGCAATTAATAATCACCGAAGGCCTGTTGGAAGTTGCATATAGCCGATAGATCAACGTACAAAACCAGAGTCCCTGGTCTTTTGCATACCAGTACATGATGATTGCGATAATAGTCAGCTCATCAAGTAATTTCTTTTTTTTTCTTTTCAAAGCGTCTTCAGGCAGGAGCCAAAAACCCGACCCTGTAAAAATAAATATCTCAGTCATAAAAGTTTCCCCCCTTGCCAGGCCTTGGGCGTTAAAACAAACCAAAACCAAGCAAACAAAGCGAGCGCCATTTACAAAACCGGGTCACTCTGTCCCCGTTCCACACCAAGCGGTGCGGCCAGCCGAGGTTCTGAACAAGGGTCTCTGCAGAACAGGGGACCTCAAAAGCTCATTCACTACGGATTTACCGAAACCAGCTCCTCACCACAGCAGACGAGGGAGTATATAACGATCAGCAGTGAGACGGGAGAAGAGATCACTGTATCTTCCTCAGAAATGAATCAAATCTTAGGGAAAGATTTATTATCTGATTATCTGCGGGGAATTTCCAGCAAAGGCTGACCTAGAAATGAAGAAAGGCACCACAGCAGAACATTTGTCTGGTTGTCCCATAGGTTCAGTTATTAGCTTTCCTCTGCCATTAATGAAGAGCCAGGGCATAATGAACAGCTGCAGCCCTGCGCTATCATTCAGCTAATTGCCTCAGGTGCCAACGACGCAGGGAAGTGCCAAGACAGATTTCCAAAGCCCGACAGTTTCTCCGAGTAGGCGGGGTGCGCGGCAAGGAGCTTCCATGGGTTTTTCAAAATCCCCCTGGGCACCTGCCTACACCTTTAACGCTGCTAAAAACATGACCTTCAGATGCGTGCCAAGGTTGCACCGACAACAACGCTTAGGTGCATTGTTGGATCAGGGTCATGAGAAGACACGACGAGCAGGAAGACCTGGAGGAACCCAATGGCAACCAGACAGGGGGGCGAGCTACTGGAGGAAATGTTGAAGTGTTGTTGCACATCGATTCGGATACGTGCGTTTGTGGAGCTGGGCCAGCTTCTCCAACGTCTTCCCTTCTCAGAGAAGCGGGGTTAACATCCATGAATAAATTAACCTCTTGATCAAAGTTTGATTAAGCGTCCAAGATGAAATGATGGATTTTTCTGAAGGTGCATATTCAAAGCGTGCTTAAGGTATGCGTGTATCTCTCTGTCTTCCTGTGGTTTCTTTCAAAGGGACTCCTTCCTTTCCAACTCTAACCTCCTTAGGCAAAGAGCTGAGTCCAGAAAGAATTCACCTATAAAGCTTCTAATTATCAGGTGAACTGATGAAAAATAGTACTTTTACAAAAAAAGAACACTTGCTTTTCCTAGTATTTTACTTTAGTGGTGTGAGGTAAAGCCAGGGGAGACAGCCAACCTTCGAGGCTTGGAAAGGATTCTTTCCTCCTTCCCAGACCTCACTAATGCAAAGTCCTTTGAAATCCTAATGGCTTGGGCGCTGAGGGAATCCTCAGCGCAACCAGTCTGCCCAACGAGTACGGCTGCAATTGCCAAGCGACCTGGGGACATGTAGATGCATCTTTACCGGTGGAACTGGAAAACGGCACACGGAAGATCTCAGCCCCTGTGAAGCGCGCGGTTCCCCTCGCGCCTTCGTCTAGAGGACTGTGCAACTGCTGGGGGACACCTCAGGACCGTGGAGGTGGGGCACTGGCCTGCCTTGCTCTCCTCTGCAAGCTGTTGCATATCCTCCAAACTTTGCCAACTACACAAACATTCAGAAGACAAATCTTAAATATTTAGGCACATTTTCAAAATATTGCTCTACAGCTCCCTCCTGCCCCCCGCCGCCCTCCCCCTTCTGCAATACACTCGGGATGTCATCTATACCACCGTGACCTCAAGCTTTTAAATACACAGAACAGATGAGATTAGAACGCATCAGGAGTTTCCATCTTGAGCAACTTAACTTCCCTTCAAGTGGCAAAAATACCAGCTTTTTGGGACAGGACCACTCTGCCTTGAGGAAAAAGGCCTTTGGCGAGGTCACTCCTAAGCTTATTGGATGCGAAGGGCTGTTGTAAAACACGTCCTCAGAAAACCTCTGGATTACAAACTCCGGGTTCAGTATGTAAAGACTGCTGGAAAACGGGCTTTGCAATGTGCAGCTTGCCAATACTAGTTAAGAAAAAGATGTGTTTTGCTAGGATTTGGTGGGACCAGAACATCCAGGAGACTGCTAAGTCTGGGGAGAATTACAGCTATTAGTAAGAAAGCAAAATTTAAAAAGAAACTTACTTAGTTACTCAGAAAACAGTAGGTTTCAGTTCAGGCACCACATTTTGCAAACACCAGCCTTGGTGTGACCCATTAGTTTCTTCTGGTTGAATGTTTGGTACAGGAAAAGACAGAGCCTATTCTTCTTGCTGCTAAAAAACTGATACAACCCATTACTACACACATTGCAAGTACTGCTGTGGCACCGAGCAACATGCAGCTTGAACGGCTCAAATCAACGTAAGTATTAAAAACGCTGGTGTGTTTTTTTAATGCTTTCAAATCACAAACGTACTGTCGATACGGGAGACTGACGTATCTAATCTATATGTATGCTGAACAACAGGGCGAAGAGATGACAGGGCATCGGGCGGGCACCTTTTCTGTTTCGATCCAAATGAGGCGGCAGAGCTGCGACGTTAATGAAGCAAAATGGCATACAGAGTATTCGCATTCCTTATCTCTTCTCTACAATAGATTCATAGCTCGTAATCTGACTGCAAAGCTTATGCACATGAGACACACACATGTATAACTAGATAGTCAAACTCTGTCATCTACGTGCACATTAAAATGAGAAACAGTCTATAACCAGAACCTCTTTGAAATCCGGAGGGATGAAAAGGATGGAGGCCCCAGTTCCTCCAACTACACAAAACACATTGAACACAATGGCACTACACAGTGCGCCGAAAGCTCCGCACATGCTCGGGTCAGAAAATCCATTCCAGGAAGAGGCGGCACATGTTAACAGCGGACAGCAGGAGAAGTTGGAGAAGTAGGAAAGAGAGGCAGAAGTGGAAGGAGAGCTTCATGTGGCTGAGGGGCG
>RSEF01000004.1:52623885-52656673 GCA_003993805.1 Himantopus leucocephalus | reverse complement strand
GGGACAACTTCACCAAAAGGATGCTCTGTCAATCAAAACCTTGCATGACATTTCATTCTTTTAAAATAGCATCCTTGAAACTTACTGTGGTAAAACAAACTGCCTTGCAGGTGAGTCCCTAGTGACATATACTGGAATTCCTGGATGGTTTCACCATTTTCTCAGTATTTGCCACATCGCTGAGCTCTGTTTGAGCTCTGCTTGCATTAAACTTTCACCAGTTCTTGTTTTCCTCTGCTAAATGCCTTTTTTTTTTGGCATTTCAATGCCAACATTAGTTTAGCACTGAAACAAACCAGAAGCAAAAAAGCACCACTCGCTTCTCCTCTCGTTTCACTTCAGATACATCAGCTCAGAGTGTGTTTGACAGCCCCGTATTTCACTGGCAGTAGCAAGTCAGTGGTTCGTGCATGTCAACAAAGATACATACACACATATGCTAAATCATCGTTACCGCTGATGCTCTATCGTAACAGTAACTTTGATGTGAAACCTCAAGCACCCCAACAGAAAGAAACAGTCTCGACTCAAGAACCACTGGAAGGAAAGCTGCCTGACTCACATCTTCCAAGCTAGAAAGAGTCCTCGCTCCCGTGCCCGAAGGAAGCCCAGACTGAAATTCTCTGGAGCAGCCAGGAAAACCCGCGAGACTGGACTGCTCCAGCCCCCGCTGGGCTGCAGGGGCCGAGGGGCTGAAGAGACGCTGTTATTAGGACCTAAGGCTGCACACAGAGCCTCTCAAAAGCCTCAGCAAGAGCTAGCGAGGCTGAGACAACCCCGTTACACGCAGGCAACACGTCTGGCCAGACCCTGGGCTCCTTGTTTTTGACAGGGACGCCACTCTCCGCCGCTTCGAAGTGAATGGCAGCAGCCAAGGTGGCTGCATGAGGCAGGGAAGGCATCCTTGCTGCATCGAGACCTCCGCGGCCACGCGACACCGTCACTCACACCCGGGAAATGACCTCCTTCTGCACCCCGCCTGCATAAAACCCCAGGGAACCGCACGTTAACAATAACGGCATCCCACCAAGTCTTCACAAGCTCCAGTTCTACAGTCCATCTGTAACAAGGGCGCACGAAGGCAAAACGCCACTTGTTGAAGGAGATGGGCTGGATGACGGCGAAGGCTGTGGTCAGATCCCGGGAAAGCTCTGTCCTTGGGTCACCAAACCACAAAACTGGCAGACTGCAGTCCACCAAAACCCGTTCCTGTCCCCGAAGGCACCAACCGCACATGTCTGGGGACAGAACACCAGGGCAGGTGTGTAATGCCGCTTCCCCCACGCAGGATCCTGAACCCCAACAACCCGAGCTCACGCGTTTCCTAAACCCGGGGTTTCTAGAACTGGGGTACCAGGTTTTGGGATTAACTCTGCCTGTGGGCTAAAGGATGTGTCCTGGGTCAGGCAGCAGAAGCTGTTGCAAGTGTGGCCAAACACACGGTCAGTTCCCAGTAACGCCGTCAGGGGTTTGCCACTCACCCACGGTACCGCAGGAAACCAACGCGCACAAAGACACCCAGAAATTCGCGTCACTTTCCTGGCTGGTTCACCGAAACCACCATCTCTATTTATCCTGCTGAAACATAAAAGCAATTATTAGACAGGTAAACCGTTAGATAAACTAGCAAAAGATTTCAGCCTGGAAAGTACGTCAGAAGAAATGCAGCCTTTTTTTTTCCAAGAATCTCAACTTTCAAAAGTCCATAAATATTGCTTAAGGGTTTTGGGGTAGGTGTTTTTTTTTTTCAGCTCGCTCTCCCATACCTGCTCCATCAGAAGGGCATCAAAGTATTTTGCCTGGCAAACACTTCATTTATGAATAAATAAGTAGCAAGACATGAGAAACTGGAATAATAAGGGTATTCCTTAAAGGCAGTGAAAGGGACTGCTCCCGCCCCCGAGACAAGGGCAGCGCTGCACAGGGGGCTCCTGTATCCCCTCCGTGGTCATCCTTGTTCTTCCTCTGATGGAAAGTGTGTGTGTGTGGGATTAAAAAAAATCACGTATTTTGTATGAATTGGCCAAAAAACCTTTCGGGGGCCCCAGACCTGTCCTGCTTGAGTTTCTCTCCGACGCAGCCAGGAGAAGGCTCCGGGGAGGAACAATCCCGCAGTGTTGGGGGAGCTGCAGGTGTCTGGGGGTGTCAGCCGCCCGCTGTTTGTTATTGCTGTGCCGCGCGCGGGGAGACAGCCCAGGACATGGCCGCGGCTCCCTGCAAACAGGGTAGGGGAAGCCAAATAAAGCCTCTGCTGCGGGAACCTTTCGGGGCCAGGGTTTTGCTGGCAAGGCCCGGCTGCGCTCCTCTTTAGGTGCTACTTAAAAATAAAAAAAAAACCCGGTAGTTGTTTGAGTTGGCAGCGGCTCCCCGGGGCTGGGGCTGCGCGAGGTCTGCGTGGCGGGGCAGGCAGCCGCGGGCAGGTGCACCGCTTTTGCATTTCAAGTCGTACCGGAGGAACGCTTCCTCTGCCCAGCGCTGAGGGGTTTTCTTTTTAGAAGTCTGTTTATATAATTTGTTTTCCAGTGGAGAAAAACTAATGTGAAAATAGTAAAGGATTCGTTTGCATATCTTTGAACTTGGGGGGTTGTTTTGTTTTTGTTTTCATTTTCTTTTGACAGGAAGGAAAAAAAAAGAGAGAAAAGACCTCTTACAATTACATGGAAAAATATAAGCAAATAACTTTCCAAATTCCAAACCTTTTCCTATTTTCCACTGACCTAAGAGTAAAACACGATCCCTGCCGCTCCTTTGGGGCTGATAATGGTTGCAGAACCTCTTGCAGTTACGTTTTTTTCTTGGGGGGATTATAAAACGGGACTCACATGTAGCTTTGGGATTAGACGAATAGCTCAGCTTCAGCAAACCAGATGTCTCCAAAGCCGCTGCTGGAGACATGGCCGAGGGAGCGCGCTGGGGGTGCGAACGGAGCGCAGGCATGCCGGGCGCCGGCGTGGGGACTGCAGCTGAGGGGAGGTCACAGAGACGGGGTGCTTTTGAAATTAAACGAGCAAAACAGATCTCCCTGCCTGCACGGCGGGATGCGCGGGGGCAGCCGGCGCGGGCACCGCACGGGGTCCTTCCCGGGCGCGCACGACCCGGCGCAGGGAGCCCCGCATCCTCCCCCGGGCCAGGGCTCTGTCCCGCAAGACGTGGAGTCCGTCTTGGCCAGCAAACCCACGAAGCTCAGCGTTATTTTGCTCTCAACTGACGTAACCCGCGCTCAACCCCAGCATGTCCCACTGCCTTGGCAGACGTGATGTTTTGACAACCTACGGCTCCCGTCACCGGGGCAAACCGCAGGGCCGGGGACACGCAGGACTCTTCCACCCTTCGGCAACAACCCCTGGAGGGATCTACATTAAGAGACTGTTATCTAAATCAGTCCTCCCCTAAGGAGATACATGTACACAACCCACTATGATACCAGAACGTCCTTACTTTGTTCGACTACCTAGCTACAAGGGAATCAACAAATACCTTAAAAAAGCAGCAAGTCGCATAGAAACTAACAGCCTTCCTCTCTTGAACGGCAACGGCTGAAATGAATACATCACCCCCCGTGCTCTGAGGTCGTCTTTACTTCCATAATAACAACTTCAAGGCCGGGATCCTGCTGACACAAGTGTTTGCTTTTCTGAAGCCTCCCCTTGCTGCTCCTCCGGCTTTTGGGCAGCGGGAAAACTGCAGGTGCAGAGGGGCCGACCGGTGCTAACATCCACAGCCACCTTCTTCTCCAAAGGGAGCAGAACGAGCTCGTTCCCAAATTTATGCACACCAAGGCACAAACGGGTACGTTTACTAGAACTGATAAAACACCACTTCTCTTGAAGGCAGTTCTGATGAAACCTAGGAGAGGCAAGAAGGGCCAAGGAGGGAGCGAGCAGGAATCAAAAGCCACAGGAGGAACACGCTCCGACACAAAATTCGAGAGGGATGAACTCCAGCTACGATGACAGCGGCTTCTAGTAGCTGCTGAGGGGTTTGTGAACGTTTGCTATGCGATCACATACACACTTCAACTCTCTAAGTTATGAGACCTGCAGGACCACTGCAGAAATTCCTGCCAGATAGAATAAGCACTCACTGATGGCTCAAGGTTTATACGAGACGGTTAAAAAACAGCTATACTGAGGTCAATCAAAACAAAACTAAGGTCCCTGGGTGCTACAGAGCTGCACAAAACTCAAAAAGCAGCTCAAACATTCACCAAAGTCCTCAAAGCCTCCACAAAGGGGGAAAAAAAACCCAAAATGAACTAAAAGGAGAAATACAGGAAAGGAAGTAAAAATCAAAGCACGGCAAAAATATCTTGAAAGTTTAGATGCTTTTGATCATATAAAAGCATACTCATTTTTTCCTGTCACCAGGCACAGAAGTCAACTGGGCTGCTGATTTTGAAATGCTAATGAAATGCAGGGTTTGATGCACCTCTGCCTAACTCTACGGGATCTGCTCGCGGCGTAAGGCTTCTCCACGGCACCCCTCTGATCCCACCGCGTTTTCCCGACGCCGACCCGTGCTGGCAGCTCCCGAGCCCCATCCTGCCCACCCACCTGCGGCGTCTCCCTTCCAACCACGCTGCTCCTGCGGCAGCAGGGAAGGACTCGCACTTCCTAACAGCTTTCTCCCCCCATCCTTTTTTTTTTTTTTNNNNTCCTTTTTTTTTTTTTTTTGTAAGGAGTGACCTTTTAAAACAACCCACCTGTCTAAAGAACACTCTTTCCTGGTATTCGTCAAGGATATTTGAACAGGTTTGACTGTAATGAATGTCATGCCTCCAACCGTTCAACTGAACTAGTCGTTCCCAGACTTCCTTTTTTTTTTTTTTCTTTTTTAAAATGCTGTTTACTAAAACGTTCATAAAATCCCCTTGGCAGCCTCAGGACTCGAACCTCAGCTGTGTACCCTCTGTGTACTTAACACTGGCACTGCTGCAAGAGCCTGGGCAGTGTTTTTGGCTTCTGCACAGGATGGGTTACAGGTTCCTTACCGTCTCCAGGGGAGGGGGACGGCACAGGGTGCACGAGCTCGGGGTTCTGACGGACGTGGGGCAGCGGGAGGCTCCGAAAGGGCTCCGAAGTTCGCAAACTCCTCAGGGTAGGGAGCTTTTACTAACACCTGTTGGTAAGTTGCAGAAGCCGTTTCACTGATTTTTATTAATAAAATACCAAATCTAACGCCCGCAGAAACTGTACACTGAGCACGTGGCGCGTTTTCCCCACCGNTGTGTTTTTCCCACCACTTCCCCGGGGCAGAGCACCCCGATCCACCTCTGCTCTCGGCCACTGCTGACGCATTCTGAGGAAGGCATCTGCGAGCAAAGCTGGCTTTCAGGCAACTGAACTTCTCCCTTAGCATTCCTGCTAATAAGACTTCTAGTTATGTAAAGACTTTATTTAAAAAATATATATATATATACTTCAATTACTTTCAACACCACTGAAATTCACCCGCTTCTGTCACAGGAGGCGAGAAACTAATCCATCAGTCCGAACGAGCACTGGGAGAGGGTCAACAGGGAGAATGCCTTGCAGGGCGCACAATCACAGAACCTATCGTCAACAAAAAGAGGAGACGGAACGGGGATTGAAAAAAGCAGCCTAAACTGACCAGGCACCCCAAAAGCTCACACTGAAAACAAAAAACTAGGAAAAAAACTGAACACGACCTAATTACCGCCTTCGGAAGGTGACAATCTGACTTCTTAATGGAACTGGCCTGAGTTGAACTCTGCGGATGCCCTTTGCCGCAGAGGTAGGACAGCACGTGGCACTACTGACTTGGGAATCGGCATTAAAACTGCACCCGACCCGCAAAAGCCTCTCAGCACGATGTAGCACTTGGGTTAAGACTTCACTTTGAGGTCGAACTGCTCCTTCTCCACTCACCTGTGGAATCTGTAACTGCTATGTACCATGAAAATTACATCACAAGCGAAACCTCATACCCCAGATCTTCTCCGGGCCGGACACAAGGCTTGTGGAAACCACCAGAGAGATTCCTCTCCACGGCAGACATCAGGCCAAACTCAGACACTCACAGCTCTTCCACTCGAGGGCAGAAATGGCACCTCGGGAACTCTATTTTTACCCACCCTTGTGTTCTACACCTGCGGGGTTTTTTGACAGAGGACTCAGTTACTCTAGGAACAACTCCTCATACGGTGAAAGCAAACCAGTGTTCTCCACCTAACACTTTGACTGGTGTGGGTACTCCAGCCAGCGCGACGCCAGCGTGGCAGATCCACATGTCCCGTTCACACCCAGCGGAGCCGCGGCGCAGGCGTGCAAAGCAGACAGGCTCCATCAAGGCGATAAACCCTTGGGGAGCGTAAAGCATCAGCCAGCAGCAGAGGCTGGGTCGATGCCTACACGCTGAAAACGCGCTGCCGAGAGGCAGGTTGACTCAGGGCAGGAGGGACGTGGATGCCATTTGCAACGGTGACGGTCGATTTCATAAAATGTCTTTGTGGCAGAAGACGTGAAGGGGCTGGCTAGCACAGCCTCACTTAGAGAGGCGTCGGGGGCCAGGGAAAGCTCTCCCTTCAGCAGCCCTCCCCCGCCGCCAGCGTCCCCCAGTTTCTCAGTCTGTGCGTTTGTTTCACCAAATTCCCGCTCCAGCCCGCGCTGGGGCAACCGTGGTGTCCCTCCTGCCGCGGCCACAACGCCGGACGAGTACATCTACCAGCAAAATCACAAGACGGGGATCCCTTCCCATGTAATTACAGGGTGGTGCCACTGTGCAGATGTCTCCATGCAAAGCTTCGGCAGCCCACAATTAACCAGAAGAATACTGCAGTGAATGTGGTTGGAAAGGAAAAAAAAAAGGAAAAGACATGTTTACCCTAAATTTGACAGAACTGCCTATAAATAGCTATAGGGCCTTGTCAAGCACATCTTTGCTGTAATTTCTCCTAAAATATCATGTCAGTGGGATTTAGTCCCACGTGTATATTTTCTATTGGAAAACAGCCTCGCTAATAGATCTTAAAGATGTCTCGCTGCTCTCTGCCTAGCATCTGGAAGGTATGCACGTGGATTTATAAGGCTTATGTGAAGCAGAAGTCAGTGGTTAATCCACTGGATTGTAAATCATGTGACTATGTACTGTGACCACATTAAAACTCTGCCATCAATAAAAAAGGGAAAACTACAGCTAACCTACAATTTTGGTTGACTGAATCAAGCCTCTTCCATGGGCTCACACACATTTGGTCCCAGATCTGTCATACAAAGGAGATGCTCGACAGTAACATCTTTAATGACTTACACGTGCGGCTCACGGGGCTGACAGGCTGGAGACTTTCCTCTGCGCAATAGTGATTTACTTGACAAAAGAACAACAGAGCAAACTGACCACTGGCACCATGAAGGGTGCCAAAGTGGGAGAGATGTCTTATCACAGTTGCAGCCTTATGGTAAAGACGGAGCATTGGAAAGAAGGGTAAGGCTTAAACAACTTCGGCAAGGCTTCTGGTGACTTCATGCCCTGAAGGAACACTTTGGTCCACCACTTCTATGATACGCCAATATCCTCGCGCCTGTCACACCTGAAGACTCAAAGAGGCGATGATCTGCTTACCATTCCTCCTAACGCTGTAAGCATCTACTCAGCCAATCTGCCCACTGACCAAGCGGCGCAAGGTGGCCCTTGAAACGCAGCCCCTCCAGCCCCCACGTGCATGGGGGCAGCCCATGACGACCCACCAGAGGAGCGCTTGCGGGGATTACTCCCCACGCAGCGGGCAGTAATCCCCACAGGCACAAACCCCCGCTGACACGCCATGGCCTCTGTGACGCAGCGACCACAGAGCTTCAGGGACTTGCGCAGGACTCCGGAGATGGAAGCCCAGCCTTTGCACCCAAAGGCCCCAGGTGGACTTTCTCTCCTGGGGCAGACCCGCTCCCTCCCAAGCCCTGACGGCTGACCCTGCTGAGCCGGCAGAGCCTGGGGGGGCAACTCAGAGACGGTGCAATCCCACCTTGCTGCCCTCAGAAGGCAAAACGAGGTCTTCCTCAGAAAGATGTGCACCACACCTCACCCCTGGCTTCAGCTGAGGCTCCGCTGAACTGTCCCCTCACTCGTCTCGGCTGCGTAGCCTGAACTGAAGTGCGCCAGAAACAAAGTCTGTCATATCTATCTCCGTGTTCTAAGTTATTACTTTCATATATCCTCCACAAATATTTCCTGCCCCCGTCCGCATCTCACCACTCCCACCTCCCCAGAACATGTCCTTCTAGGCAAGCTACGATCAAAAACTGCGGCGTGTGTTGCGCTGCCAACGGGTTTCGCTCCAGAAATGGAAAGCGAATCCCTCTCTGGAAGGGGAGTGAGCAAGGCAGTGGGAAGTCCTCTCCAGAGGACTTGGTTCTGAGGGTTTCCCCTTCACATCGCGATGATTTCCTCAGAGGTTCTTCCAAAGACGGCGGCACTCCAACATCAAAGCTGGAGGAAACCGCACTGCTGTGCTTCTGTTTGGCTCCTTTATCAGAGCAGCAGAGCCCTGCAGAACGCTCCAAAGCCTCGTATTAATTAAACATCAGCGTCACTAGGACAGAAATCATTACCTAAGACTCTATTTATGGAAACACTGCTGTTTCTCGGTGGAAAAGATGCATAATTGGAGAGAGAAGAAAGAAGGGAAAGAGAAGAGATAGACCTTACCCTCTATTAGTCCTTTACACACACGGAAACAAATCTTACATTGATTGCGTCTCCCCATGAAGCGCCCAGCGTCTATTAGCTGCAGAGACAGGCTTCTGAGGGGCAAACAGGCTTGCAAACACACAAGGAATCAGACCCACACCTCCTCCTCTCACAAACTACACCACAGCCTTCCTTCCTGATCACTTTTATGATTCGTTCAGTCTAATATGTCATGATTTTTGAGACCCGGTTAATATTCGTCGTACGTACGGCTGCACCACCTCGGTGCAGAACAAGCACGGCCCGTGCGTGCATGTATGGAGAAGCGTTGTCCTCCTGTGATTTCTTCCGCGCCGATTCACACATCTGGCCCTCTCTTCCATGCCTCTGCCTCATTTGAAAGTCCCTCGTTCTGTCTCACTTCTCTGTCCCGCCGTGGCTCCCTTTCTCCGCCGCTAACTTTTATTTGCATTTCTGAGTTATCCACTTAATGTAGAGTACAGGAAATTGTATCCTGGCCCAATGGTGATATTTGCATAGCATAGCTCCCATTTTCTGACTTCCTTCTTTAATTTTATGAATTTTCCAGGCTCTTTTCACAGTCCCCTGAGACCTAAAAGGTCCATGATGCCGGACCTGACGTGTGTGGTACTGTAGCACCTACAGCACTGATTAATAAAACCCTCAAGATATCAGACCAAGAAGCCAATAACCTTCAGCCCTGGCAAGGACAGCTTGGAAACATGAATTAACATTAGGGGCTCAGCGGGCAACAGCGAAATTACGATTACAAACCTGTCCTGACCAAGCTCCATCAAGGTGCCTCATCCCTGTACTGTTGGCGTGGACGAAGCCATGCGTTCAGCCTGCGGGAACACCGCGCGTCTGACGTCTTCCTAAGTTGCCTTGTGTGGTCTGTTCCTTATATGGAAAAAAAAAAAGCGTTAAGTAGACCAGAAATCTTCTCGATAAAGTTATCTATCTGCATTTCTAATGAAATCCAATTGGTAACTCCATTCTGGTCTCCCTGTCAAGAGGGTCGCCAAGGCACACGCTGCTTGCTTCTACCAGTGAGACTCCTCAGTCCATCGCTTCAGCATGAAATACAGCATGAAATAAAAACTGCACATCTGAAAAGACAAGCAATCAAACGATATCCTAAGCTCCGGTTTAAAAAGTAGCTGATTTAATCAGAGATGTTTCCAAACGTGCGATAGCTCACAGAAACACATCTGAAACCACACAGTTCACTTCCCACATGTCCCTTTTCCCCTCCTGTCACTAACACCGTTTGCTCCCGACGGATTATTTTGACTTTGCTTTTATTTCTCATCTGAAATCATAATCCACTCATTGATGGGCGTAGGCTATTATTTCATGTGAGAAACAGAATGTTCAAAGTCTCATCTGAAGAACCAGCAGTAGCATAAAACCCAGTAAAGCTTTTAGGAGCTGTTTTTTATGTCAGTAGCCCCGCAGAGGAAGCCGAGTGATGTGAGAGATCGCAAAACTAACCAAGTAGGACAAAGTGGAAACCGAACACGTATCGCCTGATAGTGAGCCCGATGTATTTCAGAAGGGCAGTTTCTCTGTTGAAAAAGAGAAATTCTTCTGTGGTTCAAGTACGTAAGTATAAGTATTCACAAGGAACGCTGAAGTAGCCGGACAGGTCAGAAACGTGTTTGGTTCGAGCAGGCTGGGGCCGCCCCGCCGCAGGCGCCAGCAGTCCCCGAACGCCGCCGGCTGCTGCACAAGGCGCTGGCGTTTCCCGAGGGAAGGCGGACATCACGGCTAATCCCTGCAACGGTCCTCGAGGCCCTGGCAGGACGTCTCTGCACTAACAGGACACCGACAAGGTCCCACTGCTCACGTGCCACCCTGCACGGGGGACAGACGCAGTAACGGGGACCATCAGACACCCCCGGAGGGTAAAGGAGAGAGGCAGGGCGCGGGTCCACGTGGTGGGCACTGCGGGGAACGGGAGGTTCCTCCATCCTCATGCGAGGCAGCCAGTTTCTCAGATTTGCCGCAAGCGAGAACAGTCGGCCCGGGTGGCTGCGGCAGAGCTGTAACCGGACTGCAAACGCCCCAGTAACGCTCCTTTCTGGTGTTTTTTTCCTGCACTCGTACCTGTACATTTGGACCTTTTGGGTGCTTCATGCCAGGCACGGGCACACATTCCGCTACTGAAGGGGTTTGGTTCCAGCGTGAGGGGCAGCTTCCAAAAGCAAGCCGCCATCGCAACACAAGTACGGTAGGGAGTGCACGCAGCATCAAAATAAATGGCTGGAATGAAATCAAAAGGTATCAAAACAGCGCTATTGGATCCTCAGCTCTTCTCAAATACCGTCTTATTTAGGTAGAAAAGTTAAATTTTCTTAGGCACCGCCTCTGACTGTTTGGAAGTCTGCCCCACGCTGATCCTAACAGAGCCAGCTCACAGCAACCCACCTCACCCCAGTTCCCTTTCTCGCGAGAACCTCTTCAGCCCTTGGAAAAGCCCATTTGCGGCTGTACCTGGACAGGTGTTCCCAGCCGTACAACAGACGGGGTGCGATCTCACGGAGTAACGGCAGGAAATGCCTACTGTGGAATTACACACCGGGATGTTCTTGATGATCATCTCTGATAGTGCCCTGGCACCCTCTGAATAGATTTTCACATCAAAGAATCGCTAATATAAACATATTTTGTTTACACTGCTCCTCAAAAATTGTTCAACATCTTCTAAACACCTACAAATCACTGATCAGGCCAGCTTCTACAGCTACTAACCCGTCCAGATTCCAAGTTCACAGCTCAAAACGCATTCTCTGATTCTAGTTAAATCTTTAACTCCTAAATCAACGTAACACTCCAGCTGACACGCTGTTGAAGTTTATAAAAAGAGTACTATAATAGCTTTAAAGGGGTTTTACTGAGGAAAATGCCCAGCAGTTCACAGCTCCTGTAAATACCAGTCAGGGTAGGAACGCATAACTTTCTGAAACACAGCCACAAAAATAAGGAAATGAAGCCAATACCTGTGCTTCCACCTCCCCGTGATAACTACTATACGTTATAGCCCATGCATTTTGGCCCAAAAATTGCCTTTTGCTTATAGCTGGAGCGAGGGTGCATCACAGCAAAAGCAAATTTGTTGATGGAAACCATTTTATCTCAATATATTGCTGTCCCTGATAACGTTGCTGTAGCAAGGTGCAAAACAGTGATGGAGAGAGAAGACACTACATACACTTCTTCCTTGGCCAGGTGTGCCACCACGCTGTCCCCAGCCCGTCATATGAACATGTGCACCCTCAATTCAGTGAGGAGTGCTTTGACTCTGGAAATCAGGCTGTTTTGAAAAAAAATTGCAATTATAACATAAACCATGGTTAAAAAGGACTCCTTGTACAAAACCAAGAACCCATCAAACTCACCTGCTGGAGGAGTTCTTGTAAAGATCCCCCTTCAGACAAAGCAAACACACACAGAAAACAAAGAAAAAGCAAAAATGCCTCGCCAAGGGCTCAGCTGCCCTCTTGCTTACCTACCTACCGGCCACCTGGTTTTAGACAAACATACAAACGTATTTTAAACTCATTCTTAATCCAAATCTAAATATAGCATCAGGCTCATCTGTAGTATAAATTCCATATTCCTGTTGCAATAAATCATGCTGAGGGATATTCTTTAACAAACGTATATTATTTTTCACATAAGTAGCACAATGGGTAAGCGAAGCGTTTTATATAATTGAGTTTTTGCCCTCCAATTCACAAAAGTACAAACACGACAGACAGATTACTTTTTCCCCCCTCATCATTTTACCTTGAAGTGAAGTGAAGCGTGGCTCTTGAGCAAGAGAGCACTTGTACAGCCGAGCACACGCGAGCACGGGCCCGCGGGAAACGTTAAACACAGCCCAAGTAGAAGCGTGGGGGTTTCCTCTTCGCTAACCCTATGAGCCATGCCCGCTTTTTTCAAGGTTGATTTTCCACAGGAACCAAAATGATGAGGTTGTCACCGAGCACCAACGCCACTGGGCACGCAGCAGGTTTAAAGCAACTCTGTCTACAAAAAATACCACTCTTCCAGTTACAGTCAAAAAGCATCTTGGAAATAAATGCAAACTGAAAAGAGAGGCAGCATGAGCAAAGAGAACTGTAGAAACGTCTGATGGTACCGGCACANGAACTGTAGAAACGTCTGATGGTGCCGGCACAGTTCCCGGGCACTGCTCCGACAGACCATGACTGGAAAACCTGTTGGAACAAGAAGGGTCATTCCCGCTGTCCTTCCCCACATGGAACTGCCGGAGGATGCNGTGATTCCCGCTGTCCTTCCCCACATGGAACTGCCGGAGAATGTGGAGCGATGCTCCCGCTCAGGGAGGGCAGGTGACGGGAGCCGAGGGGACGGCCCTTCTGGGCAGAAGACGACCTGCCAAGCATTCACTGCAGCGACGGTGGCAAAGCTCAGATTACCCAGAGATTACCCAGTTTCTTTCTTTGCACTTGCGGCAGCAGTATTATGGAACCAGCTACGAGCAGAGGCACAGACGCTCACTGGCGCAGAGTCCAGCTCTCAAAGTCCTGCGCTCCACACTGACCACATCCCCGCTGCATCACGTCCAAGTTCACATCCCACTCACGTCCCACAGGAGCCTTCCAGTAACCCCTCTGTGCGTCTAAGACTCGAGCGGTGAGCAATGCACAGAGCAAGTAACGGAGCTACGGGCCACCTCAGCAGAAATTTGGACAGTTTCCACTTCTTCGCCTGACCTCCCTTAGCTGAACCGTACCGCGCTTCTTAGGGTCAAACCAGACAAACGCACCGTTTCGATGTGAAGCTGGCAAACGGGAATCAAACCAAAGCACGCACGGGCTACGTTGAGAGCACAGGTCTCAGTATCCGATGACTGACTGAAGCCTTGCTTCTAATAGACCAACACTAAACGGTAAAACCTGTGCTGAAATACTTCTCTTGAAATTTCATTTCATCTCCGAGATTGATTTCAGTCAGCTGAAACCAAATTGGTAACCTAAATCACTTATTGTATGCACTAATGTTTTTATGTTCTTTATTCGGACACAAAGCCAAGCTTTAAATACAACCTGAGCTGGCCCTTTCTTTGAAGTACCGCTTAGATGTTGCACGTACCAGTCTACCAAAATAAAAAATCCATAAGAATTTTCTGTACCGTACAAAAGACTTTGAAATATCTGTTAAAGATCCCTTCACAAAACGCATTTCTTCCATGAAACCCACAAATATTAATGCACAGTCATCAAAAATTCTGTCAGACATCCATCCTCAAACAATTAAGGAGTGAAAACACCCCCAGCGTGACGTCTGGTCGCGGCAGCGGTGTCTGTGCTGGCTGTGCTTGGCGCAGGTACGCTGCTCGCGGAGCGGAGCACGCACAGCTCCTTTCCCCCTCCGCGCTCCTGCTCGCGTCACGCCACATTAATCACGTTTCCCATGACACCCAAGGGATTTAAGGAGCCTCATGGATGGCTATGTGGAAAAAAACTCGGAGAACGCATCTCCCACCCCCAGGCAGGCAAGCCGCTTCTTTGGGTGGGCTTTCCTGGCACGCGGTCCATTTTCACGGTGCAGCATCCTTCCCCCCGCTGCCGTGGAAACGTGAGGCTCTTGCATCACACCCCCCAGGCACTGCTGCCGCCTTTGCCCGGAACAGTTAGGAAGGCCAGTGCAGGAACACAAGTGTCATCTACATTCATAGCTTTGTGCAGCATCAGCTGAAACTTGCCTCATAAAAACCTCGTTAGCTCTTTGAAAGTTCATTAGCTGCCGTACTCGGTCATCCGCACCGATACGACCGAGAGGCGTAGTCTCTTGAACACCAGCAGGAAGCGCCTACAGTTGAATTAAACACGATGATTTAGTTTGGTGACACCCCGCCACACGATAGCATGCATTTTCCCATCAAAGACTGCCCGCTCATTTCCCACGTAGCGACTCCTCGGGCAGACAAGCTCTAAGCCCCATTGGCAAAACACAATTCTCCACCTTGAAACCCAGGACTCATGGCAAGGACGGACATGACCACACCACGCACTCAAAATAAGAAGTGGGTTCCTCAGTCCCTACTAAGCAGTGTGGTAATCCTAATTAGCAGTATTTTCCATGTAATTATACTCTTAGAATAATTATGTTGACGAAAATAACAAGTAAGAGGGCACCTGCAATAGTTCTATCGTGTCTCTGTTGAAATTCCAGTAAAAGCTTCTGGAATTCATACCAGTGCACAGTTTAAAAAAGTTATCTTGAACGTACTTCACAATTCAGCTAAATCAAAGCAAATCTTATTCCCCTGAAGTCTGATTCAATGTCAGTTGATGCAAATGAGTATTAGTTGAATGAGTGAATACCTACGTGCGTTCAGCCTCGGTGCCAAAATCACACATGGTAAAACTTGTTGCTGAATTTGCCTATATGGGTCACCTAGAAAGTACTTTCTGCTTCTTTGTGAGAATAACACGGGTTATTCATCTCCCAGGAAAAGTCATCTATTCAACAGTGATAGCTACTATACAGAATTTAATTCATTCCAATTTTCCTAATCCAGACACACGTCACCGTTAGACAAAAGATCTGGCACCAAAGACTTTCTGGGAAAGGCTGCAACTTATTACGGTGAAAATCACATCCACCATTCCCAGTTGCATTGTCAGGAACATCTTTGACTCCTTTTGAACTGAAGCCCTCAGCTGGCTCAACCTTTTCTTTTGGCAGCCCTCTAAAGAAAGGTGATTTTTGGCTACCTTGATAGACTCCAATTTTCCTTTCACCCGTACTTCAGGGAAGCTTGTTTCTTTTCGGTATTCTCTCAATCCTGTTGAACAAGCAAATGTTCCAAGGTGCCTCAAGTCTGGACTGCCATCTCCACGTGATGGAGAGAACATGTGATTTATTTCTTTCTTTCCCTTCCTTTCTGTTTTTGTGGGGGTTTTTTGTTTGTTTTTGGGTGGTTTTTTTTTAAAAGAGTCCAAAACCATGCCTCTCCAGCATGGACATGGAGCACCATTTGCCCTGTGGTTCCCCAAGAAGCCAAAGCCATGTGCTTTCCTCACTGGGAACAATTACAAAGGTGGGTTCACCACATGCATACAGGGTTCTGTAACATTCCAGAAACTCACCTTATCTTTTGGACTAGTCTAGGACTGCACCCCGGATTATAACGAGATGCCTGGATAAGAATCTCCGAAGCTGGTGCTGCCTGCGCGCACGCGATGCCGCACACAGGCGCCCGGACAGGAGGCAACCCAACGGCCCAGCAGCCAGACGCTCCTTCTCTCGGTCCCCGGCGAGGCAGCCACTGCACGCCGTGCCTTGGGTCATGCACTCCAGAGATTGAGCGATAGCGGTCCTGACGATTCATCAGCTGACCCAGCTGCAGATGTGCTGCCTGCCGCAGCCCTCCATTCCCACCGCTCACCCAAAGAAAACAGACAAGAACCGGCAAGTCGGAGGCCTCCATCGCACGGTGCCCTGCCCAAAAGATAAGGCGAGGAGACTGAGGCATCCCTTTGGTATGCGTTGGCTCGGTATGCTGCTGCCGGAGACGCAGCCAGCCTCCCTCGGGGTCGGTAGCCAGCGTGGCTGTTCCCGGCCATGCAGCGGACCCAGTGCGAGGCAGCAGCTATTAGACACCACGTCAGTGTTGGACAAGGCAAAGGGAAGAGAGACGGTGCAAAATGGCAGGGTTAAGGAGAGATGGACTAGATCTTCCTCCACACACATGGCATTTACACCCAAAACCATCTATCGCAGAGCCAAAGCGGTCAGCGCTTACGTCGAGCTGCAGCAACTGCCAGTGCCAATCCATAGAATCATAGAATTGTCTAGGTTGGAAGCGACCTTCAAGATCATCAAGTCCAACCATCAACCTAACACTGCCACAACCAGCACTAAACCATGTCCCTCAGCACCACATCTACCCATCTTTTAAATATCTCTAGGGATGGTGACTCCACCACTTCCCTGTGCAGCCTGTTCCAACACTTGATAACCCTTTCCGTGAAGAACTTCTTCCTAATACGCATCCTAAACCTTCCCTGGTATAACTTGAGGCTATTTCCTCTTGTTCTATCACTCACTACTAGCAAGACGAGGTCGACCCCCACCTCTGTACACCCTCCTTTCAGATAGCTGTAGAGAGTGATAAGGTCTCCCCTCGGCCTCCTCTTCTCCAGGCTGAACAACCCCAGTTCCCTCAGCCGCTCCTCCTAAGACTTGTGCTCCAGACCCTGACTTTGTGTCTGGAAACCCAGCGCAGGAGGATCACTTCCATGTGTCCCTCCTGTCCTTTTGTTCTTCCACGTGCCCTCTCTGCTTGGAGTGGTTTCGTATTTACAGCAGTCGTGCAGCCCACACACCTAGAACCTCACTCCTTCGTCTCTTCAGGAGTAATCTTTGGGGGTTGTGCATGTATATGGGAATAGCTATGGAAGGAAGGAAGGGGTTAAGGATGGATTTTGTTCGCTATTCCAATTGCCCCATCTGCCATCGGCCTATTGACCAGAAGTATAACAATGAACCTACCATGCCAAATCTTTAAAATTAGAAACATCTGAAATGCCTCTCACCCGCTGAATGTTTTTGGGAGAGTTTTTCTACGTGCCAAATAATGGTGCAGTTTGATCCTTTACAACTCCAGCAAAGCTTCTCAAAATAGCTTAGAAGCCCTGCTAAGATGAGAATATGCTATTAACCACTGCTATAACCCTGGCCCAACCAAAGGCACAAGTCCTTTTGTCTTCGCCGGCTACGCGACAGCTACAGATTTTGTATTCGCCCATTTTGAGCACTTCAAAACATTTTTGTGAGGGTCTTGACAATCTTCCAGTAAAAAGCAGCTGTCAAAATGTATCGTACAATATACTAGCAGACCTCCTCCACACTGCTGCTATAATTAGGTGGGGTTTTTTTAAATTTTGGCTTTAAAGCAGCTTGCAGAGAATATAATTTTCAGTTTGACTAAATAACATGTTCAGAGCACATCAGGTCCATAATTATATTTCAATTTGAGAAGAATGCGTTCAGTTTAAAAGAAAGCAAGCAGCAGAGTTGGTGGTAATTTATTTTACTTTTCACAGCTTCTGAAAGCCAAACCCTCAGAGTAACTACAGTTCACAAAGCATGCAGGAATTTGGGACCTCCTTCCGAAATGAGCTCAGCATCCACACGTCCCTTTCAGGGCAGCACTTCATAGGTACAAGCTCTAAAGCTTCTACCCTCCAACTCTCTTCCAACACTTTCTTGACTTCAGTGAAATAGAGAATTCAACTCCCCGCCTCAAAGGCCACGACAAACCACAGAGAAAAGGGCACATCTCCTATTAGGGTCTGGCTGTTTGTGGTGCACTTCTAACACAAAATATCAATAAATAAAGCTTAATTGCCTTTATGGACGCTCTGTGTCAATGCAACTATGCAAAAGAGCCAGAAGTTACTGAGGCACCTGGACCTAAAAACATACATGAGCACATTTTTGATGGCTCTATTTAACAGGGCTTCTTTTTGAGAAGCGTTGGCCACGTGCGCCGTGGTACATGCATGCTGCAGCCACGGGTGGGACAGGACCAATCTCACGCTGTCCTTTGGCCAAACGCCCACGAGTGTCCCATGAAGTTTTACCAAAGACACAAAAAGAGTTTCAAAGCGCAGTTGGTTTTTCAGTAATTCTTTAGGTGCACCATACAACCGAGCCTTGCCAGGATCGGGACAAAAACTACACTGACTCAGAGTTACAATTTCTCCCACCTTCCCCCAGAAGAAAAAGCTCTGAGTTTTTGTTATTGCTGGGTTTTCCTTAATATCTCCCCCTTTTCTCAATAATTTCCCCAGTCTCCAACCCTGAAAGGTCCCTGCTTCTACCTGCTCCAGCGCTACGCCACCTCCACACCTCCCACTCTCTCTCCTTCCCCCCTTTCCTCCTCCTGTGTTCTCTCACCTTTCTCTCACCTTCAGACCGTTATCTTTTCGTTGCTGAAAACGCACTAGTTCCTTTCTACCTCCTGTTCACAATGCCATGCTTTGAAAAATAAAAGTAAGTGAAAATAACTTTTTTAATTCAAAAATGGTATTTTTACCCCTGTAGGGTTTTGGTTGGTTTGCTTTTTTTTAATCCCTCTGCTTTCCATTTTGCAGCTTTTCGGCACAAGTCTCTGCAAAACCGCATCTGCAAACTGAAGGCAATGTTCCTTTGCAGTCATTTATCCGAGACAGGAGTAGCGTGATAAACCGTGACGGTTATCGTAAGTGCTCAATGGACCCCCCCACCCTGTAAGTGTTCCCTCCCAGAGCAGAGGGAGGTGCCGGGGCGTACAGACTGCCAAGAGGGCACTGAACAGCTTTACCAAAACTTCTCAACAGCAAAAGCAGAGCGAGATTTGAATGTGTAGCGACAGCACCTCCGACAACAGACCCCTCATCTCGTTGCCGTAGAGAATGCGCAGATGTCAAACTCTGCAGAAAGCCCTGAACTGGCAACAGGCTCAGCGCTCCACTACCTTCCTCCCTGCTTCTACAAGCTAAACAGGGTCAGCCTCGGGGGCACTGCTTAGGCAGAGACTGATTATTTCTGGTTTTCCTGTTAAAAGGAGACAAGCGGATGAACAGTGCTTGCACCCTCCCGCTTTCCAAGGACACCCTCTCTCGGGGAGGTGCACCACAGCAGCCGCGTCTGCTGTCTGCGTCAGTTCTTCCAGACACAAAACAGCGCAAGGCCACGGAGTCGGAGAGGAGAAGGGAACCTGGTCCCTGACAGGCTATTTCACGTTGGCACAGGAGTGCTGGGTAAGGTTACTACTCTAAATGTTGGGGCTTATCCAGAAAAGGATCACTGTTCGGTCAGAACAGCCACAAAATACCCTTTGTATAAAGAATATATGAATAGACTAAGACCATGTGGAATAACATGACAGAATGACCTAGAAAGGGATTTATATTTGGCTACGCCAAGGAAGAACTAGCGACCATGCAACGAGAGTAGGAAGTTCAGGAGCAGACAAGGGAAAGGCTCCTCCCATGAGAGAACACGAAGGAATGGATCTGTAGCACTGCCCGTCACCACCCGTGGACACCAGAAGTTTACATATATTCAAGAGCCGGCTGGACAAAGACAGGGAAAATTAAGTCACAAGAAAATACCGAGTCCCCCAGAAGCCTCTATTTCACCATTCCGATAAAACTGGGGACCATAATGAAGACTTTAATTCCCTGAACGTCATCTCCTAGCTGTTCCAGCAGGGCAAGAAGCTAAAGGCAGAAAGAAAAAGCAGCGGGCAGTGAACGTCCGTCTACAACTAGGGAAAGCCGGCACCAGGTGATTTGTACGGCTTCGGTTTTTTTCCTAGCTAATTTGTTTGAATAAGTTGTCTGAAACAATGAGTAACCTGGAAAATATACAAAAGACTATCCCAAACGGGCTATATAAACATCCTAAAGCAGTCCACAGCCACTTTGAACCTCGGGCTGATCCTACATAATACATCAGCACTGTACACTGTACAACTCTGTGATCTTGCCAGTTCTAGGGTTGTATTTTTATGCTGACAAATTGCTCTCTAATAATCTTTCCTTCATATTTAACGAGATCATTTTCTCCTCCATTTCTCCAGTTTATTTTTTATGTTGCATAAAAAAATCCCTTACGTTCACGCTTCAGTTCCTCTGAACTATTCTTACTCTTTCACGAGGCAAAACACAAAATCAGTAACGCACCAAATGAAAGTTTGTTATACCCCACTGCTTCCCTCTGGAGCGCCAGCGCGATTCCCTCCCGAGCCAAGATTCCCAGTACCTCTGCTACCCACTGAAAAACACAGTCCTGTGTATCGAGGCTGTGTTGTTAAGTGGCTGTGGCTTTGATCTTTACTTAGTTTCATCACGTGCTTAGTTATTTCTTGCTGTTGATAGTATTCCATACCCTCAATACTTTCATTTAGAAAACTCATACAGTTTTGAGTCAGAGGGCTTCAAAAGTAATTCAAAAGTAAGGAGACTCACGAACCTTCATGTCCTGCATGAAGTCACTTCTGCACCTCTTCTCCAAGCTACCATTCACGTGGGGTCATTCTGGAAGCCCAGAAGCAATATAAACTGAGGGTGTATTCAGTCTAGTAAAGATCTGCCTAGCGTACAACCGTGCAGAACCATCAGACTCGCAAACAAAACGTGTAAGGCACAAACTTAGGGCACCCTTATGGTAAAATACACGCCTGTTCCTGTTAGTCCCGTCTGCTCATCCATCATCTATATGGCTGCGTGCGTGTCGCTCACCCACCACCCTCTGACACACGAGCCCGTCCCCGCGGTTGGCGCGCAGGGACACCAAGCTGTCCATGTCAGTGGGAAGGGGCCAGGGGACAGCGAGCGTGCCCGGTCTGCAGCCGACGGGTGCCGGAACAGCCAGTGCGGTTCGTCACCACCCTGGAACAGCCCTTCAAAGCTCCCGACCAGTTCTACGGCTCCTGTCTTCTCGTTGGAATAGGACCCGTTTACCATCACGTACTGGTGGACACGCTGGGCATGTCTGAGATTTGAATTCCACGGGAGGTATTTTCAGACAACTGTGGCTAGTCACTTCCTCGTCTTTACTCTTAAATATATATACACACACGTAACTGCAGAACACTCAAAATGGCAAAACATACCTTCACAGCTTTCCTATGAACTGGCTTAATTCAACCATTTATTCCTAAGAACCAGAAACAGCAAGAAACAACACAATTTTTATAACAGAGATTTTTAACTGGAGCCCCGTAACAACTGAGCCTGTGTTCTGCCCGCAGCCTGATAATTACGCAACATCTCTATTACTACTCCTGTATTTTTCTTTTCAATTAGAAGCTTTCTTCTGGGGGTGAGGAGAAGACAAGTAATACTCAGTCACCGGTACCAACAAGGAGAAAAAATGGTGCTGGCTTCCTGTTCAGTATTAACCCAAACCGGTACTGAGTGGACTGTCCAACAGTAACTGAGCTGGATTTATACCTCTCACGTGCTCCGGAAAGGTACGACAGAGAGGAGGGCCCCGCAGCACAGCAGCACTAATAGAAACGTCCATCTAATTAACTGCTGTTTCACTAGACCAGCTCAACACATTCTTCTTCATCTCCCTCCAGTGGTCCTATCCAGAACCCCAGCCCAGTTGGCCCCGCACCACCGAGGGAACCAGAGCGGTGTTTGGGAGGGGACCCATCGTGGTGTTCGCAGTCCCGGCGCTCGGCTGCCCTGCGGGGAGGGGAGGAGGCAGAGGGCACCCGATTTCCCAGGATCAGCCCTGAAGCTCTCGGGCGTCATCGTAAGGGGAACTTCCTGAGGTCTCTGAACAAAGAAGGTAAGAGTTTCTCTGGGGTTTTTACCAACAGAGCCCTAAAGCTACGGGTATATTACGCCTACGGAAACTGAACCACACGCAAAGCGTAAAGCACTCGATGGATTTTGACCCTTTCTGGGAACACAACTGAGAAACCAGCACCTGCTCCAAGAGAAGAGCTCAGGACTCGTTCCACAGGCGGACACGGCAGACGAGCAGAGCGTGGAGATGAAAGGGTTCGCATCACTGCGTGTCCCAACCCTACAACTGACAGTAGGAAGGCTGTGTCCCCGGGGGAACGAGAGCATCCCCAGCACGCCCTGGCCCGGCGGAACAGAGCACCGAGCGCTGCAGGATCCGGCCAGACATCTCCCATCCTGTTCTCAGCGCAGACAGAATCTACGCCCTGGGCTGCGTTTTTCACAGGACTCAGCCTGGCGTTCTTTTCCACCACTAGAACATATACATCAACTTCAGTGATTTGCAACCGTTGCACATACAGCTGCGTTAATACTCCTGCTACAGAGCAGTTTGCAAAATAATTAAGGATTGACTACTGAAGTTTTAATCAAGTTCCGCTGAACCTAATGAGAAATTTACTTCAATAAGAATAAAGCTCAATAGATTTAACGTGTGGGTTTCACTATGACAAGCTCAAACTGACGGCCCCCACCTCACTGGACACACGCATGGTGGCCAGTCCTTCTCCTTCAGGCCTCGGGGTGACCAGGGGAGCACCGGACCCCAGGGGCGTCCGCAGGAGCGGGCACGGGTCTGCCCGGGGGGAGGAGAGCCGCGGCACACCAGGATCAGCTGTTGTTTTCAAAGATGCTTAGAATTTAAATGACTCGAGAATTTGCAATTACTGAGCGTGAAATCGCGTCTTCACGCTCGGGCTATTACAAGGATTCCAGTCGGGTTCCGGGAAGCGGACGCTGGAGAGGCAGAAGCCGTTACCATGAGCTTGGCATGCCGTTTGCAGGGCCAAATTCACCCTTGTTATCATTCCGGCGACTTTACCGTAGCCAGACCAGAGATGGCTTAGGTTCAGTGAATTCCACAGACGCATGAAATAAAAAGGGGTTTTATGCAAATGACGGCAATCGTGCGCTGTGCCTATCTCTGAGCATTTTCCAAGTCCGGGAGGCCAGGAAGGCACAGCAAAGTCTGCAAGGAGCGTTGCTAATCGCGCATGCGGCAGAACACCTCGCCAGCTCTCCTCTGCCCGGAGCGGGGGCAGAAAACGGAGAAGCTTGGAACAGGAGGCAGCAGAGGCCACCGGGGCAGTGGCTTCCATGCTGGCTGCCTCTTCTGCTCGTCCAAGGGGAGGCAAACCGCGCGTCGCCTACAGGGGCAACACCTCAGCATCTCGACTTCCCTCACAACTCCCTTCTTCCACCACAAGCCGGGGCAGAGAGAGGATCCACCCACCCTCTGCCAGGTCCCCTCCGGGGACACAGGGAGCTGCCGTCCCTTTCTGCACCCACCCACCCACCATACGGGGACCCGCCGCCGCAAGACACACACCACACGTGCCTCACGGGGCGGACAAGTTCGCTGTCGGCAACTTACTTGGCATCATCCTAAACGCAGATGAATGCAAACCTGACTTGTAAGCGAAGCGCAAAGCTGGGAAGAGGCAGATTGTACGGATAGAGCTCTTTGGCGCAGAAGGCACGGCGCTGCGCAGCACACCAGAAGGCTTTAATTACGCAGATTGCTTTCAAGGTCTGGTTTGAAAGCGGACAAAAGCTTATAGGCAGTTGGGAGATACTCTCTTTCTGCAAAAAGCATTGATAGTATCTGAAGGAAGGGAAACGTTTGAAATACAAATTAAACCAAAACTGCTAACCCTGCAAGTTGAATCTTTTCTTGCCTATTCATTTGTTTCTTAATCCCTTTTTCCCCATTTCACATCTGGCTCTGACTCATCATTATCCCTTTGGTTCCGTAACACTTTCTTATTTTTTCCTGGAGCTTATTTCTCCACTGTTTTCCTTTATCCATTTTATTCCCTTTAGTTCTTTGAAAAACAGCGCCTGAACTACGTGAACAACCTGAACTACCTGTTCTCTTTAACGCAGCTCAGTGTCTTTCCAGACCTGAGGATCTCCGAGTCCTCTCTCCTGCTTTCCTAGCCAGGCGCTGGCCAAGCCTCCTCCACCCCGCGGCCCGACGAGGGGACAGGGCCAGCAGAGCACGTCGGAGCCAGTGGGCAGCTCCGCCAGCGCCATGGGAAAGGGGCGCTGGCGCTACGCAGGACGCGGCTGGTCACCTTGCCGAAGAGAGGTCCCGCAGCATCGCCTCCCGCCGGCCCAGGAGCACCAGCACAGCTCAGCTTCTGCGGCCGCGCGGGAGAACAGCACCACGCTGTCAGAGCGGAAAGAGAAGGAAAGGAAAACTGTCTCTCTCTCCTCTGCCTGCCCTCACCACCGCTGTGCCAGTGCCGGCCGCGGCACCCTGGTGGGGATTCTTTGACACAGTGACCACAGGGCAAAACCCACACTTCAGAACCTGCGACGACACCTTTTCGCCATTAGTCCCAGTAACGGGAATAAACCGCGCTCTGTCCAAAACATCGCTAGCAGGTCCCTTATCTGCCTTATCTCCCCGCAGCTATTGGGACGTCTTTTCCAGCTCCTACATATGCACACATCAGAGGATTTCTTTATTTGAAGCCAAGCCAAGCAATACCGGATGAGTTATAGATGTACAAGCTATGGCAGCCTTTTCTTCACATTAACTCTACAAGTTGAACACATCCTTCTCGTTCAAAAGAAATAACTTCAGCATGATTTTGGAAATGCTCAGGTCTCAGCTCCAGGTATGTTGCAGCACTTCTCGTTCATTTGAAATTCTAATATATTGTCATGGAGCATTATGGTTGGCAAAAGTTACTTCGGGCTGGCAGAAACAGCTTTGACTGCAACGTTAAAAAAATAAAGAAAAGCATCCCCAGCCAGAATCACCATCTACGTCTACAAGACACATATTCTTTCGTAGAGTGCCAATGTGCTCAAACGGCATAAACTGTAGTATTTATTCTGTCGAGTCAGTGTGTTCGTAAACTCCCCGTCAACTCACTTCACTGGAATATTTTGGTGTGTTCCAATAATAAAATTGCACGTTCAAACCTCCTCTCACTCTCCTACACTTATTTATAAATAAGTTACACAACCACGCTTAATTACTAGGTGCAGATACCAGAATTCACCATAGCTTCTACCCCTGCTTATGGGCGAGCCAAAAATCTCTCCCGCAGAATGCGGTGCCAAAGCATTAAGCGGCTGGAGGGAAAGGGCCAGGAGGCAGAGTCTGTCCCCAGCGGCCAGCTGAGCAGAGCTCTTCACAGTCCTGATCCAGAACAACTTGCTACAAGCTTCACGCTCATTTCAGAAGTCCCCTTAACCTGGAGTGCAGCTACTTCACCGTACGGGAACCGCCTCTCCTCTCTCCAGCCTGTGTACATACACATATATTTTCATGGGACACCTCTTCCGTGCGACCAGAGACGTTTCTAAATGTCAGACTTCATGGTAACCTTTTTCAATGAGTTAAGCGAAATCGTACGAGACAGCTTTTACACTGAAGTCCATCCTGGAGAAGGCACCATGGGCAGCAACTGCTTTGACACATCTTGAAAGACAGAGAAACGAGCAGTGATTTCCTGGAGGCAGAAGAGGAACACTCAGAGCTTACCAATGTGCTTCTGGCCTGATGATCACGACCAGAGTCGAGTTCTCAAGAGAACAGTCTTAATAAATAGTTGGTTTAGACCTGATTTCAAAATCCCCTGGCACTGAGAGACTAAGGACCATGAGAGAGCAGGGATACACCGCAGGCGCTGGCTGGGGTTGCAGGCGGGCAGGTACCCCTGAAAGGAGCGGACAGCAAGAACGGACAGGGCGGAAGGCAGGACGCTCTTCATAGGAGAAATACCTCTTATCTGCCCGCGTGGAAGCAGGATAGGAAAAAGATGACTGGAGCAACATGTTCTTGGCCGCCCTCTTCACTGGCAAGACAAAAATGACCCAGCTCAAACCTTCTCTGTTCACAATTACTGGATCTCGTGTACTTTTCAAATAGGTTAGTATTCAGGTTTGTTACAAAAACCAGACTCCTGACACTCAAGAAAATCAAACGTGCTACGGAACGGCTGGTTACTGGGTAGCCTGTCTCCAAAAATCACAAAGCAAACTGAACTTACAAGCTACAAAATAAAAGGATCAGTGTGTGAATGACACTCCATTTTCCATCCGTACAGGAGAAACAGAAGCTGGATTTGATGTTTCAGGGTGGAGTTTTGCTCATCTGTTTCCTTGTTTTCTCCCAGAACGGATCACTTCTGGTATGTCAGACAATAACACCTTTCACTTGTACTATAGTATCACCAGGAATTAACTTCACCAGTCTAATTCATTTTTATTCATCATAAACATAAAAAAAAAATGAGTGAATAAGCACAAGTCCTCTATTCTTATTTTTAAAAAAATCCACATAGATAAAATCTTAGCTACTGTAAAACCAGCTTACCAAAGGCGATGGAAAATCACTTTATACAAGCTGAGCACGTGATTCTGTTCTTAAAAAGGAGGAAAGAACTATGCCTGTTATTACCACTGAAGTGCTTGTCTCAAAAGGCCTTAAACTCGCTCACAGACACAGCGTTGGTTCCCCCCGCCACGCTGCAAACAGCCACACACGCGTGCGAAAAGCCACAGGTTCCAGACTTCAAAAAGGAGATCCCACAGGAGGTTATTCCCTTCTGGTATGGACGAGAGCAGTGGAGATGAACACAGTTCTCCCTTCTTGACTCAAAAAAGAAAGACCAAATTGGCTCTTGTTTTTTCATAAAACCTCTCCTTTTCCTCCATATCAGCATCGTGCGTATTCAAGGTAAAAGCAAAGGCAGAAAGTCACGCCTACAAACCAGCAATTCCTCCTGAATGAAGTCGACCTGAGTTCGGCAGAAATAGGTCTGCACAGCTGGGCTAGAAGCAAGTGAGACCTCTAAATTCATTGTTATGCGCAGGATCTAAATTAAATCTGGAGACAGACATCCTTGTGCAGGAGGGCAGATGTGCCTTTCAAGGAATTATCTGCTTACTCACAAAATCACCCATTACCACACCTACCCTTCACATTCAACAAAGTTAAAAAAACTATCAATCCAGAACTGAATCTCACTTTTTTTAATAAAACACCATTTTCCCCATAAATCGAGGACATTTTTCTCCTGAAACACCTTCCCACTTTCACTTACCGCGCACAAACTTTCTTTTAGTTGCTGAACAAGTGATTTTCCTACAGAGCGGCATCTCATCGTCATCTCAAGTAATTTTCCTACAGAGCGGCATGAACAGAGGATGCACAACTCAATGCCGCAACTCCTGAATGACACGCAAGTGACAGAAGTGTTACCAACGTGTATAATGAGACCACCGTACTGACCTCGGAGCTGTGCCTGACACCCGTCCGTCCCTTCCCTGCGATTCTTTGGCTTTTCTGCCCATTTCCGATACAAACGTAGGCTGCGCACAAGCAGAGCAAAGCTTTGCTTTTCAACTTTTTCAAGTAGACGTGGTATTCATTCCGTGTCTTTCAATTAATCCTCCTTAGAGGAGCTAACAAGGCTACAGGTCTAAGTTAGTGTTTGTGCCAGCCTCTGAGATGCTGTACGCACAGCTCACAGCCCAGCTGCTCGGCAGGCGCATCTGCCACGGGGAACCGCGATATACTTTGTTATTGGCGAGAGGGTTGGTGTTAAACATACGAGTAGCTCCGCTCCGCAATAATTTATCTTCCTGAATGCCTAACGATACGGCGTACAGTTCAATATTGTGAACGCCTGCACTTACTGTATGCGCACAGGACACTACAGTCATCTACTCTGGAGGAGATGAATGAATAACTGCTGAAAGATCACATCAAAAGAAAAGAATTTTCAGTCTTCCCAAGGAGAGCAGATGGAGAGAAGTGCTCCAGCAGATCCCTTTCATAAGCAACCCGGTTCTGAGCGAGAGCTCAGATCAGGAACACACATCAAAAGTGGTAATGCACATCCTCTGTCAAGGGCGGAGGTTTAATCCTAACCCATTGTTTTCTCAACTTCCCCAGCCTGAACTCATTCAGGATGGGGCCTGATGTCAGCTGCAGTCCAGTCGTCTTCCCTCGCACACACTGTGGCATTCAGTCTACGGCAGCAGCAGAGACAAAGAAGTAGTAGTATAGAGTTGGTTACTATCTGCAATTAGTTAAAGCCTTAACCTTTGAAGACATGAAAGAAACGGACTAAAATCGTACCCTGAAATGA
This sequence comes from Himantopus leucocephalus, assembly GCA_003993805.1. Lineage (NCBI taxonomy): Eukaryota > Metazoa > Chordata > Aves > Charadriiformes > Recurvirostridae > Himantopus > Himantopus leucocephalus. Next base: position 52,628,382 of record RSEF01000004.1, on the reverse strand, counting down.
GACAATCACAACTTATTAGGTATATTGCACGCTACACGTAAGACCAAACCCATCTCTGTCCCTCAAACCCACAATTACGCAACACCGATAGCCCCCACGGCCACTCCTCTATCCTCATCCCAGCACGTAACCAGGACCGACCGCCCCTCAAAGCAGGGCACCACCTCCAAAAGCGGATTTGATGTCACCGGGCCCAGCTCTGAGATTGAGAACCCCTAAACCAACACGGGGACAAGGGGGTTCACGGCACAGCACTCCGGGAGGCTGCTAAGAGCAGACCTGGAAGGACTCATCAACACTTCTGCTATTTCAAACCCAGTCAACGCCACTATGCGACGTGGTTTGGCAAACTTCAAGCACCAATATTTAGGCAGGTTGGGTTTTTATTAGAACCATTCGCATGGCACTGACCCAAACCAGTGTCTGAGTTTGGGGGCACTGTCATGGCAGATTCTCTCTTAAAATGGCCGAGATTTCTCTAAGAACTGCCTCTAAAAGGAGCAGCAATTATCCGTCTGGCAACCTCTATCTTTTTTGAATGTGAAAGTTTTCTTCACATCAAAGTTTGTGCTGCGGCACCTCTCCGTTCAGGGGGATGCTTGAGGCGGAGCAAGCACGGAGGGATGTGGCAGCAGCATCTTCCCGGACAGCACAAGGAACAGCCTTGGCCGTTTTACCCCGAAACAAAGTTCCACTCTGCTTATCTTGACAGAAGTGAATGAAGATGGGTAGGGACTGATAAGACGTAAAAGGCATAATGTGGCTTTTTATGGATTTCCTTTCAGTACAAAAGGATTTAATACACTGTATTTGCCATCCGTGCTGAAACCCAGAGCCCTTAGCCCTCACAAGACGAACACTTCCCCCTTCCTCAAAGTAAATTTTTTTTGCTGTTTTGAAACATATCCCAAGTTGTCAGTGTAACAACAGACCGATTTTCTTGTGCTGACCACGGGAAGAGATGGACGACTGCAGAAAGATAGTTCAAACGTCTTAATTGTAAACAGGATTCCATTGTTTTCTCATTTATTTAAGACAGCTCCCGCTATATACCCCACTGTATAAAAACACCCAGTAAGTATAGTGACCACCCAGAAGCGAAGGACTGAATTCCAAGAGGTTGCGGGGAGCAACACAGCTTAGTTACACACGTGTTCTTGTTTATATAATTCTTTAGCAAAATTAAATTGAGCTTTAAGAAAATAAAATTAAATATTGATGTCAACAAAATGCAAATTTCTAGAACATCTGTGCTGGAGAAATATAATCACGCTAATCAGAGCGATGGATTAAGCTACAATTATAGTAGTCAGATTTAAACAAAAAGTAGATATTTTTTTTTTTCCCCCAAAGTGGAAAGTGCTCTAAGATACGTTACAGAAGTAAAAGGTACGGCTTCTAAGTAAGCCACAACTAGAGAGAGTAGCTCGGTCTGATCTCATTACGCCAATCTGCGCGTGCATTGCCGTTACTCCATCAAAGACAACGGATTTCCTCTCGTCTGAGCGGGGAACAGTTGTTCCCTACCGTTTGCAGTAGGTGCTGTATCGAAAAGACCTCTTACACACAAGTGCTTTTAAAATCTCACAGACACAACTGAAAAGATAACTATAACTCACCCCTTTTCACAGATAAAAGCAGTTACACATTAATACCTATTAAACTGAAATAGCTACAAACTGATAGAAATCCACTGGCTTAAGGGCAGTGCTTTCAAATCACACCACCTGAGACAATCACCTCCGTCAATGGGCCAGGAGAGCGGCAGCAAACCGGGATCTGCCGTCAGACGCTAACGGGTGAGCCCAGCTGTGCTGACAGAGACGTCAACATCACATTTTTATTTCTGATTTGGTCCGGCATGTCTTCTAGTTGCATGAAATAGGAAGATGCTCACACTTTGATCTATCAATCACTTGGTCAAACAACAAAAGAAAAAAAACAACCTGCATCTGACTTTTGTATGTTCTTCAACCTCCTGCACTGGTCGGGAAATGAGCTACTGTAGAGACCTTCGTTTACNTCACTTGGTCAAACAACAAAAGAAAAAAAACAACCTGCATCTGAACTTTGTATGTTCTTCAACCCCCTGCACTGGTCGGGAAATGCGCTACTGTAGAGACCTTCGTTTATNAATGAGCTACTGTAGAGACCTTCGTTTACCCCGCCACCAGAGGAGCCGAGAACTTCTTTACGGCCAAAATCACCCTGGTAAAAACTCACCTAGGGCAGAGACCGGTTACTAATGTCTCCTTTCAAAGATTAGAAGAGAACATAGCCTGGATTAACGTTCCTGATGCTTTTACCCAGCCTGTCATTATCTGACACAAAATACTGGAGCGGGAGCTCAGTGCTTTTACACGCTGGGAAATTAAGAGAAAATGACCCAATGACTGCACTGTTCAGAAGGAACACACAAGTGTCTATGAAATATTACTGGGGTAAACACTACGTTCTCTTGTCAGTACTACTCAAGATTACGGTGACGGAGTCATCAACGGCCGAGGGGGCCAGAAATTCTCAGAGCACCGCAAGACTGGTAATAAAAGCAGGTTCCATTCCCTCTTCAGGTGTGTATCTGGAATTACCTGTGGATGCTCACTGTGGCCTCAGTATCCCTCCTCTGCCACTCAGCTCCTCTGCCCTCACCGATCCCTCAGAGTTTCTGTCCTGCTTGGCTTAAAAAGTAAGCCCATCAGCTAATTAACCCAGCCTGGTGCGTTAACAGCTCTGTTAACGAGGCTTCTTCCCTTGGCCACCCAAACCTGTGGTTTTACAACACACAGCTCTGAAGAGCCCCGGCCCTTGACGGGGTGCCATAGTAACACAAACAAGAAACGAGACACCAGCAGTACTGACCCTGAACAGAAACCCAACCGCTGACGCCATCCTAACATCCACACACTTGTCCCCTGTCACCAAAACCAGCCTTTACCTACAAAACAGCCGTGCCGTGAGAACACACGGGAAACACTCTGTTTCACAGCAGAGTTCATCAAACGCTGCTGTAAGGGCAATATGCAGCCACGGCGGCGGGCCTGCGTGAGACCACGGCGGTTCGGCGGGTGCGCACACAACTCCTCACTGACGCTCGGAGCAGAAAACAGCACGGTGGTTCTAATCCCACATTCAGGCAACGTTCCCATTGACGTCAAACATAAATATTGGAGAGTTCAGCTGTGTAAGCCTTCCGCAGTGTTGAAAACAAGTATATTTTCAGTACTTAAATGCTTGGCATGTTCTTAAAGAGAGTTCAGCTGAAGCCCCAAAGGCAGGTCCTTCCACACAAGAACCTGCCGCTGTACCAACCTTTCAGCTGAGCAACGTTCCTGCCTATGTCAAGACACCGGAGCATCAGGCCAAGGCGCAGTACAACGAGCGTCTCACCAGTCGTGTAATCCTGCCCTAGCCAGCTGTGCTAACTCAGCTTTTCCCTCTGCGGCACACAGAGAAGTCCTAACTCCATGGGAAGGCACTGCAGGAAGGGTGTCAGGAGGTCTTGGCCACCAACTCATGGGTCATCCCTAAGTGCTCCACAGACAGCATGACTGCCCGCTTCTCTTCTGTCGATTGCATTAACCAATACATCTTTTTACATGTCAGAGAATAAATCGCAGTCATAAACAAAATACACATCTGTCACATTTCCCTGTAAGTCGCAGGACGCGGCAGAACTTTAAGCCATGCCAAACGCACCGTGCACGAGCAGACCCTGCACCTCCGCGTGTAACAGCGGCCAACTCAACAAAAGAGCTTCCAGGCTCCTTCAGCAGAAGTCAGTGTGGACTGTCAACATGTACAATTACAAGGGCTCCTTTTATACTTTTTCCCCCTCTGCTCATTCCCATTTTCAGGGGCTAAAACCAATTCCAGAGAGGACACTCCTCCCCTACAGAGGACCCCCACCGCTGAGCTCATGGGCTGGGCAGGACGGCGGCGCAGCTCAACGTCTGTCCTGGGCGCAAGGCGAGCGGTGGCAGGGCCGCACATGCCTGTTCCACCCAGGGTAGTTGATATTTATTAGTGCAGAAGTGTAAAACTATTTGGTGGTAAAAGGACCGGGGCGGATGTTTTTGCTGGCAGGAGCCGGGGTGACAACTGCACGACTCATTGTGAAAGAGCAACAGCTGAGCATGTGCTGGAGCCGCTTTCGCACTGACAGGAGGCGTCCAGTACTCTGTGATTAATTGGATTATAGCGGCTTTCCACTTCCCACCCAGATCAATTGGCATTTTAAGTTATTCACTTGTCGCCCTGGAGGGTGAAAGGTTGAAACGAATAACTTGAATAAACAGACCTTCTGCAAGAGTTGAAGACTTCTCCTCCTGCCCTCCAGCTCATTTCTTTGCTGCTTCGCTACATTTTCACTACGCTCAACTGCGGCATTTTGCCTCTTTGGCAAAACAATCAATTAATGGGACACAAAATAGAACATTGGGACATTAATATAACTTTTTTGCCCCCCAAACATGAAGAAAACATTTTAAACTGTGTTTT
>RSEF01000004.1:52612766-52623875 GCA_003993805.1 Himantopus leucocephalus | reverse complement strand
CATCACTACAGAAATTCTGCACATAGTTCCTTTCCCTGTGTCCCCCCCAGACTCCTGCTTTTCTATGTAATACATACCAATTTTACACCTCCTGTGTCTCTTGTGACTCTCATTACACACATCCTGACTCAAAAATTATGCTTTTTCTAAAGGTACCTGCAGCACGAGACAGATACTGGGGAGGCAGGGGGAGATAGTTCATTTAGGTCACTGTTCTATAGTGACAGGACTCAAACACGCTTCCAACTTTGCTGCTTTCTAAGGGAACTGTTCCCTTACAGGTCGGATTGAATCTCGTATTTTCAACCATCAAGTCCTCAAGCCTGATGAGGCAATCCAGGCTCTGAACACAGCTCTTGGGAGAAGTCACACGCGTTTATTAAGGCAGAAGCTAAGCTCCAAGCACTACCGCCTCATGGATACGCTATTCGTTCTTCCTCATCGCAGAAAATTTGTCGTCTTGGTCTTAGCGACTCCTACACGATCCCACACGCTGTAGTGTCTACATCGTACAGCTGAACCTTTCACAGCCTCTTCCACAACCTTCTACACTTAGACACTGGGAAACCCTCTACTCTTCCCCTTCTTCTTGAAAAAAAAAGAAGGGAGCGGAGGGGAAGCTGCTGGAGTCTCACGTTTTGCCCACAATTCTTTCACATCTTCAGTGATAGTCTTCAGTGAGAAACAAACAGCTTCCCGAGGGACAACTGCCTCCCGCCGTCTTTTTTTTGCTATTGCACATTTGAACTCTCTTCTTATTACAAAAATCCAGTTCCCATCTTCTTCATTGCTTTCGTGCTACTCCTAACAGTAAGAAATACATATTTCAGAGAATGGCACTGAAGCATCCTATTAGCTCAAACGCTTGGAGGTGCCCTGGTTCAGGGACCAGGCGTCTTGCCGTGCACCACTAGCCACTTCTGAGACCGTTTTCCCTAACCGCACAGGACTGCGGATATCACACACTTGATTCAAGGTGCACAATTTAAAAAAAAAAAGTGCCCATACTATTGCTGAAGACTTCAGCTCACAGCAAGTCCGAGTTTTACCCACAGCTCCACGTGCCATTGCTAACAAATACCAATTTCACACGTAAGAGCAATTTTTCCCACAGTTCTACTCTCTAATGATGTTATTTCTGGACAGAAGACACAACCACCCCACACCAACAAGTACGTCTCTTCAACATATCTGCAATAGGTCCGTGCCAACGGGGAACCATCATCTAATGTTTCTACGAGTGCCTGACAACCTCCAACTTGCCAAGTTTCACAATCCCGGGTTGTTTTCCTCTGGTGTCTGTGTTCTTTGAAGACCAACATAAATCAGTTGCAGGTCACTTTCTGCATATTCCAGTTCCTAAGGACCTCAAGCATTCCTATCCAACTTGGCGTTTTTCAAAACCTTTGCTCCTCTTGGGGACGCAAAACACCTTACATTCATTACCATTTCAGGTAGTTGACTTGGTCTTTCTCACTGAATTCCATACTTGAAAAAAGTAGAGTGCTCCTGTTCCTGCAGCAGTCAGAACAGCCGCTTTGTGGTCATGTTGCACCTTCCTTCCCATCACGAAGAGATCAAGTGCTTATTTCAGCTTCCTCCAGGTGTTCCCAGCTGGACTTGTTAGTTTCTTCAGGATATCATTCCCTTCCCACTCGTTCCTCACTCTGCACCCGCAGTACTGCTGGACAGTGTTCAGTGGCATTCCTTAGGCAAGAGCAGCACACCACATTTTAGTAACTCCCTGGAAATGACCATGTCGCCGATGCAAAGCCGAGAACACAAGTGAGAGATTCTCCGTGAGATGACCCACTATACACCTTTTGGTCTTTCCTAGTGTCCCGCACAGACCAAAGGCTTTGTTTATCAGTACAGGTGCAATACTTAGTTTAGAAAAACAAAACACATATTTTTTTTTCCCTTCTCCCTGCAGAGTTTGATACTGTTGTTCCCATTCAGCCTCCAACCAAGTATCTGTCCAAGCAAGCACCTAAGTGACATTTTCAGTGTTAAAACTGAAATTAAAGTATTTCGAGGTGGTATCTACTAGCTCTTTTCTTTTTAGTCCCACGTACAACATTCAAGTCTTCTATGTGCTTATTTAAATCAGAATCTTTACATCAGGAAAGGTATACTCTTTGTATCCAACAGAAGCAACCGTCTTCCTCAAAGGAGGAAAGCAATGGAAAACACCAGCACGACATACCCTGTGAAGTAATTCAAAATATAATTCTAAGAATACTTTGTTAGGACATGAGGTTTAAATTCTGTGATTTAGAAAAATATACCTCTAAGAACACGTGACAAAATTTGTACTCACTAATCTTATGTTCTCAGAAATTGACACACAGCCGCTCTTGTATTAAAAAAAAGCTTTGAGGCAATAACAGCGTTTACCAGTATCACACCAGGCTTTTCTACCTCCACATCCATCCGAGAACAGGTCCCTTGCAGTACCGGGAAATAGTCCTGCCTACAAACTTCGTCTGAAGCAACTGAATTGCAAAAACCCCAGAGCTACCACACTGGAGGAGACGTGAAACATTCTTGGCAGAAATCTACTACAAGTGTTTTCTTTTAAAATAAAATACTTATTACGTCTGGCTACATGGTTAAAATAAATACTTGTATTGACAATCCACGGGGGAAAGCTTTTTAGGGGAGAAAACAGCAATTCCAGTGGCTCAACCTGATACACCTTCAGAAAAAGCAAAATGATCACGAACTCCTGAGATGACCCCTTGTGAAGAATCAGGTCCTCCTAGTGACACCTAACGCAGCAGCCATTTGAAAAAGAGGAGGAGAAGAAGAAAACCACAAGCTTGGAGTCAACAAATAAGACAACATAAATACATGAGCATGTAAAAATCCATCACATCCCAAAAGTGGGAAACTGTAATTTATTGTTTAGGTTTTTTATGATTACATAACTATTAAGTAAAAGCTAACTGAACAGGAAGTAGTGAATATAGAGCCAAAATTTTACAGGTCTTGCTTTTGGAAGATTTAATGAAAAAGATTTGATCCTGCATTGACACGCATCACAGTTTATATCAGTACTTATCCTTACTCCTATTCACCTTGTAGCTCCCATTTTCCCAACTTTTCAGGACTTTGCACCTATTGGTATTTTTCTATTGCAGCGGTACTGCATCATACACATCAAGATTTTGGCTTGAACTCACGGTCTCAAGGCAGATTTTATAAGAAACTGCTCTGCTTTTCAGTGCATTAGCCATGACAACATTTTCTCACTAAAATAAATATTTTCCACAGTGAAATGCAGGTGCAAGGGAAAAAGTCAAGTACAGCACAGAATATTTTTCAGGCTAAGGACAAATACAAATCTTCTAAGGTTTAGGTCACATTCTAGAACATGAGAAATGGGTTTGGGCTGTGCGACTGAAAAGGCTTTACCCCTCTGACAAGCCCGTCTTTGTCACAGTAAGTCACGGCTACAAACCTGCACACCCGATCTGACTGTTTTGGCTCTGAATTGGAGCATCAACCACGCTGCCAGCGTGAAACCCGCTGGCTGTTCGTACACCCCTCCGACCCAGGGTCCCTCCAACACCGCGGCGTCGTACCTGCGCAGATGAGGCGCAGCATGTCCCACCTTTGCACAAACACCCGTACTGCAGACAGCGTTGTCGCACGCCGCCGCCGCAGGACATCAGCCTCCTCTGTGGGAAGCTGGAGGGCCGTCCTGCACCAACATACAGCCTTGTGCTCCCTTGTGCAAAACTCCTCTGCCTCATCACGTACACGGAAAGGCAAGGGCTGTGCGTTGGGAGATAAGACAGTTCATAACCCTAAGCTTGTAGGTCCACCAGCCATTCCACCAAGAGACAGATGAAGAGGGAGTTCTGAAAAGGACACCACTGAAAAACTCTTTGATACACATCAGTTCACCGCCCGTGGGATTTTCAAAGCCTTTTTTCTGAAGCCCCACAAAGTTTCCACCTCGTTAGGCATTAAGCTGCTTTTAGATGTTAGGGCTCCCACTGCATACAAAGCGAAATTTCAATTTGCCCTCTCAACTCAGATTACAGCCGAACCCAAACTGTTCCCGCGGTGCAGTGCTCCAGAAGCGAGGAGGACCACAGAGAGAACCCACCTGCAGCCACTCCGAGTCAGTTGGCATGGCAAAGACTGGAACAGAGTAGTTGTGTTCCACCGGAAGGAGGCAGCAGCCATGCGCTCCCTCTGGCTACAAGTGCTCCAAATGGCATCTGTCCCTGTTCCTCACACACCGCTTTAGCATGCCCTGCGCTACAGAATTACAGATTTACATGCACATCAAGATTCATCCAAAGAACTGTCACACAAACATCCTGGAATATTCCAACTTCAACACAAATATTGTATTAACCTTCTCGATTGCTTTCTGTAGTGCAATGACAAGACAAATTGTTTCACCACCGTGTATATTTATAAAATAGAGTGCAAAGTTTCAAACAAGGCTCCCCACTTGAGGCACGCTGTCTGCCCAAGAAGAGTAACTCTGTGCCCAGGAATGAGAAGCAGATGCATGGACTGTTGTCAGCTTGTACCCGCAATTAACTCCATTTCTGGCACTACACTAACACAGCAATCAAAGAATTTGGCTTGAAGATCTCATTAAAAGAGTGCAAAATCCACTTAACGCTGTTTCTAGAAGGCTTCAGTATCATTATTTAAAGGTGTGGCTCAAATAAAAACCAAACCCAATGAAGCCCACAGATAAAAAGCTTGGGGTTTGGCTTGTTGGGTTTTGTTCTTTAAAAACACTCAGTTATCTGAAATATGTGTCTGTAATTCAGGTGAGTCCAATCTGCCAGTTTCTCCGGAAAATGGATCAAGTAGGCTACGTTCTGTGATACAAAGACCAATACATTAAGGAGGTGGGACACAGAACACCATTTCCAGAATAGGTTAAAGGCAGAAGGTCAGCAAAATTCCCAAACAAAACCAAGAAGTCATTCCAAATGCTGCTCAAAGCCGCTAGCCGAGCAGCACCTCCAATCAAGTACTAGTGCAGTAATCAACAGCTTAGCTGGCTTCCATTTTCCAGATGGAAAGAGGGTCTGTGTGTGGAGTGGAGCGCAGTGAGGCACGTGAAGGTGCGCGGTGGGACGCCCCCAAGCCGCGGCGCGCAGCCAGGGCTGCCCGCAGTACCGCGACCTGCTCAGCGCTCTGTCCCTGCGCTGCTGCCACCGAAACAGAAGGGGCAGCTGTACAGCCACAATACCTGAATTACTTCCAGATGGCAAGTTTGTAAAAGTAAACTTGATATGAGATCTATTTTGTCTTTCAGAAGAATTTCATTAATTAAGAATGATAAAGGGTCCAATCAAAACCAACCCTTATTTAGTCTATTTGCAAGTAATAACCCTGCACCCTGCCTTCATTCCTCTACCCTCACAACATACAGCTTTGATGCCCTGATTGCACAATTAGGCAACTCCCTCCAACTTTTGTTACAATCTCTTTAACCTTTCATGTGGTAAACCCACTGTGTTTTTCTTTTAACTAAGAACAAAACAAAACACAAAAAAATGAACCCACCCATGGGTCAAAAGTTACAAAAGATACTCAGAGTCATATGAGGAAAGATAACGAACGTTTGAAGTGTTCAGCAAATGCCAAATACCCACACGGCGATATGCTGTGTTTTCCCCCTTCGCCCAGAAGCCGGCCACGCACGTCTCGCCACGGCTCTTGTGAGCAGCACCTTCCCAAAGACCCGCTCGGGTCACCTGTGCCGCTTCCTCCGCCTGAGCCACCGACAGGCGTTTGCCCAGGGGTGGGTACCACCGTACCGGCACTGACCACTCAAACTAAAGCATTTAAGCCATGAGTGACCACTGTTCCCAGAACCACAGCCGTGGATCTTTGTGGCTATCAACGCCAAACGCGGCAGCTGATGAGCGTCATCCGTATTGCACCACTCGGACAACACCCTCTCCTCTCTAGAAACAGTGACTCAGCATGCAATAGTGCTCCTTCTCTGACACGTGCTTAATTTAAGCACGTAATTAACTCTTGAGCACTTAATTGAGTCTGTGGGAGCTCTTACAGGGCTTGAAGTCTAACGCTATAATGTGGCACACACACAGTATCTCACTTCGTGTCTCCCAAAACCATTATGCTACTATGGAATGTTTTCTTCTAGAGAACCCACCCATTGCACCAGTTACACATCTGACAAAAATGCAGCAAGTTACCTCAAACCCCATTAGTGATATATTTTCTCTCACCACATCCTCAACCTTTCCAGAAAAAAAAAAAAAAGTCGACAGCTGTTGGAGTAGTTCTTGGAAATACAATAAAACACCCTTCGCTTGGAGCGCAGGAGGGTAGGCACTGAGGGCACGACCCGGCTCCTGCCCAAAGCCACACAGCACAGCCCGAAGAGGGGCAGGGTGTTCCGACCGGGTAGGCACAGCCACTGCCACCTCCGCCAAGCACCGCACGTAGCGCAGGGCTCGCAGCGCTCGCCCCCCACCAGCAGCGAAGCGTGCCTCGCCACCCGCGTCCCTCTAACGCGCCCCGGCACAGCCCGGGCGGGCAAGGAGCCTTCGGCAGCCACAGCGCCTCGGCACAGACCCGACCTCCTGCCGCGCTCGGACAAGAGGACCAGGAGCGGTCCCTCCTGCACGCAGGGCACCGCTACGCCAAGGCTGGCAGGAGAACTTCCACGTGCCCGTCAGCCAGACTGCTGCCAAATCACCAACGTTAATGGCACGTGCAACTCCGCTGCCCTCCCTTTGTTAAGGAGAACTGCCTGATCGCTGCCATCGGAACTGCCCCTTGCGTTCAGCGAGAGCCGCGTCAGCTTCTGCTGCTGTCCAAGTTTATCTGTAATCATCCTTTGAATACCTTCAACACCCGCAGCTGTGCGGTAACTACCGAGTTGGTTCAAGAATCGCTTGTACCCTTCTGCACTACTTCCCCTAAGCAAGCCGTTAATTCACCACCATGTGGGCTCTGTCAGAGCCTTTTCCTTGAGTCTTCTCTCTGGCAGCCCCTGTTTCCAGGCAGGATCTTTTGTGAGTGCAGGTGTACAAACACAATAGCTTCAATTCACGGCGATGTTGCCCACAGCGTGTCTCTGATCAGTGGCTGTTGCGCACCTGCAGTAATAAAATACCCGGAGAGATAATGTACTGAATTTTAATCGCATGTTGCCATGTTACATATTACACTGTTTAAAAACATTTCCTTTACTCCTGAGCTGTTTGTAAAAGGGTGTTACCAATTAAGCACGAATAGCCTGGGGAGTGATATTGCCCTTCACACAATTCGGTTGTAGTGACTAAGCGGAGAAAAGCAGCTTGGTAGCAGCTGGGTTTTTTCTTGAACGGCTAACGTAACAACAGGACAGTCTTTCACGAGCCCTTGCAAAGGGAAGGGACTGGGGTGGTTTAAAAACTCCGGCCGCATTGTAATGCGATATTATTATATAGCCCAAAATGATTAACGACTCAATATCGAAGCTGAAATGAAAACAAGCAGTGTGCAGGGAAAACAAAATGAAGAGGCACATTAGCAGCAAGATGTTCGCAGAAAAACAATGAGCAACTTCACTCCTGCTTCTTTGTAGACTGAGGCAGACAGCCTGTGCCATCGCACACGGACACGGAACCTGAAAGAACGCGTAAAGGGGAAAACTACACGCTGGCTGTAAAGGCATTTCTTCTAAAATAATGCCCTATTTCTGCCCAACACTTTTTTCCTAAGAATCCAATGAAGTAATCCAAATGAGAGACACGCTAACACTTGTGACACTCCAACGTCATGAACAGCAGCCGAACTGTACAAGAATCAGTATCCTCCCCAACTACTGCAGTGCCGAATGGAGCACAACTCCAGTAAGGTCCCTGCGTCCCACGTCTTCCCCCACTGTCATATAATTGGTAGATGTAAACCTACAGCAGCCCTTGCAAGGGCTTTCCCTTCAGTAACTTGAGTCAGAAACACAAGAGGAAGAGTAGTTTGATCAGAACGACCTATTTGGACAGCAATTGCTGAACCACATATGGCACTCATTACAAAGTACGGTAAGCGAAGAGGCATGTTCACGGGCACTTACTTCTATCCCCACGCACGGGGACACGTGTGACAACAACCTATCGCCATCCACTCCCTCACACCGTTACCAAAATAAGGTCAAGCAGGAAAAAACTACTAAGAACAACACTGTTGGATTGATTTATAGTGTACCTTATTTCCTCTGTTGGGGGCTTCAGAAGACGCAAACCCGAAGTTAACAACGAGGAAAGCACGTTAAAAACAGGCACGTAAGTGAAAAAGGACAATGAATACTGGCAGCAATGCAAGTGAATACTGAGGAAACAGCAGATGAAATAGGAAGAGATTACAAAAACAAATTGGCAGAGAGCAAACCACATAATCCAGGTGTCGAGTCAAAGCAAACGCATTCATTCCCAACTCGATTACTCAGGCAATAATGATGAAAGACACTCAGGAACAGGAGGCCAAATTGGAGGGGAGAAAAAATAAAGGCAAAAAAGCACACTTTATATAAAGGCTGCTTTATTAACACTGATTTGGATGGGATTAGAGCTACCAATGGCGATCTCCAGGTAGGTCAAATAGTGGTGTAGAAATAGCTACTAATAAAAAATGACAACCTTGCATTCATTAGAACATGGGAAACTCCTCCCGTTGTAAGGTTTCACTAGATCCATGTGATCCGTGATACTTCGTCACAACAAAAGGCAGACCTGTTATTCGCTCAGTTCAGTTCCCTCTGGATGCGATGCAAAGCCACACAACAGTGGGGACACCTTCTCCAGAACCACCGAGGAGTGACCAGCCCAACATGTAAGAGGGAATACGAAATACAGTGTCAATATGTCCAACTGAGTTCTTCATTTTCACAGTCCCTCTTGCCTTTATGGTTACTGGGTTTGCTTTGTATTTCCCAGGCCAGCGTGCACATCACTATTGTTACTTACTTCCAAAGGTGATCCAATCTTTTCATATACGTCTACTACTCTAAGGTAGCTGCTACAGACGGTTAACCTTCCCCACACGCCAAAGACTTAACGCTGTTCTGCACACACTCTTTACACCCAGCTGCACCCTGGAAACTTTCATGTTAACTTCCACACAGGGTAGGCAAAAACTAACTCGCTTCACCAACAAAGGCCGGAACTTTTTAGTAGCACTAGTAGTCTCATCATTATTTTTAATCAACAACCTAGAATTCACTCCTTTTAAGGGCAGGTAACATATGGCCCATCGTGTTACTCCTTAACATGGAAAGTCATCATCTCAAGACGACAAACACTCTCCCAAACCGTGTCTTTTTACTCCCGACATTTGTGTGACAACATCACATCATTCACCGATGTCCGTCAGTGCCTGGACAGCATATTAAGGAACTTAGATCTATAAATAGTATCTGTACCTCACACAATACAGTTGGTTGCACCATCTAGAAGATCTAGTGACAGCTCGCTGCGTCAGCAAGGGCTAATTGATAGGTATGGCAACTAAAGCTATCTTCAACATTTCTACCCTTCTCCTTTTCTTTTAGGACTTCAGAAATATGCTGCTGCCCTCAACTTGCCATTTTTCAGGACTGAATTTCACCAGTCAAATCCATACAGTCTAGTTAAACTCCTCAGAAGTATTTTAACCTTCACGGGAATTAACACATGTAAATCACATTAATCTGAGGAAGGTGGTCTGAGCCACCATGCTGTTTATCTTTCACCAAGATAAAAGATCCTTACACCTTGGGGGGTTTTTAAGCTGGTTTAATGCACATGAAGTCAGTCACTTACTTCACTAACCTCAGGGAGAATTACTGTCCAAGACATTCGGAAAGTTTAAGCGCATTGTGTCAAACCGTTTCTCTTCTTACCCTCTTCTCTGCTTGAAGAGTGGCAAGGGATTAAGGAAACACAACTTGTCCCTTGCCAAAACCATGTTATCATGATTTTCCAGGTGGTTTTTTTTTAGTCTATTCTGTGACCATTTCAACACATTCCTATGTAAACACTCACTAATCTGCAATTCCCTGCCTCTCCCTTAAAGCATTTCTAAAAAATGCAGCATTAACTATTCCCCCATGGAGGCAGGACAGAAGCAGCTTTTAATGACAGATGCCATAAGCTCCATCACTTCATTACTGCCTACTCTTGCATGCCGGAGAGTACACAGATTGGCCTTTGTGATACTGCTCGCTAACATTTGTCACTTGTTTCCAGCACGTTTTTCAATATCATTGCCCATCTTCGCTGCCAGAAAAAGAACGCCTCTTTCCCACTGTATTCTGTAAAATGGAAACAATGGAAAAACATCACCTGGCACCTGAAAATTACTTGTTTACGTTGTTATTCAAGGTGCACTCTTCTGTAGGCTCACTATTTTTTTTTCCATCTACTAATAAAACACACGGTTTTCATCTCTGCCTTGGACTATTCTCTTTTAAGCTGTATCAGCCTGCCTTTGACATACTGACTGCTACAACTAGAGCTTCCACTCACCAGCTTCACCTGTCCAAATTCAGATGATTCTCCCTGTACTGCACAAGCCCTCAGACAACAAAATAATCCAATTTTGTAGCCGCTTCAAGCTAAAACACTGCAAGAGGCTCCAACCAAATCCAGGGTCTTCTCTAGCTGCTACTCGTGCTACGGACAATTCCCTGGATCCCAGAGTGAAAGAGCAGAATGCTTCCAATGATTCCCCAAGCTTCTGTAACTTCTCCTCACTTTCAAGCGCATTCCCAAGGACGGTTATTGCAGCTAACAGGAGCAGGAGATTTCTGCCTGGCAAAAAAGCCAATTACAAAGATTTTTCTGATGCCTGCTGCAGAGTAAAGACATGTAAGTGCTTAAGTACTCATTTCTAAGTCTGAGGTTACCATACAAATTAACTGTACTTGTGAAAACTCTCAAAAGCCCTCTCGTGGCATTTAATATGTAGACATATACACAGAAAGCTCCTGAAATACTTGAGTACACGGAATAAAATATGAGCTTGCTGCACTGTGAATATACATGGATAATGTTTATTAACCAACATTGCCACACCGCCGTTCCTGCTGCTAAAAGGCAGTATTTCATTGTTCATACCAGTGCATCAACTGTT
>RSEF01000004.1:52580161-52593902 GCA_003993805.1 Himantopus leucocephalus | reverse complement strand
TGCCCAGCGTGCTGGTTTAACCCCTGCCGGCAACTGAGCCCCATGCAGCCGCCTGCTCGGTTTACCCTCGGTCGGATGAGGGGGAGAGTTGGAAGAATAAATGTGAGGAAACCTGTGGGTTGAGATAAAGCTAGTTTAATAAGTAAAGCAAAAGCTTGCGCATGCAAGTGAAGCAAAACAAGGAATGAATTCACTGCTTCCCATGGGCAGGCAGGTGTTCAGCCATCTCTAGGAAAGCCAGGCTCTGTCACACGTAACGGTGACTTGGAAGACGTACACCATCACTCTGAATGTCCCCGCGCTTCCTTCTGCTTCCCCCAGTTCATATTGCTGAACACACCGCCCTGTGGTCTGGAACACCCCTTTGGGCAGCGGGGGGCAGCTCTCCCGGCCGTGCCCCCCAGCCCATCGCTGGCGGGGCGGTGTGAGGAGCAGAAAAGGCCTTGGTGCTGTGCAGGCGCCACTCAGAAATAACGAACGCATCCCTGTGTTACCAACGCTATTTTCAGCACAATTCCAAACCAAAGCCCCATACCAGCTACTATGAAGAAAATGAGCTCTATCCCTGCCAAAACCAGCAGGCTTAGCAATAGTTTTGGGGAACGCTTATGGTTGCCATACAGCAATAGTCACAGGAGAAGAGGTAGGTTGGTAAGCTGTCATCCTGGCATGGCAGTGTTTCAGTGTTCATGCTGAGTTCTTGCGGTCTCCTGGCTGAAAAGAACATTATAAAGTAAAAGTTTTGTTTGGCAAAGCTAAACAAGAAGCAAAATAGCTTGTGGTACAAAGGATGACCCAGCGTGCCTCTCCAGTGTTTTTGGAAAAGTATGGCTGACCTTGTGGTTAAGGCTCAAAAGCTTATTGCAGAGGAAGAGTTGATAATGTGAAACCCCCCACGATTTCCAGCCTGAGACCCAGCAAGTGTCCCACTGCTTGAGGCTCAGCTTTCCGTCTGTGAGGCAGTGACTTCGTTTCTGCGAGTCGTTTGCTACCTGGGATGGTTAGGAGGCAGTGCCCAACGAGTCCCTGTCTCTGTCGGCTTTTCTGTAGCACCGGTAGCAATGTGCCCCTTGCTTGCAGGGGATGGACACCGTTGTTATTGTACTCGTGTTTCCTCAGTGATGTCCTGCACGCAGTTCCTCTGTGGATTTGTGCCTTCCACAGAACTCCTGCTGTGGCGGCTCTGCACCATCTCAGCACCGGGATTTCTTGTACAGAGGGCAGCGGGCGCTTGCCCAGCTCTCCCCTGGCAGCAGAGAAGGCAGGCTTGCCTGCGGTCGGCCAGCGCGAGGGCAGGATGCTGCTTCTTGTACCTGTCTGCTTTTCCCCTGGGTAGTTTGAGGAGTGCCCCCCCTGTTCCTGCGTGGAAGCAGCTTTTTCTCTTCCTTACAAGACCCTCGCAGCTAAAGATACCTGTTGTGAAGCAAGTTCAGAGTGGGAGGTGCCTCAGTCCCTGCTGAGGGTGTGCAAATGAGATCCGGTGTAATTCACTGGTTAACTCATTTCCTGAGTGGGAGGCGGTGCTGAGTCAGCGCGTGTTCACCTGGGCAACTCAGGGACACCTCACCCGGACATAAGCAAACATGCCTTGAGGCACAGACCTGCTACGGTGCATATGCCCTTAGCTGTTCCCTGCCAGCGCTGTCCCATCTCCCTCTGCTCAGTAGCATTTATTTGGTTTTTTATTTGTGCACATAGGCTTTCGTGCTCCTGAGCTGGCAGAAACCACTGGAAGCAGCCACAGCTCAGGGAGCGAGCCCGAGTCATCGTGGGCTTGGAAAAAGGTACTTGGTGCACACAGAGTGAAAGGAATGGGAGATGGTGTCGCCTGGGGCAAGAGCAGGCAGGTGTTTGAGTTGAGCAGGGTCCATTTGGGACCAGTCTGCTGCCCTGCGATTGCAGTCGGCTCCTCGCTCTTTCCAGTTGTGCCCTTAGAAATACAGTTTGCATGGGAACTCATTCCCAGTTAGACTTGTGCCGGCAGTGTGCCTCCCTTCCAGGAGCGCACTGCAGTCTCCGCATGTGTTCTCAGCGTCTTGTTACCTGCCTAGCACTCGAGCGCTTGCTAAGGCCGAAGCTATGTTAAAAGGTGATGAGCTCTCCAGGGGTCGGCGAGGAGAGGCAAATCATGCCCACCCCTGTGCGTGCAGTGGGGCTCAAGTGTGCCGTACGGTATATGTTGTTGAACTTGACTTGGTTTAGATGGTCCACTGTGAGTTAGTCTTCCTGGGGGTCGGAGAAGATGGAGACGCAGTTCACCTGAGCATGTGTAGGTGTCAGCTTTTGGATGGATTGAGTTGCTTCTGGGGGCAGCGGTGCCGAACACGCCGAGTGTGTGTTTACACGTCAGCAGAACAGATCTGTATTCAGCGGGATGACTGCCACCTGTAGAAGTCATACAGCTTGCCACTGGTCCTGCCAGCTGCAAATTCAGACTGTGTGTCCCGCTGCAGCATTCTTGTCTGCGAAGCTGCTCCGCTGCGGTGTCTGGAGCCCGGCTGTACCAGCGGCGGCACTGCCACGGCGATGGGTACTGCCTCGCGCGCTGTGCACAGCGCATTTCATCCCACCCGAAGCGGAGGGCTGTCCATAGAGAGGAGTTGCAGGGAGAGCACAGCTGCTGTGAGCTTGAAATGTGGGAACTGCTTATCAGCTCTGCCCGTCCTTATCTGCAGGAAATCAAGAATAACCCCCATAAACCGTGTCCTGTGAATCAAACCCTACTGATGTCTAGACGCACGAACCATGTCACAGGAACCTTAATGAAGGGCAATGAAAGGCACAGCTGAGTCACCACCTTGCTGCCTACCACATGGCAAACTACTTGTATGCCCTGGCAAAAAACATCAGCTGTCTTCCGTCCTTGTTTTCCTGCGACAGGACTGGCTGAGCACACAGCAACCCCCTTTCCAGACAGGGCGGGTGACAGAAATGCGGGATGTGACTCTGCATGGGGTTGTTCGGAGCAAGTTGTAGTACGGAAGCTGAGCGGGGCTGCGCTTGTACTACAGGTGTCTCACAATTCAACAGGAGGATGGATTTGAGAGATCCAAGTCACAGGGAGATAGCCAGCCAGGGCAGGCACACATTTGCAGGGCCGTGCAGTCGCCGTGGTGAAGTGAGTTCCTCATAGCTGAGGTAGCAAACCTTGCTTGTTAATATTAACTTTTCCAGTTTCACTAATACCAAAGTCTCCCAGTGCGGCCATCAGGGAAGAAAGGGTGTAGGCGCACGTGCGGAGGTGCGGACAGTAATGCTGGATCCCGGCAGCACGAGGGAGCTGAGTCAGTACAGCGTCCTGAGTGTGTAGGTAACTGACCCAAAGCAGCCTTCCTTTTTAACTTGAAATAAACACAAAAATAATGGTAAGTTTCTCTGCGCCCTTGTCTTATGCTTTTCTCCACTGTGCTACCACCTCACAGAAACGCAGGACATCTCTTTGCTGCTGTGCATCAAGAGAAAGCCCTCCGTCTCCGTGTAAAGGTTTGCAGTGTGTGAAGCAGGAGGGCTCCAATCTGTCTCTGTTTCTCATTGTTAAAGTTCCTGGCTTTCTTAGAATAAGAAGTGGGAAAAAACCAAACCACCACCACCACCCCCCCAAAAAAAACCCAAACCCAACCCAAAGCAGCGGTTTCTCACCCATTGTGCTGTGGGAATTGAGAGCATTCATCATCTTGTGGGAAGTGTTTCATGTCTCGCAGGACGAAACACTCAGTTACTGAATGTAGCTCATGAATGCAGAACGCCGTGATATAATTTAGAAGCTCATTAGAGATCATAATCACACTGACAGATGTTGGTGAGAAGTAGGAACCAACAACAAGAAAAACAGGGAGCTATTTGTCACAAGGATGTTAGTTACAATAAGATTTGGGGACAAAATTCTCTGAAATCCCTAGTGATTTGGATTATGATTTGGAAGTTTCTCTCTAGGTTTCTTGGTGCATGAATTACTTGGGAATCGGGACTGAAGCGCTTCAATACTGAAAGGCCTTTGCAAAAAATTGCTCTTGTAACAGGCGCATGTTTCAAATCGTGTCTGCNTTCTTCTAACAGGCGCATGTTTCAAATCGTGTCTGCTAAAGCAACTTCAAGTTGGGCATGCCTTCATCTTAAGTTACTGATAACAGAGTAGCCTTGTGCGTTGAGCGCGGCAGGGATGGGACCTTTGCTGTGAGGTGGGAGAGCTGTGCCTACGCAAGGGAGAAACTTGAGCAACTTGACGGGGCGCTTGGCTTGAGCGTCGGTTGGTGGCACGCACTCCTAAGAGCAGAACTATTAATGACTGCCAAAATGATGTTATTTGGCCAGTTACCGGAGTAAGCGTAGAATCATTAAAAGACAGATTTGGAAATGTACGCTCTTCCTTTGTATTGCCCACTTCCTTTCCATTGCATCATCAAGATTGAGACAGATTTCGCAGAAATGCATTTCCCGTGCAGGATTGGTTGGTTAGCACACCTCTCCGGAGGCAGCAGATGACAAAGACTGTTCGGGGGGGGTATCCTGAAGTGGGATATGTCCTGCACAGCTTGAGCGAGAAGGAAGTGGAGCAGTGTTGTAGCGTGGGCAGCTATATGGAAGTCTCCAAACCAGCGTGGAGCCCTTCAGTCCCTGGTAATGCCATGCACGGGGGTGGTTGTGGCTGAGCAGAGTCAAACCATCAGCTTTTCACCAAAAATCTAACTTTGCTGCTGACGGACCTGCACAGATTTCCCCGAAATGGCCACTAGAACGATCAGGTTTAGCTCAGGCTGTTTGAGCATCCTCCGAAGGCTGGTCCCGCTGTGTCCTTGCGCACTGGGAAGCGCAGCATCCCACTGCTGCTGCTCGGGGCAGGGGGTGGCCACAGAGGGACGTCCAGCGGGCACCGCGCGTGAAGAGCGGCTGGGAGTTGAAAGCCAAGATGAGAGGGTCATGTGTGAGCAGACAGGGACAGAGCAGTTGTCTGTGGGAAGGCGTTCCGCGTGGCGGAGCCAGGAGTGCTTTGGCTGTCACTGCAGGGGTGAGCCCTGATCTTCGCTGCTCTCTGTGCCGTGCGACTCGGGGGGGCAGAGACAGTAAAATGGTGTGGAGCTGTTGGCCAGCCGTGGGAAGTAAAGCTGCAGGGTTTCACTGATGGCAGTAGGTTAACAGAATCATTATTAGGCTGTCCTGGCATGTGGGCTCGCTGGGATGTGAAGTCACCTGATGAAAACATTGCCCAATAACAAAAAATTTCCTAGCAGAAAATGAGCTTTCTGTTGCTGCAGTGCTGTTCTTCTGAGGTTTTCCATCTGCTTTGCAAACAATATCTGACTGAGCCTAGCAACGCTTCTGTGAGAACAGCATCTCTAGTGACAGTTTCCAGCTGTCTAGCAGACGAGAGCACCCAGGTGCCATGGTAAAGCAGGGAGTGAATAATAACTATTCCCATTTTACGGAGGGAGGGATGCTGCCGCAAGACGCAACGCGACCACCTAGCTGGACTGTTTGACAGCTGAATGTCCCTACGTAGGCACTAAAGATGTGAGCGGGGAGTGTGATATAAGGCCGTATCAGCAAATATAAGAGAAGAAATCCAAATAGTTCAATTAACTTCACCTTTGGAAATGCGGGCAAAGCAACTTTGGCCGGTAGCTCCTGATGATCCTGAAACTTCTCTGCTTTGACAAGCTAGGACAGCCTCATCAAACATGTCATCGGCCAGGAGGAGGCTCGGGGTGGAGTGTGGCTGTTCCCAGGTCCGCCAGCCCGTGCCCGGTGCCCCGGCGCTGGGCAGCCCTGCCTTGTCCCCCCGGAGGGGCTGGAGGGACGGCGGGGTGCCGCGGGGCGCTGAGTGCAGGCACCGCCTCGAGCTGGTGCCGCGGCACAGATGATCTCCATAAACTGTGATGACATTAATCTAATGTATGCGTTCTCCTACAAATGTGAATACCAACAAATACAAATTCTATGCAAATAAGGCGTGCGCGCAGTATGTGCAAATGGTTGAACATCTGAGGACTCAAATATTATATCAGAAGTTTCTCACATGCGTGCCTGTTCCAAAATTCGCTGTTACAGAGCCCTTCTGTGTTCCCATGGGAACTCTCAGGTACGGGGGAGAGATGCGCCGGCTGCTCCCCTTCAGCGCAAAGGAGCACCTGAAGCAGGAACCATCTCCTCCTCTCCGGCTTCCTCCTCCTTGCCCACGCCCGCAGCTCCGGCAGGCGCCTGGCTGCTCCGAAGGACGTGCCCCGGCCCCTGCGGCACCCCTCGGCGGGGAGAAAGGTGGATGGTACGCGCTCCTCAGAAGAGGAAGCAGTACCCTCTGCCAACTGGCAAAGAGCAAGTGCTGGCACTAGCTGCGGAAGGGAAATTATTCGCTCATTCTGCAGCAGCGCATATTGGGAATCCCTCTCCCAGCCGCGCTCGCTGCAGCCGAAGGGGTTCGGGTGTGTCAGTACCCCGATCAGGCGGGGAAGGCTGTTGTGCCAGCGCCTCTGCCGGGTGAGAACGCTTCGCCTCTCTCCTACGGAGGGAGGAGGAAGCGGAGGACGGCAGTGTGGTTTGCCCGAGACAGCAGGAAGGAAAGGAGGGGGAGGGAATTTGGTTGCCCTGTGCGCCCATCCAGCTCCACGGGAAAGTGGGTTTGCTATAGGAAAGGAAACAGGTGAGAACAAGTGTCACCTGTGAGACCCCTAAGTGCAAAAACAGGACGCAAAGGTCATTTTTTCTTAGCTGCCCGTGAAAGCTCAGGGGTCTAAGGGGGTTTCAAAATTGAGCTGGATCTTGTAAAACAGAGTATGCTGGATACGGCAGGGTTCCTAGGAACCTCCTGGGAATAATGGGGGACGAGGGGGCAAGAACCCCCTAGGAGTTCACGTACGGAGAGCCACAGGCGATGCTCCAGACGGAGGGACCAGAAGCGCAGAGATGAGGACCTCAGTGCAAATTGTTGGTGGAAGAGATGCGAGGATGCGGTTTTTCTGAATATAGGGCTGCTCCGACTGCTCTTGCCGTTTGAAGGCTGTGCTGCTGTGCAGTCAAGGATGGGGATTTAGGAGAGGGAGGAAGTCTGTTGGGGGGCTTCTATCTCACATAAGGACTCTTCTCCCTTAAAAACAGGGAGCTTTTGTGGTGGTGATCTGAAGATGGCAGATGGGAGCTGTGAACTGCCCTCTGAAGGTGTCTGTCGTGCTGTGGGATGCTCACCTGGCTCAAGAAACAGGGTGCCTATGGCGCAAGTGAGTACCTGCCGTGTTCTTCCTGGGTGGGGTTTTGGGTTTCCTCTGATCTTAGCTCGCGGATGTGACGAAGCAAACCAGGCAGAAGTGCCAGCAGCGATGTGATGCACCTTCCAGCTTTCCCCTCGCCCTCCCCTCCACGCACTCAGCTGTTTAGACTGTTTAAAGTGAGAAAGCTCTCTGCTAAATTTTGTGCTTAAAGAAAAAAATAGTGTGTCTGAGAGGCAGCAGCAGGCTCGGTGGGATGAGATCACATTTGCTCTTAAGGTAAGCAAGCAACTATTACACGTACAGCCCCCCTTAATAAAAAATAAAGCCTCTGCCAGTGGGTTAAGAGTTAGGGCCAGCAACCCGTGGTATGTTGATAAATCTTCATTCTTAGCCCATTAAATCACCAGGCTGCTCATTCAAGAGGGATTCACGAGAGGTAATACAAGACT
This sequence comes from Himantopus leucocephalus, assembly GCA_003993805.1. Lineage (NCBI taxonomy): Eukaryota > Metazoa > Chordata > Aves > Charadriiformes > Recurvirostridae > Himantopus > Himantopus leucocephalus. The sequence continues at coordinate 52,586,254 of RSEF01000004.1, read as the reverse complement.
GACCTTTGCTCTGCCATAAATGCCAGTGTACATGAAGCAGTTCGATCAGCGCGCTCTTTTCTTGGCTCCCTTCCCTCCGTGCCGTTCGTCTTACCGTGCGGCCCCGTGATTAGTGCGACGTCGTCTCAGGCAGCGGCACGGTGCGAGCCGCTTGCCTTGTCGTGCGGCGCCCTTCCGTGTGGCAGCCTGCCGTGCCCCCCGCCCGCAGCGGAGCCCCTGCCGCGCGTTCAGACCCTTTTCTCGGGGTTGTCGGTAGCTTTACCTCTTCGACTGCGGTGGACTGTTGTTTTTTCCCCCTCCTTGTACGCTGCTTAGCTTACTAAACGTGCTGTGATTGCGGCATTGCTGGTTTTTACTGCAGTAAGGGAAAAATGTGGCTGCTTTGATAGCCAGATTGTATGTTTGTTTGTTCTTTTATTTTTGGCTTCTTAGGAGCTTTTTGCCACTTGCCACTTTCTAATTGTCTCTTTTTTTTCCTAATCCAGGCACTTCTGCTCAAAGCCAAAATTTTTTATGGTGACTTTTTATTACCTGCTGGCTAGAACAGAATAGAAAAAACAGCTCCAGGCTTAAGGATCTGTGAAAATAGGAAAACACAAAGGCTAATTTTAAGGTTTCCTTTTGTGATAGAATAGAACAAAGTGAGGATTTTGAGGTGGAAGACCCGGCTGCACACAGAGCTCTAGCTTAAGCTTTGTGAGAGAGTATTTCTTTTAACTTTCAGAGGAGGAGAGCAGGATCCTGGTTAACATTGCAGGGGGGGAAAACCTACCGAAAAGGAGTTTCTTGGGCACCCAGACAATTTGCAGCTCAGGATAACATAGTTGGGACTTGATAGGAGACTTTAGGGTAATGAGCAGGTGCGTTACGTGTGTAGGAAGCGTGTGTTAAGCAGTGACTGCGGTGGGCACGAGGTCCCAGGGAGGGGGGCTGTGCTTGCTGAAATGGGATGCCGTAGCTCACGACTGGCAAAGAAAGGAAAAGCCATCCTGGATCTCTTGGGAGAAAGGCATCCGCCTGTCCTGGATAACCTTGTCTTGCCTGGATTTGGGGAAAATTTTTCAAGAACTTGTAGAGTGACGACATTTTGCTGAAAAGGTGTGCAGGGGAGTCATTGTTCTGCTGTTTGCTTTTAACAATGTAAATAACAAAAGAGATGTGTTTCTAACAAAAGTCAAGTGTTTCTCAGAGGCGTTGCTGTTTTTCCCCTCCTCTAATTCCCCGGGCAGCCGGAGGGTTGCCTGGCTGGCTGGTGTTGCCCGGAGCGGCCGGGGTACGGAGCGCAGGATGTGACAGAGAGTTACAACAGCCCTGCCTCAGCCGAGGCGGGAGCGAGCCGCACAACAACTTGCTAACGTGTTTGATCACTCCCATAATTTCAGTCTCCGTGTACGCTGATAAACCGAGAGACAGAGGCAATGGTGGTGACGGGGAATTTTAAAATGTTTGTTGTGAATGGTGAGGCTGAATGTTAAATAGCAACATTTTTAAATACTTCATCATAGCAAAATCTCAGGGGGAGAGGACAGGCGCTCTGCAGATGAGGAGCGCTGTAGGTAGTGCTGCCAGAGATGGTTAATGGGAATCAGGTGTTGATTCCTGTGTACCTGCCTGTGCTGGCTCTGGCAGGAGTGCTCCTGCCTTCACCGCTGGGGACTGAAGCGCCTCTGCTGATGCACAAATGCTCTACGTGAGCGTTGGGACGGACTGTGGGGGAGTTCGGCTGAGCCCGAGCAGGGAGACCCCCTACGGCTCTGTGCTGCCCCGATGCCTGGGCGCTCACCTCCCAGGCTGCTGCGTAAACGATGCCAGCGTCGGTGCTGCTGGCACTGCTGGGGAGAGACCCACAGCCGTGGAGCATCTCAGACCCACGGCCGTGGAGCATCTCCTTTGTTCCTCGGGCGCTGACGGAGCCCCCGCTTGCCAGGACGCATCCCAGCCCAGGTCGGAGTTTGGCAGCTGTCATCTACCTTTGACCACGTGTCTGAAATCATCTGTTTCCTTCGCAACTATTGTTTCCTGGAGCGTATTCCCAAAGGATTTGTCAGCCTACTCGCTTTGCATTAGCCCCTGAGCAGGGCCAACCGACGGGTTTTCCCTGGGAGGTTATTCCTGGTTGAACAGACTTCACTCTGCACAACTGATCTTGTTAAATGTGGTTTCCTTTCTTGCTGTCATTCCGCTGGTTCTAACGGGCACTCTCAGACTGCTGGAATAATGTCTGTCTTTGTTCTGATATGAGACCCTTGCGTAGATACACAATCCCCCCCCCGAATGCATCCTTTAAAATAGATAAAATGCCTTTTCTGAATTTCAATTTAAATTGATTTTGATCGCAAGGATGGAGGAATCATACATAGAAGAAAAAAAAAATCTTTTAAAATGAGAACTGAAGCAAATATAGTTTAGTAGTATACTAGTTACAGAATGAACAGCATATTGTATGTGCTGTGTTAGAGGTATGTTATGAATAACAAAAGCACTGGAGCATTTACATATTTGTTTTCAGAAATCCTGGCAGTTGGATTTCACCATTCTGTGCCTCTTTGCCAGAATCACTAAACAGTGGTACATATGGCTTCTGAAGTACCATATGCCGTAGAAAACGTTCGCTGATGCCTATACTGATGCGACACACTATAGTCTTTATTTAGATTTTTTTGCAGTTTTGAACAAAGAATATTAGATCATGCAAAACATTGTGCAAGCAGTATGTAGTAGTACATACAGTAAAACATAATACATTGCACCCAAAGAAAAGCAAACTAAAAAAAGGGGAAGAAACGGTAGTATTGTGAAATAGAACGCGCACGTGCCAAGAGATGGATCAAACGGCGTGACACGGTTTTGTACGGCGGAGGCAGGAGATTTGCTAGTGCTTCGAGAAAAGAGTTAAGAGACAGAGCTCTGCGGACGTGCAGATTTTGAATCGAGTCCCAGTTCTAAGAGACGTTCCCTGTTCCAAAAAGTACTTAGGCTTAAATTTAAGTACATGCTTAAAACCCTTTGAGAGTGAAGGAAACACGTGCATGAGTGCTGCTCTGCACAGAGCCCTCCTTGTCAGAGCAGCAGTAACTCTGTTCTCTCCCACATAGTTGTCGAAAAATAGTGACAATGGACACAATTTTAATGAGTCATGTGAGAAACACCCTGAAAATTAAATGAAATATGGTTTCAAACACAAGGTCCACCAAGTCCCACCTGGAATTAAAAAATAAAATTGGGCTTTTGTTTTGACAAGAGTTTTTAAAATACATTTTTTTCGCCTGCTGCCTTGACAGCCCTAATGATGACTGCGTTCGCATAGCTGATGTCCATGGAAATGCGGGAGCCTGATGCGGGTGCTGTAGAGCACTGGGGGCAGCTGAAGGAGAAGGTGGCCCTGGGGGGAAGGAGAGCACGGCGATGTTTCCCACCACCCCAGCTCCCCTCCGGAGCAGTGCCCCGCTCGCCCCTTCCCCTCTTTTCTGGCTCCTCTGCGTGGAGACTGCTGCCCCGTCAACACTTAATAGGCTTAGCTGTAAGCACCGCGGTAGATCAAATGGGATTACTCACGTACTTAAGCAAAGGTATAACACTTGGAGATGGGGGAGAAGCATCACATCTCTACCTCTTGGTTTGGTCCCGGCGCTTGACACGCACCCAGTTGCAGTGCCTGAGGGTGGCACGACACGGGATTCACACAGCCGGTGCCAAAAGTCTCTCGGTGTGGTTCAGCAAGACTTCAGCCACAAAAAGTAGGAAAGTGGGGGAGTATAATTTGCAGACACCTAGTTGGTTGGCCTCAACCAGCTAACCAGAAGAGAGACAAACCCAGTGCAGACAGAGAAGGTGGAGAAGGCTCGACCCCGAATACAGCCGGAGCAGAGCCACTCCCCAGGGAGGGGGCAGCAGAAGGCTGAAAGGACACGGGCTTACCGCTGAGCCTGCTCCACACACGGCTGGGCAGCGGAAATCGGGGGAGCCACAACAACCGCCCATGGGAAGGGTTGTCCGCTAAGCCTTGGGCAGAGCACACGTGGCGTTGGAGATGGGCACTGCCGCGGTGCAGCATGCCAGCCTGGTGGGGGAAGTGTGGATGTGGGGCTGTTGGAGACTGCAGAAAGGAGTACATGGAGATTTATTAGCNGGGACTGCAGAAAGGCGTATGTGGAGATTTATTAGCACAGGTAACTGCAGAGAGACCAACACTGGGGGAAAAGCCCATAATTCTTTGACTGGCTGAAAGAAGGAGGAAAGGCACTGGGAGCTACCAGTGGTCTTTCACAGCACGAGCGAAAGTAGCGGAAGATTTAAGACACCGAGNGGTCTTTCACAGCGCGAGCGAAAGTAGCGGAAGATTTAAGACACCGAGGCTGTCATAGAAATTCATCTGTGAGGCAAGGCCTGTATGCTCGTGTGTGTAGGTAGCGTTTTACACATTTCCTGAACCGCTCCTTACATGAATGGATGTAAACAGAAATAGAAGTAGGAGTGGAAGCTGAGGGAAGGCAGGCAGGCAGGCAGAGGGATGAGGGAGGCTCTCACTGAGCGCCCATTCGAGGTCACTTCCTGGGCTCACTGAAAAACCAAATACTGGCTGAAATTCAAACCTCGCTAGGTGGCTGTAATTTTATGAACGTAATACGAGGGGAAGAATAACATCTTCACATCTATCTCATCCCAAGGTGTTTCAAGTCCTTTGAAGGAACGAGAACCTTTACAGGACTTGTTAGCAGAGGGAAGCGGAGGCTTTCTTTCCAGAGGAGGACGGTAGCAGCAGTGCCGAGCAGGTGCTCCTTCCTCTGCCCTCCGCATCACTCGCAGGAGAGCGCGCTGAGGGCCCAGCCTGCCCCAGATAATGCAGCTGCCCTTTTTAGGCTGTGAACCAAAATGTCAAAACCAGCTCTGAGCCCACTAAGTCACAAGCGGGGAGGCTGCGCAGATTGCAGCCGGTAGACCTCCGGAGAGGAAGGACCACCTGAGTCAGGATGACGACTGAGCAGGTCACTGCAGCTCGTTCCCTTGCTTATGACCTCCCTCCCCGGGCGGGAGGACGGTTCTGGGCCTGCTGTCCCCAGGCGGTGCAAAGGTGGGTGCCGCGGACCTGCGCTGCCGCCCCTTTCCTGGCGTTTAGACACACGGGAAATCTGCTTCAGAGTTGCTGGGGTTTGTTTCCCCAAAACAACCCCAGCCAAACCAAGGAAGAAAGCCTCCGCGAAACTCTGTTACAACGGCATCCCAAAGCCCACCCTGGCTGCCTCACTGTTGGATTTCGATCCCACGCTCGCGGGTGCCAAGAGGCGTGACGCTGAGGCGTTCACGGGCCCCAGTTGCTTTCCGGGCTGCCTGGACACGCGGCCTCCCCGTGCTGAAGGTGATGTGTATCCGTTACGGGCACAAACAGGCCGTTTGCTGGATTAGTCTCATTACCTTCCCCTTCAAAAAGCATCCACTGCTGTCCGCCCTGTGGTTTGGCGAGGGGTTAACGCTTTCTCTTCCTCACCCTCCACTTGGCAGTACATCTCCCGTGTGCCGCAATTATTAAATGACACTTCACAACTTCATCTCCTCTTCTGCTACATCTGCTTGCTGCTCCCATGTGCAACCTCGCTCGCATCCCAAACATCCAAATGCATTGTTTCCTCTGCTTCTCCTGCCAGCATGGAAAGAAGCCATCCTTGAGGCAGGATTGCCTTTGAGCTGGCAGCAGAGCAGTGATTGGCATCGGGCATTACTGCTGAGACTCTGGCAGGCCGTTTAGCAGAGAACCTTGGCTAATGAATGTCATCCACACCTAGCAGATGTGCCACTGGCTGCCATGCCAGATTTTTGACATAATACAGTGCTGCTGGACACGACGGTGCTTGGGAAAAGCCACGGCGTGACTTACGCCTTCGACGCAGCGTTCCATCTCGCCCGCAGTTTTGCAAGAGAGAGACAAAACCTGCGCGAGGGAGGGGGATGCGGCCGTGTCCCCCGCTCCTCGCCCGCGTTTTTAATTGGTGCGTAAATCCTCTTTGTGCTGCTTTCCCCCACATGCCAGGGGACCTAAAAAAAAAAAACCAAACCAAAACAAAAGAAAACAAAACAAAAAAAAAACCCAGCCCCCCC
>RSEF01000004.1:52553586-52573030 GCA_003993805.1 Himantopus leucocephalus | reverse complement strand
CTCTACAAAAAGTTCTCATCTCTTATGTTTATTCTTCTCTCTGCAGCACGTGGATTTCTGCCCAAGAAAAAGCAACGTACCTTAACTTTCACAGCTCAGGAAACCCCAAACAGTGTACCCCACAAGGAATTCCTCTGACTCGTGTTGCCAGAGGCCGCCAAAGCTTCAGGAATCTCAAATACACCTCTAAGAAACAAGAGAATCTGTGCCTAGTCGTTGCTTTGTGAAACACCCGATTCACAAAAGTTCAAGTAATTGCTTCAAAATCCCGAGATGCCACTCAGAAAACATCCAGCAATTTCACTACTCCTTCCTACAAAAAAGACAGTCCACAAAGTTGAAGAACAATAGAAAGAGTTGAAGCACTCATTCCTCATCTGAAGGACCGGGTTTGGCTGCGTATCCTTCCCCTCTGCTCAGCTCCAAGGAGGTGGAGCGAGACTTCGGAGGCCGCAGCACGGGACACTGCTGCTCCCCATTCCGGCAGAGCACATGGTTACCCACCTGCAAGTTACTAATTAATCCCTCAAGTTTTTGGCATCATTCAGGACAAATCCCTGGCTGACTACCTGCATCCTTTGCACAACCTCAAAGAACACAGGGAGCTTTCCAAGCACAGCACCACCCATGGTTCCTCCAAAACCACCAAACACACGGCCTTGAAGCCTTGCTCCCATTTCCGCGCGAGGGAACCAAAGAAAAAGGCTCAAAGAAGCAATAGTGACGTTTGCCACCAAGTCAGTTGGTCCTCTTAAAGACAACAGCTCCAAAAAATCAACCTTCTTCCCAGGAGGGATAATCAGCTCCCTGGATTTGCAAGTGTCGTGCTGGAGTTGGTGTGGCTCCCGTGAGGATGGCATGCCCTTCTCCTTGCTCCGTAACCAGCTCTACACTCGCTTCATTTTTAAGAAAAAGCTTTGGCTTCTCATCACATGGCTATTTTCCTCAACATTATACCGTGCAGTTTTATGAAAATAGTTCTGAAAAAAATCAAAATAAATTACTCGTTCTCAGTCAACTTTATCTACAATTCTGTTAACTGAAAGGTTTATGAGGCACGTTCTTCCCTAGGAGAAGTTATCTGAGTCTGATCCACCTGGAAATACTTAAACAAATGTTATTCTACACTATTCTGCACTTGGTTAGAGTTTTGTTTATTTCTTCCACACGCTGAATGGTGTGTAACTCCCAGAATTTTTGTCTCACGGTTCAAATAAACCTTGAATGAGCCTTTAAGCGAATGTACGCGAATTTCTTCATCACTTGTTCTTCTGTTTATGAGCTTTCTAACGCTCTCATATTTGAATTCATTCATATGATCCTGAAATCTTCCAGAGTTGTATTTAAAATAAAATCAAATCAATTAATTGTAAAGAAACATGATAGTTCTAGTACAGGACTGGTCTTAACTCTTTTATCAGGCAAATTCCCGCTGACCTACTGCAAGCTTTGGTTCCATACGAGGATAGGTGCATAATTTCATTTACTGAACCGGCTGACACCCTTGAGTCATAATTGAGCAGGGCAGGACTTTAATTAACCAAAGCTTTTCACCACTGCAAGTTCGTACAGGTTGTGAGTGAGCCGCCAAGCGCTCAAGTCTAATTCTGGCACTCTGTTCTAGTTTCTTGATCACCTCAGTGCCCCCGAATGTTCCTAAATGACCATTACATCACCTAGGAACCACGCCAGACAACTCAGAAATGCCAAATACAGACAATATTATGCAAAAATTCGTCATGTCATGTCACACATTAGTATTTCAAATCCCCCCTCTCAGCCACACGAGCTCTCGCAGATGAAGATCCCCTGAGCGGCACCTCCTCCATATGCTGCTCTATTGTTACTTTACATTGCAAGATGATGTTTAACTGAAGTTATCTACCCGGTGCAAAAGCAAACAACTGAGCAAACTAATTATGACAGCATGCATATTATGGTCGTTCAGATTTTTTCCACGGAAGAAAAGCCATACTGTTTAGGCATGCCTTCAGCACTTGCTTTCACCGCAAAGTAAGCTCATTAATGATATATAAACTTTTTTTTTTGCCTTAGGGATTTCAAACATTAATCCCAACCGTATAAATATTTATTTATTTAGAAATCATTGGGTTTTTTTAAGTCAACTTTAAGTTTTAATTGTTTTCAATTATTTTTTAAAAAACATTATTATTGGCTTCTTAATTTATTTATTCATTACATCACATAAAATAATTCAATGTAATTCTCTGGTATGAATTATACACACGGAACATATTCAGTACCTGTATTAAAAGCTGTAATCATTAATAGTTTTTTCTACGTATATAAACACGTATTACACATTCTCCATTCGTTTGAGATGTATTTCTGCAATGCTTCCCACCGTGGAAACCCGCCCTCCAGCCTTCCCTGTAATTGCACCTGACAATGCACGGACTGCCATGCTGGACCAACCAGTAATCTTTCTAATACAGTTGGGTTTTCTTCCTCAAGACATTGATTCGTAACCTTTGACCTGTAAATTTACGTCTCGAAATACTGATTGCTTTTCCTCCATGAACATGAACCCTTGCTACACTTACGACGCGTATTTACCTCTTAACAGCCACGTGGAGGGGCCGTAATACGATCTGAAGGCTTCAATGCAAAATAAAAAAGTCACAGATCACCCCAGAGTAACTCAAAAAATTAAGGATGTGTCAGTCAATTATTCCACCAGTGCTTTCCAGGCAGCTGCTACGGGGCACCGGGACAGGGCTGTGCAGGAGGGAGAAGTGAACGTTGCAGACGCAATTGCTGAACGGGAACCTGACGGAAAACATGCTTTCCACATCTCAGGCTGCTTTGAAAGGCAGAAAAGCACTTTCTGAAGGCTGAGACGCGAAAGCCCAGCCCCGCAAGTGGGAGCGGGCAGCTCCTGGTTCCCCTCCAGTCCGTTCCCTTCACAGACCTACGGTCCACAAGGTTGCCCAGGAAGCATTTTCCTGCTAAAAAGCATCCTGAGCTTCCCTGGTTGTCTCCTTTACGGCACCGCAGGGCGACGGAGAGACCGACCTTTGGACACTTTGAGAGTATGCGGGACAGGGGGAAGGCTGCAGACAGACAGCTCAGAGTTGATCGTCCCTCAGTTTATAACCCCAAATCTGAAAGTCATGGAAGGCCAAAGCGATGGCGGCGCTGGTCACCACTGGGGCTGGACTGGTGGGAAACCCTGACTCTGCTGGGGAGAGTCAGCTTACTGGTTTGAGTATCTGGCAGCCAAACCGATGTGCTTCCGTAAATCACTTCGCCTCCAACAAGTAGCCTTTATTCACAGCAAATAGTGTTGACAATTTTTTTTTTTTATAGGCTATAGTGGATGGAGGAGACTGTGGTCCTTCACGGCCAACGAATTCTATACCAAGAAAGCAGCTGCAATACTGTTTTCAAGAAACCATAGTCTCAAAGCTTTGTCCTGCAGAAGTTGATCCCATTTACAGCAATCTTCTGCAGATATATCTGAAAAGGTGTTTACTATAGCCGAGATCATCTCGTTCTCAAAGCAAATCACTGTCAAAATACGTGTTATCATGGCACAGACGGAGTTCAGCCCTCTGAGACGAGCTGTGCTCTGTCTGACGTGGCATTTAAAATAATCCCCCAAGCAGCAATGCTACTGTCACTCAAAGTAACGGTAAAAGCAAGATCAAATGCTTTTCTTTGTGTGATACCAAGAACAACTTGCTTACTGTCCTATTACGTTATTACAAGCTATTATCTGCTGCACTGTTCGAGACAAGCAATGGTCTTGTATAGGAGGGACCCGATAATTGACAAGGAAGTCCACAGCCCGCAGCTAAGTAAATATTTCACCACTTCATTGAGTAGCTCTGTCATTTATACAAAATACCCCTTTGTTGTATCATCAAAAGCCATCTAACTAGTGATCAGACAGCCATAAAACAGACCCTACGGGTCATTACCTATCCTTGTACGTTATCCAGCGGTAAGGAACGACTGAGGTTATGGTAGCTTTTTTCTCTTCCACGGCCTCACTGGGCTTCACTGTGTCTGGCTCAGCTGCATTCAACGAACAGCATCCATTCTCTGCTGTAATTGTTGAGAATTTAATTAAATACCCATGAGAGCCAAGGAAGTCAAGTTTCATGCCGAGTGCTGCACGAGATCCCTGGGCCGTGGTGAGGCGAACTTTCCTCCTGACACCCCCCAGCCACCTTCCCCACAGGGACCGGGGTCCTCCCTTCGGGAAGCGCTGCCACCATCAGACCTTCGTGAGGATACAACTGCCAGTTAAAGCAATTTCCCTACAAAGAGAAGCCTTGGCAACCTCCATCCTAAAAACCCAAGAACGTTCTGGAAAAGAAACCAGACAAACTGTCCCAGAAACACTTTTCAAAGATCTTCAAGTGCAACATCCAATACAAACATTCATATCAAACCATAAACTTTATGGGACGCAAAGTCCTTCTTACTTATCATGACAGTAGGCAAATCAGTTGCCACAATACAGCACATCAGATGATAAACACTTTTCTCTGAGCACTTTCTTGTTTGCTATTACAGAATTTAACATAGTATTGATAACATGTAACTTATGCAGACGATAAAAACTTGATAAAAAAGTGTCTGCTTTGCCACCTTTCCGGCGGGCAGGCTGGCGTCCTACTCCCACCTGGCAAGCCCGCGGCAGGAGCGATAGTCCCGCGGCAGATGCCACAGACCACTCTTGGGACGGATGGAGACTGGAGGTCGGGGGAAGCGATCCTTGCCCACGCCGACAGCGTGGAGACCGTCGCATCTCCCAGGCTGCAGCAGCCAGCTGCGGCGGCGATGCCGGCCGGGCAAGGGCAGGAAGGTGAGCAGCCCGAAGCCGGGCTGGTGAAGCCCCTGCCCTGCTTGCCGCGGTCCCCCCCTTCCCCCTTGCCACCCGGCTCCCGGCCATCAGTGACCACCAGCCCATGCTGTGCCCTGACACTGCCGTCCGTGACGACGCACGGTATCACCCAGAAGTTGACAAACAAAGGCAAAAAAAGAGGGAAATTCCAAGGAGAGCAACACAGATACTGAATCACAATAATGGTAACAACCTGTTATCCCCTCCTGATGAACTACGGAGAATTCAAGAGTGTCAAAGTCTGTCACACGGAGCCCTGATTATTTACCTAAGGCAGCCTGATAGAGGTTATCTCACCTTTCTATTATCTGAGTGTGTCATAATCTTCCCCTTACACGATGTTTGCGAGACGAGGGTGTGCGGCTGGTGATATTTCACAGGGATGCTCAGGGGCACGGCCGCCCCTACCCGGGCAGGGCTGGAGCTCTGCAGAAACACAGAATTGGCCTTTCCAGTCCCATCGCTGACACCCCCCCCGTCCTGTCTCCCCTTCCCACACCTTTACGCCTACACATTTCCCAGCAAGGGTTCGAACTTTAAAAAAATCGTAAGGACAAGTCCACAGAAAAATGCCACAAAAGAAACCGAACCCCAAAGTTTCCTTATCAAGAATTACAACACAGCTACACAAATAAAGCTGCTCACGGCAACTGCAATACTAAATAAGCCCTTCTAAAACACCAGCAAAACATTCCAGGGACCACGGGCAAACATTTCAGCTCTGGACATGGCCGTTGAACAGCCAACCAGTCAATGGCCAACCCTTTAACTGCTGGCAAAAGGCCTGACCATCGTCCTCTACCTGAACTTGTGAGGAAGCACTCCCTGGTCCGTGGCCCCAAGGCAGCACGCAGCAGGAGACACCCCACATCTCGTCAGGGCGCACGTAACGGTACAGCAGAGGGGTCGTGTTCTTCAACCAAGTCCTCCGAGTGCCTACGGCGCTTCTCCAAAGTGGCCCGAAGATTTGTAAGGAAAAATGCTAGAACTGAATGGTTTCCTGCAAGTCTTCTGCCTTTTTTCTGCCCTTTTCCAATCAGACAAGCCTCCCTCAGAACTTGCTGCTGGGGGTGTCTGTGCGCCACACGCCACCGACACACGCGGGCTCTGACGGGCCGACACACGGACCTTCCTGGATAATCAAAGCGCCCCTAATGAGTACGTTACAAGAAGGAAACATGATGTGGAGGCTCTTTATGATAAATATGGCAAGATGCTTGCAAACGGGAGATTTAAAAGTGTAATAACAAAGTGAAATCAGTCAGATGTTACCAATTGCACGAGCGCACACATCACCCAAAAGGATGTTGGCTCTCGTACAGAAATATGGTTGACAGCACTTAAAAAAAACCCAACCAACCCAGAGCCCCCCCCAAAAAACAAAACAGAAATGCTGCATGGAGAATACAAAAACTTATGCTTAGCTGTGTCTTTTGAATAACCAGGTGCACGAAACTAAAAATATCGTGTTAACGACCTATCGCTGTTTCCTTATTGCGGACCCAGGGACTATTGGCGCGCTCTCCGCAGCTGTGAAGAGAACGGGAGGATGAGGCACAGCAGATGACGGGAGCCGGCGTCTGGAAAAGTCCGTACGGAGCGTTTCAAGTCAGACAAAAAAAAAAAAAAAGACTAGTCAGAAAAACCCTTAAGCCTAAAGGCCTTCAGGTTTAGGAACGGTACAGAGGTTACTGAGCTGGGATCACTGCAGTTTGAAAGCCATTCTTTATAAGCCACTGTTGGAGTCCTGTACACACGACTTTATGCCCCAGGACATAGCCAAGTGCCAGTGAACATTCAGTTTATGTTTACTTTTTTTCTTGTTTACATTTTTAAGAATTTATATTAGTCATGTCCATTTAATCAGTTGCCTTAACCGCACCTCACTCTGCGACATGGGTTTTAACAACCAGAGCTATTAAATATTGCTTAAAGTACTGAACAGTAAACAGAGTTTAATTATTAACCCAGGGCTACAACAAACACTGATTTTCATGAGGAAAGTAATTCAGGTATTTTTCCACGCGTATAAAAATGGGTGCATCTCTTTAAAGAGCAAACAGTTGTGGGGAAAGGCTGGCAGATTGTAGAGTGCAAATGAGACCAAACTAAGATAAAAAGAGAAAAAAAATGACGAGGCTGGAAAACCGTTCTGAAGGCTGCAATGAATATTTTACAGTTAACCTCATACAGGTTGTTTTATGTAAGGGAATGCATTTTTCCTGTCGAGCGTGATTAATCGTGTTATTACTGCCAACGCTGTAAGACACAGTGCCTATAACACGGTCAGGCTTAATGCAGAAAACCGTAATTGTGTAGTTTCCAGGGAGCCACTGGTCACCAGTACGAGCTCCGCAGGCAAAGGCCAACACGGACCCCGGAGCGCGCCGGCGCACGGGTCAAGGATGGTGCTTCCAGAAGCGCTCGGCACGGACGCGCTCGGCTCCTGCCGAAGTTAACGGGACCTCGGTGATGAGGTCTGCAGGCTGACTGGTCTGCACGGGCCTCCGGTGCTGGGAACACCCCAGCAGTGAAAAGCAGAGGCAAATAAATAAAATAGGACTTAACAAATGCCGAGAGTAAACACTTGGAGACAGAGCGAGGGGAAGGAACCCTCAAAAAGATGATAAGAAGTTCGTTCCCAGAGATTCCTCAAAACTACGCCAATACTGTTACTTCAAGGACATCCACGCAATCTTCAAGGAAGGTGAAACCTTGGGGAAAGTGCTGAAGCAGTCACAGGTAAGGGCAGCACGTGCAGCGCATCTCTGCAATTGAAGAGCACGGCAAGGGACTGACTTCACAACAGTCTCCAAAGCACGCACCTCGGGCCCCGTAACATTCTCAAGTAGCAAGTAAACACAGAAAAAAGCAAGATTATTACCAAAGTGAGCTGGGTCACCCTTACCGAAGCTTTAAAAAAGTTCTTAAAGCCAAAACCAGAGGTAAACAATACCTCTGTTATGTTCAGTTTCCAGCAGCAACGCACAAATTTCTCCGAAGAGATCAAGGTTGATTACGGGTTTTTTTTCTTAATAGTCAGCGTTGAAAGAAAGTTGTTCATTAACAGGCAGTAATTTGTGTTTCCTTGTACTGGACTGTCTAACCAGTTAATATAGGCAAGTTTCAAGGATGCCATATCTATAAGAATAAAGTTTAAAACACTCATGTCCTAATCTCGGCTGATCGGGACATCTTCAAAACATCTGCAAATTTTGGTGCAGTGCCCAGGAATCATAATTATTTCTGAGGAGGAGAAATTGAGATTTATTGAGTAAGACAGAGCAATACCTGGAAAATTATGAGTCTTAGGAAAGATATGCTATTGCTAATGGCATTTCAAAACTTGATGAGAGTCAGCACTGTGGAATGGTGAACTCCAGGCGTATTTTTAATGATGTTTTTGATTACACTCTATTTAAAAGAATCAGCTGTCAACACTGATCATTTCCTTTTGTATAATTCATAAAGTGGTTAATTTCAGAAGCAAAAATATTATGGGTTTGAGTAATTGGCTGCTGAAGCACAGTAGGTACTAGATCTCCACATCTGGTGACTGGGAGCACGTGCTTCGCCTGCTACACGCTCCCTCAAAAAGGGGCTGTGGGAAGGAATGTGCTTCCACACGCCGGCGTTCTGCCCAAGGCGGGGGAAAGAAAACCTCCCCGCCGAGCGCAGGGGCCTCGCAACAGCACGCTGCTCCGTCTACAGCAAGCGTGACGGCCCTCTCCTTCTCGAGAGGAACGTATCTGTTTAGGCTCGGAGCAGAGCGTGCAAGGAGGTCGTGCTCGGGTGAACACCCCCGTACCTGCCCGCGGGTCGCAGTGCTCGGAGCGGTTACTCACCATGCCACCCAAATGCAGTAACGCACTGCCAGGAGTGTCCATCAGCCCTATACCACAGTTTTATGCCGTTACAGAATTCAGACACTTTGACCAGCGGTCTCCCAGGCACTAATTTTAAACTTTTTGTGTTTCTGAGCATCTAAAACTTTCTCCAGAGGAGATGGAAAATTCACTCACGCTCACACCCTGGTTTTCATCCCCATCACGTGGTTTGCAGACACCGTCCCAAGGTCTCAGCCAAGCTGAAGACCGTGGTGACTGATGCGATCCCTACCAGCACATGGTCCCACATCTGCTGGCTCTTCTCCCCGGCGCCACCGCCGGCACGGAGCAGTGACCAAGACGCGTCCCGATAGCTGAGCTGAGACCAGTCTCCCAACCTTCTCGCCCTCAAGCCAGGGCCTTGTCTTTGCCGACAACATGTAGGGATATCGTAACGGGGAGCCTCCTATTAACGATGCCCCGTTTATGCTAGTAGAACATACCTGAACGCTGATTCTTTGCATTTCACAGATATGCCCAACATCAGCTTTGACTGCTGTGGCTGCGGCACCGAGTATTGCTGCCCAACAGCGAGGTTATTTATTCCACCAGTTCCTGATCCGAGCTTCTGAGGGCTGATGGTGACACTGCCAGCTGGCTATAGATACACCGAGGACGGTTGGTCTGTCTCACTGGGACTTGCTAGTGGCACAGGACAGTGGAAGCCAGAAATAGAGAGCACACATGGTACATGCAGGTAAGCATTTTAGAGTCATTTTTAAATACCCTTTGCGATTATGTGCCTGGAAACTGGCTTTTGTAATCACAGTCATTTGATAAATAAAGTTGTAATGTGATTATTTGAAGATTTTCTTTGTGTTTGTGTATTTATTCCACCATAAAGAGAAACACATGACAATTTTAAACACAAAGAATCACTACAGTTTCATGAGGATAACCTCTCCTATACTACTCCTTACATCAAAAAAAATAAAAGAATCAGGAATGCAGACCTTCAAATATCTATCTGTTTATATAAGTATTACTGAAAGGACTGTTGTGGTCTTCTGCTAAATGCTTATCTGCTAACAATTTATTCAAAGAAAAAACTTAACAAAAAAAGCCCATCTTTTCCCAGGCAGCAACGGAACTCGCAATTTTGAAGTGAATCCTTGCTCTCACATCCAACGTCTTCTATTTTTTGGTGGGTACTTGTAAAACACAGGCATTTCCTAATTGCCAACCCTGCACGCGTCTGGTGGGATCTGAAAGTCAAACTGGGCCCATTTCATCGATCACCAGCAACAAAAATAAAGAGAGCAAACGTTGCTCTGCGCAATTTCAACCGTGTTGAATGGATGGCTGGGATTAAGAGCAGAAGTTTGTCTTCCAAATGTAATTTAGTTCACAGTTCAGCTGGAGATCCAAGTTACAGAGTATTTTCCAAATCATTTTCTCGGAGAACGCCTTTGGAGGATTACAAACAAACGCTGTTTAAAACTTACTTTAGTTATGACATGAAACAGATGGAACCCCCGAGTTTCTTCCTCCAAACTATAAAAAGAAGTTTTACTCTTTTTAGAGTGCTTCAGGAACTCAAACTTGGTATTTGACTTGACCTCTGGACTCAGCTGGGCTCCTCACACACCCTACCTTCCACGGCAGCATTTCCGCACTGCGCTTGAGTTCCTACCTCAGGCCTCATTTTTGAAGTATTTTCCTGCACGAACATCAAGGCAGCACCCTTCCCAGCAGTAACCCTTTGTGGGTGGGAGGCAGTCGCTTCGGTTAAATGACTTATTTCCGATACACGTACATCTTTTTCAACTTAAAACGGTGTTGTATAAAATCACTGGGGAAAGGATCTCATATTTTCAGCGAGGGAGATGACTATGTTTTGAAACTCATGTGCTTGCAGGTAATTTCCTAACACATTACCTATTCCGTCTCTTTTCGCAGCACAGGGTAACCCTCACACCTCACAGCAGAGACTTGGAGGTGGCCGTGTTTGGTGGTGCTCTGCCGTCGCCGTGCCGGGAGTCGCGCCCGGGCTTTCCTCCATGCCCTAAAGGCACCAGCTCCACTCGCTGCCGCGGAGCATGAACGTAGGTATGTGATGTCACAACAGCACGGCATACCTATTTTAACCAACAGAACCATTAATCATCCATTCCTTCATTTTTTATTGCTGAGTGGGTCAAAATGGATCAGGATTATTCACACGTACCCCAGCAGTCCCTATACCCGTCTACCCCGTTTTTGGTGCCTCCCAGCCAGGTGCGCGTGTCAACCACAACTCTCGCAGGCCAGTCCTTTTTCAATCTGTCACAAGTGAAATTCTGCCTTTCCTGTTGTCACAAAAATAACCGGATTCACTGATGCCACGGATGAGGAGTTTTCTCTACAGGAAGCACCTTTTTTTTTCCACATTGGTCCTCCCACTGGAGGGAGATTCAAGACAATTTGGCTACACACTCATCTTTTCATAAGCTACCATTTCATCTCACCTCTTTCCTAAAAATACACCCTCTGACTCCCAGACTGCCTCATAAACACCACATCCACCACAAGCCTTTTCTTTGTTGGTTCCTACACAAAGTGCTCTTCCCAGATTGCCACCCATGACCGGAGTGAAGCAGACAATGCCGCGGGACCTCCACCTGCCGCGTCCACGGAGCGACTGCGGGAGGGAACACCGAGCAGAGAGGAGCGAAGCGACATGCCCAAGAGCTGGAAGGAACCACACAGTTTTATCTACAGTGCAAAAGAGATGGTGTTACCGCCCTCCTCATACTGAATGTAAACCGCCCTCCTGTTGGGATTGTTCATAAAGCTGGGCAGGAATTTCTAGTATTTTTATGTTCTGACCCTCTGAACTTAAGCAATTAGAAAACGGTAATTAGTTAATTATATAGAGAAGTCTAACATTTACTGCCTGCAAGTAGCTGTCACCACTGGTTAGCGCAGAACAATTATTCTGACGAGAAAACCATCGACCTCAATTTCCATGGGTATGCGACAACAAACATCGTCATAACAGCATTAGCCCAAGATAAATTAACATCTCCGGCAAGGTTCAGTGCCTTTGGAAAATACTGCATAAAACACCGAGCACTGGCAGTCCGCAATGATGTTTTGGTAAGTGACAATCACTTTTCCCTGATAATGAGAGCTTGGGAAGAGGCATGCTGCTTTCACCATTTCGGGAATGTTTGATCCGTTTCCAGCCCGAGCGCCGAGTTACATAACTCCGCTCATTAGCGGTTCCATCAGTCCTGAGTGCCATCATACAGAGGAGCCTTTAGAAATCAACAATTGGAAGGAAACAAGTTACAGACAGGACTGAAGAGAGATGCAGACACTGCCCTCAAATCACGCTCTCCTCGAGAAGTTTGAAAGTTCCTTCACAAATGTTAATGTAGTCATCCAATAACGCTCTCCCAGGAAAAAAAAAACCAAAACAAACCAAACCAAGAAGCTCTCTCAGAGAAGGAGCAACTTCTGGAGAAACTATAACATCCTTTCGGAAGCGTTGCCTATTTGGTACCCAACTGGACTGACTCCCACGTGCCACGAACACACACGGCTGCCCCGAATTGGGGCGAGCTGCGAAGACGGGCGCCGCTGAGCTGCAAGGTGCCGAGGGGCCACCTCCACACGGGACGTCCCTACGGAGCCGGCGCTACATACAACACAGCTATGAGCACTCTCCAAAGCGATATGGATGCCCGGTTCTTTGCTCCGACAACACACGAGCGAGGGAGGGGTGGTTGTGACTCGATTCAAATAGGTGCCAGCCAGAAGTGTGGAAACGCATGAGACGGGAGCGGCAGGAGCAATCCCCACAGCACCCTTCTGAGAAGATCCCCTCCTCCTCAGACAGCCTTCCACCTCCTCTGGCTGCGGGACTGCCTCTCCTCCGCTTGCGCACCTCTGCAGAGCGGGAATCGCCATCAGCTCCTGAGCCAAGGGGACGTTTCCGAAACCAACAGCAGAGGAAACGTGCATTTTTGGAAATCATTTTGAAACTGCATGTTTCCAAGTTATTCAAGCCTGCATCAAAATACTAAGTGAAAAAAAAAATAATCTTTGAGC
Source organism: Himantopus leucocephalus (assembly GCA_003993805.1). Taxonomy (NCBI): domain Eukaryota; kingdom Metazoa; phylum Chordata; class Aves; order Charadriiformes; family Recurvirostridae; genus Himantopus; species Himantopus leucocephalus. The sequence continues at coordinate 52,560,232 of RSEF01000004.1, read as the reverse complement.
ATTTCATTTTTCTGAGCAGAGTGATTCACCGGAATTTTCTGGAGTGGGAGGTGAGGGGGCAAAGAAAATCCGAGATTTTTAGTCGTACAAGTCAGCAAACAAACAGGATGAAACTGGAGGAAGAGCAAGCAGCAGTTAGGGCCCACGCTGCCTCAGCCATAAATTATATCCAATCAGCTGCCAGGAAAACATTTTAAGTTGTCAGCCAGAGCGAGGGCAGAGGAAACCGCCCCCAAAAAAAGGTATCGCAGCGCGAAACAGCGCTTATTCCACAATAGCTCTCGGTGGAAAAGGGAGGTAAAAAAAATTCAGAGCTCTGAGTGAGTGCAATTTCCAGTAGGGCCCCAGCAACTTTTCAAAGACTTGTCACTCATTTCGTGGAACTCCTGAAGCGAGCAGCAGAGCGGGTCAGGGGAGAGCTGGATTCCCCCTTCTGCAGGTGCAGTTTTGCATACAGAAAATTAATTCCAGATGCAAAACAGAGTACTTGTCCATCTCTATAATACAAACCTGTAGTTTGACTGACGTTTGCATGCTGAAATTCCCACCTGCAGTTCAACTGTGGGTTAAAAACGGGGGGGGAGCCCTCTCTTGAAAAGCTGTGCCAATCTATCTTTGTTCCGTCCCATTGCCGCATACACGGTGATACACTGGGGCATGAAGAACTAAACCTACATCTTGAGCTTAGGCAGAGTATTTTAGGCATATAATTCACGTATGCCAATTATTTGTGGTAGATGAAAATATTTTTTCAATTATAAATTAAACTTAAAGGGAAGAAAAACATCTGGAAAGGTCTTTTGTGTACTTGCAAATATGGAATTTTGAAAAAGTATGAAGTCTTTGGGGATGTCAGACTGTTTTAAATTCTTGATAAATCACATTTCCAATTACATTTTTTTCCTCCGGTATGCACAGCGCTGGAATCTGAGGAAAGCTCAAAACTTCCGTAGAAGTAATCAAATGTCACAGCTGGCTCTAAAACGGTGTAGCAAGCTACTGAGGTTTTCTGCCTGGGATCATTTCAATTAGTTTACATCCTTACTAAACATCTAACACTTTCCGAATCGGTGCTTGGCACGAGGAGCGGGATCCCAGTGAGCGACACACCAAGCGTGCTATCCCGGGCATACACAGCACCCGAGGCTGGATTTCCCAAGGAGCCACAAGTGCCCCGACCCCAGCGGTCACAGCCCTGGGCAGGTGCCCAGGAAAGCTCCACGCTCAGCCACGGGAGCTTGGACAAACTTTTTCTCTAACAGGCGACGCTTTTCTGTTTAATTTTTTACAGGATGAAGCTGAAAGAGGAACTGATGAGAAAAACGCATTCCTAGCGCTCGTAACTGCAACAGAGAAACACAACCCATCTTTTGTTTTACGTATGGAAGACTACCAAAAAGACAGGTAAACTGCTATAAAAAGGTCTTCATTTGCCGCCATCTGAAAACGAATGGCACCTGGCAGCAATAACAAGCCCTGCAGTTCATTAAGCCCCACCGGCCGTATTCTCTGGGGATCAGTCCCGCTGTTGGGGAGAGCGGAGGGATGCTCCACAGGGAGTCACGGGCGTCTGCTCTGCAAAGAAGGACCGCTGCAGTCTCGGTCACCAAATCTCCACCTCGCGTCTGCTACGTAAACGTGCCAAGAACCACAGCAAGTCAGATGAGCAGCTAAAGCATCTCCAGCACTAGTGCAGTGCTCGGGCCGTGCCCTGCGGCAGGCGCTCAGCTTCCACAGACTGGCTGCTGGCGGCCAGGAGCACACCCGGACCCCACGGGAACCCCGTGCAGGGGCTGTGGGAAGCAACCAGGGCGGCAGCAGTCGATAAAGGAAAAAAAAAGATTTCTGCTGCCGGAGGGAGGATTCAGAAACACCGACTCTCGAGACAAGTGCGGGGAAGCACAGTTTCCCCCTCTGAAAAGCGACGGCGCTGAAGGGAAACCCAGAGCGCGCCGGTGAGGAGGACAATGTCGTTCAGAAAGCCTCTCCAGAAGAGCGAGAGGAGAACCGATTCCTCAGATTGAAAACCCTAAAAAAAAAAATAAAAGGGATAGCAAGCTAGAATAAGACCCAGACTAAGAAAACGATAGATGTGACGCAGAGAGACAGATCAGGAGTCACCCCCGGCGGTGCCTGTCCCGCAGGCAAGCTCGGTCTGTTCTGAGCAGGGTAAGGAGCAGGGGAGGCAGTCAGAGAGCCATTTCTGTCCCCGTCTCCTCTTCCCAGCTGCTGAGATGTGCTTCTGTCACAGCACGTCGCTCCAGCCGCGCCGGACCGCGTCCCAGCTGCGGAAAGCGCATCTCGAGGGGAACAGATCCCGGTCCTACCCGAAGCAGGGAGGAGGTTTCCAGCCCCGCGGCGGCAGGTATCGGCACGCTAACCGACAGCCCAGCGGAAACACCCCGATGAGAGCGGTGTCGTACAGACAAGGGCTCCGTTTATTGCCATTATACGTCCCGGACTTCAAAAAGCTGCAGCCCAGGCGTGGCGCATTGGGACCTCAGCGGGGCTCGATGCGTAGTTCCCACCAAAACACAGCCCAGCCAAAAAGAAGGTGGGGGAGAGGAGCTGTAGATGGGAATTACAGCGGCTTTCGAGCCCACCAACACCGCTACCCATCAGAGGTTTCTGCTAACAATTATTCACTCCATTACCCATATTGTTTTTTGTGGACAAAAGGAAGCCGTATCAGCAAATCTCACGTTTCCTGGCTTAGCCCCGTGCCGATGGAAGAGGCCCAGACGTAACAGCACAGCGCCGCGCATTTCAGGGCCGGCAGCAAGGCTCCTTCTCCTGAACCTGACAAAGGCCACAGGTAGCTCACGCAGCTGCAAGAGCTGAGCACCTCCTCTTATGCCTCTAAAGGGATCAGAAACCCCCCAGTGCCGTGACAGAGAATCCGTTTAAATGCCAGCTTGAGGGCCGGGTGTCCGATGCGATGCTGGAGGGAACGGGGAGAGGGAGGAGGAGGTGGCCACGCACATCAGGAGATGCTCTCCCAGGCGGACAGGTGAGGGACTACCCTGCGATGCCAACGGGCAGCGACAGCCCCCCCTCGCGCTCCCAGTGCAGCTGCTCGGGGCTCCAGGGCTTTTACGTGCAGCGTCTAAGAAAAGGAGACTGCTTCCAAAATTGCCAGTTTCTACAGACATGGTGGTTATTGGGCAAGAATCTCTCAGCCATCCTGGGAGCCACTGTGCCGCAGCTCTGGGCAAGTGGCAACTTTTTAAAAACAAAACCATTCTAAATAGACAGTAATGAAAATAGCACCCATATTATTTGAGGCACGTTATGTGCTGGGACGTATAAATACATCCTAAGAGATGGTTTTACTCCAGTGATGTTACTAAGTGTGTCGCTAAGACGGGCAAAGGGTGGAGGGGGAGCCAAAGCACTAACCTGTGAAGCGACTTCCCCAAAAACAACAGAGCAGCTCAGCAAAAAAGTCAGTAACGAAATCTTGGTCTCCCAGTTGCCAGCTGAACGCCCTGCCTGCTCGACCATACCGCCTCCACTTGTTTGGAAACACGATTTGTATCTGTGGACCAACGAGCTTATTTACTGTAAGAAACCGGCACAAGGTCTGTATAAGTTTTTATGTTTAATAAAAAGAGAAGTAGCATTTTTTTTAGAGGACTGACTTTGGAGCTACTTTTCCACTGAACAGTACTCCTGCCGAATTACAGTGTTATCTAAAAGGCAGCAGACTGCTTATAGTCTCACCTTTTTCATCAGCTGCAGGCTGTGAAACCCCTTGAGCTCTCTGTGCATCACTGTGCCCGCAGACAATAAAACCAGGAGGAACAATATCCGCGTGCCAATTTTAAGCAGCGGCATGCCTGTAAATCCAAGGCTATTTTTAAGTCCTTTGAAGTTCTTGGGTGTTAAGATTCTTCTTGAGCCTGAGAATGATGACTGACAATCTGAGAAAAGAACTCAGGGGAGTCACCTTGGCCGCCCGGTCCAGCCCCTCGGGACCAGAGCTGAGCAGACGGCGGGTACGACAGGCCGACCCGTGCCCGAGCGCTCCTGGGGCAGCTGCCCTGCTGAAGCTGGACACACGGATGCCCAAGAAACATCTTGGCTTCTGCAGGGAAATGTCCATCTCCAGCTACAGGTGGAATTAAGCCGGCAGAAGCCACCACGTTTGACCCCCCCCAGGGCTGCCCAAGGATTGAGCTCCCCCACGGCGTCGCATCCTTGCTATCGAAACCACCACGCGCTCGCTGCTCCAACAGCTCTGGGCAGTGCTGAGTTCGCAGCCCCGGGCTGTATGAAGACCTTGTCCTGCACACGGCAGCCCCAGGAGGGCTGCCAACACCTCTGCGGGAACGCACTGGGCAGTACGTCCCTGGTCCCAACGCCACTGACACCTCCTGTGACACCTTCCCCGTAACGCCGGCTGGAGACGGGACAGGGAGCCCTGTGGTCACACCCCAAGGCCGAGGCCACACATACCTGGGAACCGACCTGGACTGGGACTTTGGACACAACCCCGGGTCTTCCAGTTTTGGTGTGGCCATTAAGACGCCTAGTTCAGCAGACTGGTGCCTCGCCGCACCCACAGCCCACCACCCACGGGGACACCGAGGGCATTCCCAGTGTGTCCAGAGCACGTGCTGGCTGCACGGAGACTTGGAAAGACCTCCACAGTATGCGATCGTCAACAGAGGAGCCACAATCATAACACAACCCATACTGATACACGGGAGACTAATGCCGAGACCTCCCTGACCCAAACGCTCGGCTCTGCAACGCTTGGGGCCGAAGGCAAAGCTCTGCTTCTCAACAGCGCAGCTACGTCCTTTCCAAAGCACATCCACCCAATTAAAAGCAATTTTCAAAAATATCCTAGACCTATTTCAGGTTAAAAAAAGACAAGATCCACAAGCAAACCCAATCTTCTATTGACATTAATAGGATCAAGATGGATCCCCGATTTGTTGCAAGCGGTGACAGCAGAGCTGGAGCCCACATAGACACAAGAAGCAAATTAGCAAGTCTCATCAATTACAGCAAGTTCTTCTTAAAACATACAGCAGATTCGCAAGCTTTTAAGGATGTGAATTGAGAATAACAAGCCCTCATCTTCAGATAAGGGGAGACAAAGTAGCAGTAGATCAAAGCCAACTTTGAAAGTTGAGTGATTATTTTTAATAGCCTGCAACTCCAGAATAACACGAACATTTTAATACACATAATTTGCTTTAAGTGCAGCAATTTTCAAGCCAAATCAATTTTTCAAGCTGAAGTTCTAGAAACGTTGATCAGGGGGCACTTTCAGTCTGAAGAAACTACCGCTTTTCATAATACGCATGTCTGATTGCAGTGACAGCAGGCACTTCTTGCTCGTGGTCGTTGGTTCCAGAAGAGAACCTGACACAGCTGTCCCTGTTTGCTGTTCAACTGCCACCGCTGCTTTTGGGAAGTGCACGTTTTCTGGCAGGTTTTCCCGAGACATGCCTTTAAATCAACACTGGCAGATGTCACAAACAAAACCCGCTACCAAAACATCTCCCATATAGCGGATTTCAACAGCATACTCTCTTCACTCGGTAGTGCTGGTGCTAAAACCCAATTTTGAAAGCACGTCGTGTCACTCATTGCCGGACCCGGCCTCTCGTTCCCGCTCTGCCCTGGCTCACCTCAGGACACCTCCTTGAAGGTGACACCTCAAGGGGGAGTTCACCGCGGCCTGTCGGATCCCAGAAAGGCTTTCTGCAGAAAGGGAGAGCACCCCGGGAACCGCAGCTCCTTCGCGAAGCACCCGTGTGCTTTAACCCAGGTGCTGTGGGGGCTGCAACACTCACACCCACCCTCCCCGTCAGAGACGGGGCGTTACTGGGATCAAGGCACGGGTCGCTTTCCCATCCTAAGCCGTCACACGCAGTGGGGACTGAGAGCCAACGCTACAGCCGACAAACACATGGACAAGGTATACGTTTAGGTTAGCACAGAAGCTACTGACCGTCAGTCAAAGAAACGCAGACTAGTCCTGCGCGAGTAAAGGCAACATTCAGGTGGAAAAATAGCTCGTTTGTGTAAATGTGCCCCACTTTCAGGGCCAACATAGTACNTAGTCCTGCGTGAGTAATGGCAACATTCAGGTGGAAAAATAGCTCGTTTGTGTGTATGTGCCCCACTTTCAGGGCCAACACAGTAAGTTTTTAAACATCTGCTATTAAATATATCAGAAAATAAAAATTTACCAGGGCAAAGCCTCCCACTACGCTTTTGTGTTGCAATAGCGTCTGTGGAGCGGTGCTAACCTCTCGCTGTGCTTCGCAAGGAGCAGAGGGGTATCAGAAAGGTGGTGCCTGTCAGGGAATTGACAGTTAATTCCACGTGACTGGGGACGCAACGACCCTGAAAGTCAAAGTAAGTCTCACCAGTATCAGGCAGGATACAGGGGCAGACGTAAGCTGCCGGGCTCTCACGCAGATCTTTCTCTGAACGTACGTGCGGGGGAAAGGATGCTGGAGTGACCCAGGTACGACACACGGGTAGGAGGGGGAACATTACCTGTGGGAAAGCCACAGGTGAAGGACGTCAGGTGAAAAGAATGTGCAGAGCACGCTGACTGCAAAGACGTGAAAGCAGTGCCAAAGTCCAAGACAAAGCCCAGGCCACCCATGTACTGTCCAAG
>RSEF01000004.1:52529512-52545382 GCA_003993805.1 Himantopus leucocephalus | reverse complement strand
CAGTTTTTCCTTTCCAGACTCTGGTGCAGTTCTCTCCACAAAAAGTACAAGACAAAGCCGTTTTCCCTACAATTTTGTTTCACATTTGAGCTGTGGGGACATAAATAGATACAATCCCTTAATGTTGGGGGTTTTTTTCATTAGTTCTTTGCCATAAACTTCAGCAAAAAATAAAAACATATATCAATTGAAGTATGGTGGGGTTTGGAGCTTTTTTTGTTGTTTTGGGGGGTTTCTTTCCCTCCGAAATTGCTATGGACGTGACAGAGACCGCAATTAATGTAAGCCCTCAGAGTCGAATGGTTTTTCTTGGGTAACTTGTTAACTAGGGATCAGATTGAGATCACTACATTTAATTCAAAACACACTACTGCAACAGACATATAATTTTATCAAAACTGTAATTCTTTTGGGTAGCTGTCTGAAGAGATAGCTGTAAGCCCACCATATAGACACACCTGCAGATTTGAGCGGCCTTTGATGCCAGTACCTGGGAAGACAGGATCAGTGTCATTTATGTGGGGAGACGATACGGAGACAAGCTACACGGTTCCAGGTACACCCCTGCTGATCCACCAGTTAACGAAGCTATCCCAGGAGCTCAGGTGGAAAAGGACCCGCTTTCTGCTTATTCCTCTATTCACTGCACTTAATCGTGGAGAGCTGTAGAAGGCCTTTGCATAGATGGGGCTGCCCCATCCTTTGATTTAAAAACAAATGCCAGATACAAACTATCTGCCGTGTTTGCACAACATGTACTCATATTTTGGCAATAGTTTTGAGTTCTATTACAAACAGTTTGCACGTACCAAAGGCATCCCACTGCAGTGTACCTTTGAGGATCGCTCCCGTTAGAGAAGGGCAAATCCTGCTCCCTGGCTCTCCCCGTCTCCCGCCGCCAGGGAGAGGGGTTCACGGTCAGAGGGTACGACAGCCACGCTGCTCCCCAAAGGTCCGCCAGGGACTCCAGGAGCTCACTTCGGACAAGGGTAAAGCCCAGACTTCAAGGTAAGGTTAAAATGCATTAAATAAAAGAAAAACAGCAGAACTAGCTACAGGAATTTTGAAAACAGCTATTTCTTCAACAGGGTCCTGACCATACAGTCCTGGACTATACTAAAATCAAGTCAAGCTGCCATCCTGGAGGAAAACAGTAAAAAAAACACTGGTATAAAATCTATGTAAAAATACTCATGAAAGACATTTTCCCATTTGTCCATGTGAATCTGCCTTTTGGGTCTCAGCAACAGATCCATTGCATTTCTGAGTAACAGCGGAGTTCAGGCACATCCATCCATCCTAATGAGAATGAGAACGGCAGAGACATGGGACACAGCAGGACACCAGAATCCTGGTTTTGAGCTGGAGCTTGTACAAAAGCTGTCAGATGAACTGGGTGTTCCTTTGTCAGAGCCGAGAGGCCTCGGCACTAGGAACAGATGTTCCCAGTTGGAAGCTTTTAAGAAAACTTAAGCCTTCTCCTGCCTCGTCTCCTTGAAGGCTGTCAGAAGTACGGGCACTTGAAGAAAAGCCCTGAGGATCTCTCTGCTCATACCCAGTAAAGGAGTTTCTCAAGTAATCAACGTCTCTCTCTCATCGGAAAGATTTCTGATTTTACTTACTCCGCTATCAGTCTAGATGATGAACACCAGCTTGGGTAAGGAACATCAGCGTGGGGCTTGAGGTAGCATTCTGTGACAAAGGGGCACAACGAAGATTTGGAAAATTATGCCAATGCTGTTCCTGCTGGAGTCTGAATTAAGCCATCAAATTCAATATGTCCTTGTCCAAAAGATGGTAACAGAAAAGCAGAGGTAACAGGGAACTGATACAGCAAGTTTCAAAATACACGTGCATTTTGACCAATTTCAATTAATTCCTTCTAATAAAACAAGACACCTCTTGAAAACGCAAATCACTGGTTTTCATTGCTTTTTTTCATTGGGAAAGAAGAAAGAGGCGCCCAAACTCCAATTTTGTAGTGGTCAAAAAACCAAGAGAAACAAGACTGAAACGTAACCCTCTTTCATTTAGACTGAGGGGTCATCTGTATGCAAAATACGTTCATTATCAAATCATTGTTCAGACATCAAATGTGTATACACACCCGAAAGCATTCATCTGGATAAAGTCTGCTAAAAAAGCCCACAACAAAGAAGGTTTTGAAAGAGAAGAAACCGTGCACATCTCCCTGTGTACAACACACTGACACCGGGAAAAGATGACTGGAGTTGTTTGATATGACTCCAAGACACAGACGTTTTAATAATGCTGCTTGGTGAGAGATTACCTGGCCCACTACACGGGCATTTAGACGTTATTTCCTTCAACTCTAGTGTGTTTAGGAGGAAAATTGTGTAGATCAAGAAGGCAAGAGAGCTGGCAGAACTCAGACTGGATATTATGGCTTCGTAGCAGCGCTGGCGCATGTGGAACGCGCTTTCTCTGCATCTGGATATACGAGGAGAGGTAAATCACAAAGCTAAAATACCTTCCCATTGATGCTTTGAATAAGGGCAACTAACGTTGAGCTGAACACATATTCTATCTTCATTAAGTTCATTGGCCTACGTATAAGTTACCAATTACAGTAAATTAAAAGCACTTGCACTGCCAGCTCTCACCTCATCATTCAGCTTCCAGTTCTTTCAGTAATCACACTGAGCGCGTTTGACAGCAATAATACTAGAATACTATTAAAAATACTTCCTTTTGCCTGCGGAAATGACGTCTTCGATACAGTGGATCCTCTTCACCAACAGAAAACGAAAATGGGCAAACTACTCTTAGCAGAATAACCTTTACTACTGTCCTGAGCCTTCTCCTCGCAATTTTAGGGGACTTGGCAGAAAGTCTGGTTCCAAGGAGCTACAGAAGGACACAACTTACATTTCAAGCTCGCTGTTTCAGACTGACCCGCTGGTGACTGACACATCCCTGGGAAGCGATTAAAAACCACCTCTTGGATAATACAGCGATGGGGATTTCACCGCTTCTTTTCCCTATTCTTATGCAAAAAAGTACAGTTCTGCAGGAATGAGACTTTCTGGTCCTGACAGAGCACCACACGGGCCCTGTGCAGAGAGGCGAGGGTACAACCTGGTGGCGGCTGCGACGGCAGCCCTGTAGGCGTTAGGGCAGAGCTGTGTAGAACGCGCAGTACAGCGCCCAACGCAGGCGAAGGACTCACAGGCAGGAAAGCAGAATGGTTTCTCACTTGAGAGCTACAATATCACCAGAACCAGAGCGGCTGCCTCTGCCTTTACAATTTTTTTGGGGGGCAAGAAGAGATCACCGTGGAACACGACACATCCAGCTCACAGCCTGAACGGGACAACCAGGAAATTAAAGGCTTGAACACAGGTGTGCTGTTGGAGCGGCCACAAATTATTGTCTGCGATCCCAAACTCCGAGAGGAAGCCGAGGCACTGAAGAGTGACTCAGAGCTCAGACAGACAATAAAACAACATCTAGAAGATAAAAAGGAACTCGAACCAGAGACAGGTAACGTGCATTCGGGCAAGTGAAAGTTGTGTCAAAAACTGGCATATGAATATGGCAGCAACTTAATTTTAAATAGAGAAACGTAGAAAGGCTTTCCAATCCTCACAATCACCAATACGGTAATTCTATACCACTGCATTAATTTTATATTAGAAGTAACTACTTATTTCAGAAAAAATACAAATGTGGCTTCCCCCCCCCCCTTTTTTTTTTTTCCTTTCAACTACTACGTTCATTAATTTTGGATGTAATACAGTGCCTTCAGATCTGCTCACATACATTTTAGGTAGAATTCCCCCAGTGCATACTTTAAAGGATAGATTTTATTCTGGCTACCCATTTCTGCAAGCCTATTTTGCATTTCAACATGTTAGCTGTAAGTTGATTATTTTTATATTATCACAGCAAGGCTACTGCTAGCTCCTGGGGAAACTGAGTTTCATACCACACAGTAAAATCACAAGAATTTTAAACAAGTCCTTTACATATGTCTATGATTTTCCTAAATGCACCAACAACATCTCAGTTCCAAACTACATTAACTGCTGTAACTCTTCTGATTTGGGCAATTCAGACCCATTTTGGAAAGCAGCCTTGCTATTTTTAATGATTCCAAGCCCCATAACAGACTCCCAAATGAGCACTGAAAAGGGATGAACAAAGTTTTGCGCGAGGATTAGCGTACTTCTTGCTATTATGCTACGCAGCAACAGCAAAGGAAGATCCCTAGAATGCACAAATATGATGAAGTAGGAGAAAAAAAGGAAAGATGAGCAGAAACCCAAGAGAAGCAAAGCACTCTATTGATTTTGATAGGTTAGCATTCATTAAGAGTACAAAAACCTCTCCACGAGGTTCTAACTCAAGGGTATGAAAAGCCTCTTAACCTGTCACTAAGCCAAACCGTGACACTGTCCACCCCGACTCCATGCATGGCAACACTGCTCAGAGCAGTCACACTGAAGTCTCGCTCCCGAATTTCTGTCAATAATCAGTCTGCAGGTTGAACGCTTTAATTCTCCCACGGCACCAGGGGAGAATGGAATTGGCCAAACCCAACAAACCATAAACTCGATTCAAAACAGAAATGCCAACCTGCATAAGGTCTCGCAGGCCACCGAGAAGCATTTTCCCGGCGAAGCCTGCGGCCTCTTCTGCCCCTCTGGCACAATCGTTATCACGACGCTACGCCTCACACCTTTAAAGCTCCAAAGTCTATGTTGCCCAAGTCCACCAGAGGTAACCCAATGTCATCTGATAGATCCAACTGCAATCCAGGAACTATAACCCTGAGCGTGGCATAACCTCGATGTGTGGAAGTCGGTCTTCTCCCTTCTCCCCATTATCTCAGCGACCCTGGAACGCACTCCTGCACTGGCCACCCTGGCAGACCCAAAGCACCGTGCAGCTCTCTGATGCAGCCTTCTGTCTCTCGCACGCGCTCACTTCAAATACAGCAAACCATGCAAACAGCCAAGGTTTATGTCCCGCTGTGTGACGAGAAGAACAAGGGAGGCAAGAGAAAACTCTTTATGTGTGTTCCCTAATTGGGCACTATGACAGTGCTATTTATAGAGGAGCTACGTTTCAGATGGGGTGGGTCTCTCCATAAAGAATGAAGTTAAACGTACACAAAAGGTATATCCATAAAGCAGCACCACCTACTTTGCACTGGCTCCCCATCTCCTGCCTGGACCACACCACACGGAGCTGCGCCGGTGTCACCGGGGGACGAAGGGCAGCAGAGCCAGGACTATCTCACTCCGCACAGGGGCACTCCGTGCCAGAGCCTCTCCTCATCGCACACCCCTCACCTCAACGAGGAGACACGCAAGGAGGCAGATGCCATCGACTCACGATCTGGTTCAGCCAAAAGACCTGCTGCTCCTTCAGTACCAATTCAACCTCTCCCGGAAACATCTTCTCAAATAAAACAGTATCAAAAGGGTTTCTGACTGACGGAGAAGATAGAGGAAGAGATTTTTTTTGAGCAAAGCTTAAATGCAGAATTCAAGCAATATAATACATAGCCGCCTAAATACTTCAGTAAATGAAGATGAATCTAAAACGAGCCTCCTTCCAGACCCCCAGAAATGCAAGGCCGTCATTTCACCGCGGTGTAACAAACTTTGGCTTTGGCCTCATGTACATATGGTTCCAATTAGCACCTGCATACCTCGGTTATTAAATAAAAAACAGCTCTCTCCACATGACCTGTAGAGTCCTTGTATACAAGAACTTATCCAACAGCATTATGTCTTCCCTTATCAGATGTGTGTGGTATGACATAACGAACGTAGTGCCGCAGCGCAATTGGCGCTCGTTCAATTCCCAAGCATCGGGTCACATTTCCCATCGCATTGTTTTAAAGCGGACGCTACGGGCTTGGTGGCTAACGGACGAAGCCCTGGAATTTTACCTCAGATCCTTCAAATTTAACCTAAGTCTGATGAATTAAATTCAATCTCCAGGGAAAAATGCATCTGTCAAAACGTAAGTTNCACCGCTTGCAGCATATGGCTGAATCAAGAGGTATGCACCAGCAGTTTCCACCGTGATTTGTTGCACGTAAGTTAAGGTGTCTGCTACGCAAGCAGGATTTCAAATGAAAAGTTGCTGTTCTAGATATTTTTACAAAACAGCGCTTGGGGATTTGGATGGTGGAAAACAAATTGTTTTATTGTTGAAGCACATATGTTGATGTTAAGGAGACCTAGTTTCTATTTCTGACTCTCCCGTGTGTACCACGTGAGCCAACACCATTGCTTTACTGTCTCTAGATCTCACCCTTAACCTAGTGTACCGGCGCTCACGAAAACAGGGGACTTGCACCAAGTGAGGATAAAACTGTTGATTTCTTACTGCTCTTGTATACGAACAACACTTGGCTTAGTAACATGAAGGCATATTCACTCACAACTGCCACCAAAACTCAAGAACTTGGGAGCTTCTTCAGGTGATGCGCCTGTCACCAGTGTCCCGAGACTCCCGGTGCTGCCTCCAGGCACCGCACAGCTCAACCTTCTGCACTCCTTCAAATATCAGTCAAAAACTAATTGTCCCGTAGGAAAAAGACCTTCACTAAAAGGAGGCTTTACCAAAGGGACAAAAATTATAATATTGGGGGGCACGAATATGTATCTGGCTATTTTTTGTTCGATATAGCAGGAACTGTTGGGGCAATAATGTACAGGATCACAACACAGTATATATTTATACATTTAGTTGCCTGGTAAAGCATTCTTAGTTAGTCCTGCCAATAATTGTTCATTTTCATGCATCTCTCCAGTCTTTCAATAGGCTGCTGCAGGCTACTGCCGGGCAGGTTTCCCTATAGCCCAACCCCACTTCTCAAGAAGAGAGCTGTGGAAGCACCTTTGCAGCACAGAGACACCTCCCCGCGTTCTGAAGACCTCACAGGGACCACCCCAAGCGGAAAGCAACTGAGCAGATTAGAAGGAGCTATGTCATAATGGCTTTCAGGAACCCAAACGACTATCTATTGTTGGGTCACGTCTCAAGCTGACACAAGGTACCCTAGAGTCCCCATGCTGAGTCGTGAACTCACTGCCAGTCTCATCGGGACCTCCTTCGTGCCTCGATGCAGGCTTGACTTATCAAAATTGACCTAACATAACCACTTCGGATCTACTTTTCATGTATTCCATGAGGCTGATGTTCTGGTCCAAACCACCGTTTAACAGCAGCAAGTTGAAGCAGCTCAGCACTTAATTCACAGGGGTGAATTTCCTCAGACACTGCTCAGACTGACACTTAAATGCAATTCTGAATAACGATTATTTTTTTTCTACTTACTGTAGTCCACGGCAAACGGCTCTCTAAAATATGCCTCGAGTTCCCTAGCAGTAATCATTCTCGAAAGGTCGGTCAGTGTCAAACCGTAACATTAATTTGTTCTGCACTTGCTCAAAGACTGCCTAAAAGAAAACTTTCAAGTGCAAACACCGAGACATCCAAGAAGATTAGATTAAGTGTCTCCCTTTTCATCTCAGCTGAACGCTGGCCAGTAAATACTCTAAACGGTGTCGGACAACTCTGTGCAGCTGTTCGTTAGAGCGGACAAGAGGAAATCATTAAAGATAGAAACTTCCAGCCACTTGACTTCCACACCAAAATAGAAGAAGCAAGTGGACACGTCCGTGACCCGATTTGCACGCTCTCAAGCAAACTGCCAAGCACGGCCGTGCCTTGTAACGCAAATGAGTATTTTTCTGCGATGAAATTGTGAGCTTTCCAGTTCTGTTCTGCCGGGCTCCCAGGCCTACAAATCCAGTAGCTGGAATTTACATAATTGCAATTTCACTTTGCAAATATTGTCGGGCTCTTTTTATGCTTCATTTTCTCAACAGCTGCTTCTTGGAGTTGAAGCCTCCACTAATTATTTCAAACATTTAACGGAAATATGCAAACCATACTTGATAAAATTATTACACAAAAAAAAATGAGGAAACGTTCTCATGGTTTGGAAGATGAGGGGACTAAAGGTTTTTGTGTTGGGTTTTTCCCCCCCTTTCGTTCTCCTTTGCTCTTTAAGAGCAGCACATGCAAAACATTTGTGAAGCCAACACAGCTGCAGGGCCCGCTCACCAGACCAGCGCTGTCTGCTCAGTATCCTTTCTAGCTTTTTATAGATACAACTTAAAAACACCATGAAATTTATTTCCTGTAATAATGATCCCCAAATATTTTCTTTAAAAGTCAATGTTTCAGCAAAAATCTCCCAAGAATGTGGAGATCTGCATTTACATTGTGTTAAGGTAGTCCTTCCCTCCCCACTTCCTTCATTGTTCCCTCTTCAGGCGCTCTTCAGTGCTTTATTTTACCCGCCTCGGTCTTCACGGTCTACGAGTCCAGGCTGGCACAAACATCTCCATACGGAGTTTAGCGAGACCTGGCACAGCCCACAGCGGAGAGAGGGCACCACCCAGCATACCGAACACACACGGGCTCGGAGGAGCTTTTCCTCAATTTCTCTCTTTCCTACCCTAAGTTCCTGGGCAGATAACTTTATAGCT
Source organism: Himantopus leucocephalus (assembly GCA_003993805.1). Taxonomy (NCBI): domain Eukaryota; kingdom Metazoa; phylum Chordata; class Aves; order Charadriiformes; family Recurvirostridae; genus Himantopus; species Himantopus leucocephalus. The sequence continues at coordinate 52,536,842 of RSEF01000004.1, read as the reverse complement.
CATTTTCCTCTTCTTTATTTGCTTCAGGCTGCTCCTGCTCTCCACCTCTCCATTTTCAGTGCCTGGCCTGGCCTCAGGAAGGACCTCTAGAAGCTGTCATAAAGCAAATATTGTTATTTTAAGCTAATAAATATAAGATCTCCTGGCCTGCATGCGCCATCCATTCCAACACGCTGATATAATTTCCTCACCCAGCACTTGTTCTTTTAACAATTACACAGCCTCCCCTCCGTAAGAGCAGCCCTCTTCACAGTGGAACAGACACGAGCCACGTATGCCGACACACACCACGCTCTACGCTGCCGCTCATGAGACCCTCCGACGTGACTTGCGGCCACCGGAAAGCTGCCACAGGTAGCAGGCCGGGACGTTGCTCGGGTACGGCAGTGTTGGGTTCCAGACGCCGGAGGCAGCTCGGGAGCACGGCCGTGCACTGCTCAGTCCGCGTCACACAGCACCGACCGCTCCTGCACCGCCTTCGCTTGGGCGTACCAGCAAAGCACCTCCGGAATTGGTTACAGGGCAAACCGCGGAACGAATATCCCACAAAACAGAAGAACAGTTTGCACGTCTGAACGCTTACTTGCTTATGCTAAATACATCACTCGGTCTAATAAATGACAGTGCATCTCGACGCAGTTAGATCCTTACCCCACTGTGGTTATAACAACATGAGAAAACAATATAAAAATACTCCCTCCGGTGCAAAGCCCAATTAATAATGGTTGTTCCTGGACTCTTCTTTACAACCTCAGAGTCAGGCAGTGGAGGCGTTGAAAGCACACGCGTGAACCCAGCATGGATGGAAAGGAGCTCCAGTTCCCGGGACTGGAGTGCTCGTCCAGCTAAGGATGCAAGGAAGGAAAAGATGATGGCAGAAACTAATGTTAATTCTGGCATTTTTTCCTCCTTTGAGGACTTTGCTTTACAGTATTGGGAGTGCCCTCTAAAACACAGTTTCCCTATTGCTTTTCTAGATAGCAAAGCTACGGTTCAACAGCTGTTGTATAACACCGTTCTACACAGAAAAGAGTGCCCGCGTCCTTGTGGCCGCGTCCTCCACGGACCTACACAAGCAACTGGGACATCAGGCCTAAGACACTCAGCACTGATTTGGAGCACTTCAGAGGGTTCTGGTTTTGTATCAGATAGCTAAGGGCGCCCAGTTGGCGACTGTACGAACAGAAAGANCCCAGTTGGCGACTGTACAAACAGAAAGAAAAAACACGGACTCACAAAGCATTCACAGCATACCCCTAACAACAGAGAAGTGATGATCCCCAACCACAAACCAACAGCTAGGCATCATCCACACAGCTGACGCAGGTCCAGCTGCAGGACACAAACTCCTCCTTCCGTATTCTGTGCCCAAGAGACACTTCACAGACTGACCCAGACCATTTAATTGCTTTAATTCTATGTAGTCACAGAGTGACTGTAAAATCTTTGCCTACAAAAGCCACTTTGTGGCTTTACAGCATCACTAATATATCTTTGCGATCCCAGGTAAGCCTAAGCTCGGGTTTGGGGTTTATTTAATTAAAAAAAAAATAAATCGAAGGGTGTCAAAGGTTTCGTATTACCTTCTCTTCACATTTGACCAAAATATTTGGATTTGTTTTACTAAAAAAGCACATGGTNCAACAACAAAAAAAAAAAAATCGAAGGGTGTCAAAGGTTTCGTATTACCTTCTCTTCACACTTGACCAAAATATTTGGATTTGTTTTACTAAAAAAGCACATGGTCGTTGTCTGCCCACACACTCGCCGCCAAAGTTTGGGGCTATACACCCTTGCGGGGAGAGCCGACGGCAGCAGGGCAGCGCAGGCTCCTGGCGTAGCTCACTACCTGCCTTCTCACATTCCTTCTTGACTGTGGCCGTTGGGGACGTTAGCTGGGGAGGAGGAGGAGGAGGTCATCGTCTTCTACTGTGATTTACTTTACCCACTGATATTTAGGACCTGCAGTCAAAGGCAATTTGTCATTTCACTGCCTGTTTTTCTATTCTCACCCCATTTAGTTCCCATCTTAGACAACGGTTGCTATAAATTTACTCTGTAAATTTTGGTGTGACAGTAATGTCTATGCCTGTGATATGTTAAAAAAAAAACCCAAACAGCTGGCAATTTGTACCAATTATTTCAGAACTGGAATTTGAAAGTGTTCATCTGAGTATGTCACCTTATTGCTCCCCCTCCTGTCGGCAGCTTCCAAGGAACTTCCCGGGAGAAGCCAGTCACTGCGCCTGACACGTCAGAAGTATCTGCTAAATGGAACAAGCAAGTCTTAGCACCCACGACCGCATTTCGATCCCTAACGTTTACGCTCCCGACCTGTGCTATGATCCGTGTGGCATCCAGCTCTGACTTGCTTTCCTGCGCAAGAGAAGGGGCTGATCTGCCCGGCACCTCCGGTTGTGCCATAGTCTTTGTTCCCCGAGGTATGGAGCTACCGAGAGGAACCGTCTGCAACGTTCTGCAACACAGGAGACCCCAACTGGGTGGTGATGCCCACGGGCAGTACTCCTGAAAGGAGGGCACCCCACAGCAGCGCTAATTATTTGACACAGCAGTGTTTCCGTGAAGTACGTGACTTCAATCTGTGCTGGACATTAGATTTACACACACTGGATAGGAAAGACGGGAACAGAGCACGCAGCGTCAAGGAATAAGCACAATCCAATTCAAGGGACACCGCTTGATAGTCTTTGCTTAATGCCCAAGGCAATACCATGGCCCCCAGAGGGGGCACCTGAAGGCACGCACCCGTCCTCACCGTCAGCCGCGCGAGCGGACCCAGAGCAGCGCTTTGCAAGGGCAAGGCTAAGGGGCTGCAGCCTTCCTGCCGGCTCCGTTTTCTAATACCTTCTCCCTCCACCTTGTTCTCCATGGTAGACCTTGAGTAATTAACTCACGTGAGAGCAGATTAAGTCACAACTAGTTTTCCATTCAAACTGAACACAGGTGGTCAGGAACAGTTACTGAGCACTGAAGCCACGGTGGAAGCGTTTCCAAGCTGACTAAACATCCCATCTGTATGAAGCACATCCAATCCTCTCTTTTTTCTTTTATTTCACAAATATTGCATGGGATGAAGGAATGTCAGGGCTGAACTCTCCAGGGCAGATGTAGAACACATGTATTTGCATCAGTTTAAAGCAAGATTACAGACACTAAAAAGCAGTTGTGGTTTGGCACTAGAAATCTTCCATTTTAATTAACTTACGGTCCAAATGATTTCTAGGAAGTCTTCCTCACGTTGCAGGAGTAGCATTACTTCTATCGGGACAGGTTTACCAAATAGATTTGCTCGAGGGAAAACTGTGAGAATTACTTACTTCAACTCAACAACCTTCAGTGTAAGACAACGAATCAACTCGTACACAAGCAAGTTCAGCAAGTTCCAGGGGTTATGCCAGCGATAATCTCAAAGCTACGTGCGTGACTGAAGCCCACAGAGTACTACCCACCGCACGCAGACCACCGTCAGGGGTGCTGCCAGGGGATCTTTCCATACCTTCCCATTTTCCCCATTTGTCTCCTATATATCTTGGGCATTTCTTCCTAGCCCAGCTCTAGAGGAATTGAGTCGAGGGGGGATCAACTCAGGTAACAAGCAATTGTTCCGTTACGGCTCTCATCAGGATCACCATCAGTCATTAGGAAAGGATTTTACTTCAACACTCAGACACTGAAAGCGCTACTTGAGCACGGAAAGAAGAATTCAACTAACTCAATTTTTAAGAGTCTTGAGATTGAATCCTTAAAGACTCGAAATGATTCATCCTGAAGATCAAATCCACCGCTATGCTGCTGGAAATACGACCACACAAAGTCCCGTTTACTTTCTTACTAACAAGAACAGACTGTTGGCCGTGTTAAAATTAATAACCGGGTTAGTCTGCTACTGAAATTTGTATTGATTAAGCTTTGAATATTAAGAACATAGAATAATTCCCATCTCATAAGTATTGTATTTTTAGTAAATCCCTACTCCAAAGGATTTTTTTCTGCATATTATGACTCCCACACCACAATGATTAAACACAGGGTTAACAAGCTGAGTTTCTAGATAGGTCATATTCTGCTCCATCCTGAATTAGAAGGGAAAAAAATAGTGAAAGACTCAAGAGATACAGAACTACCTAATAGGTTAAAGCTCATGTATTGTATTTAAACCGTTGCTTCTCTTGCTGATGGTAAATTTCATGCTAATTTACTGCTAAAATGTAATTTGATTGATTGATTTCAAAGTCAGTCTTTTCAGGATTTTTTTTTTTCCTAAACAACAAACCTAAGAATGGAAAAAACCCAAACTGTATTATTTAAGATGTTATGCTGTGATTTTAGTTTTGAGAAAATCACCTTTAGCTTTGAAACTTCTAAGAAAATATTAATGTCTGTCATGATAACATAAAGAAGTAGCTATTTGAGAATTCCAAATCTGACACATCCACTTAGACTTCATGTCTCAGAATAAACAAGACACCTTATTTTTGGTAAGTGTTTTAAAAGCATTACCTACTTAAAACACTGTGGGTTTTTTTTTTTCCTTTTTCTAAATGTATTTATCCATTCTGTGCTATATCAAAATTATGTTTGCTGTAGCTACAGCCAATGCATTTCTTGCTTCAAAACACATATAACTCCTGATAACTTGATGTATTAGGATGAACAATACACGCAAGAAACATACCGATGTGGGAGAAGGCTCAAAAAAGACCAGTCCTAAAGCTACTTGAAATCGAAGGCCTGGGCTTAGAAACACAAGACGCTGCTCCCAGACAAGCTTTGGAAAGCCCAGAGAAATGCAGCTTCCCCTGGAACCACGCATGACGTGTTTAAGCCAGTAGGGCTAAGTCACCTACTCCTTTTTTATTCATGTAATGGGAAATGACAAAACCTGCCTTAGTAATAAATTTGCTTTTTAAGGAGTAAGAGAGCTTCTGAAGTTCTTGAATGAAGTGATGCGCTCATCTGCCATTGAAAACCTACTGTTTCCCAATGCATCGTGTCCACGGAACAACACCCCCTGGTTATCAGTGTGTGTAACGTCAGGGACCCGCTACCCAGGCTGTCCTGTCACTGTCCCCAGCTGGCGCGTGAAACCCAGATGCCTCCACCGAGTAGCACAGAGGGAAGGACTGAAGGTGATGTCGCCATCGCCATGGGCAGATCGCAGGCACGCAAAGCCACCCCTGTCCGAACCACAGCACACGTACCCAAGCCCAAAGAGAGAGTCAAAGCGCTTGCCGAGCAATGGAGAGCCCTGCACGCACGGCACCGCAGCTGCCCACTGCCACCTAACCGGACTCCACGGGAACAACGCTAGCCAAGGCTCTTACCTGCTTCACACTATTCAAAATATCGATAAACTCCGTTTTATTTGATAGCAAGCACCGCTTCACCTGCTCCTTGTTTGAATTTATTTCTTCATGAAGTTCAAAGAAAGCAAGTCTTTGACTGGGCAGTGTGAATGAGCCTTGAGGCCAGCGTTAGCTCAGCACAAGATACCTTGTCCCAACTACTCACGTCAAACACCGATGACATTTACAAGCGTCTGCAGCCATCCCCAAGCTCTGCCCGGAGACACCGCAGGGACAGCCGCCGCACGCCCTGCAGGCAGGAGCAAGCCTACAAGGCTAACGTGCCAACCCAAGGGACGCTGTGCGCGGCACCCCGCAGGTAGGTACGGCTCAACATCGCCTACAAACGCAGCAGAAAGCACTCCTCCGCGCTAACCTGCGCATGGGCAGGGACTTCACGAGGCTGGGGTAGTTACAGCTCTCCAACACACACAAACTGTACAAGAGCAGGAGAAAATGGAAGAGCTCTGGGTGCATTTTAACTGCACATAAACCATCGCTATTAAGTATTCCTAAAAACTTCAGTGAGAACCCTGCATTTCCAGTACCTCTTAGGGCACACCCAATACAGCGAAACATGCATAAAACACAAGCTGAAATAATACCGCAGCCTGCTATTTTGCTACTATGACATTTCCCATTCCATTCATTCCACTCACTTATGCAAACTTCATATGAAAAAACTCTCAAAGCCTGACAAAATCTGTACAATGGATTTATAGAAAAAAAAAATTATCTCAATGTGAAGACATTCAACAACGCAGGACAGTGGGCTAGAATAGTGTCATCACTTTTTAAATTCTATATTTCCCACCCTTTTTTTTTTTAAGTAAGTAGACGAAGCTGCAAGAGCACGCTGACAGCATCAAGTGAATACTCACAATACAACATGCAATGCTGTCAGAGGACGCTAAACAACCTTTGCAAAAAGTTTTCTTTTTAAACATCAGGTGGTACTGATGTAGCAGCTCTTCCGTAATCCACAGTAAAGCAGAGAATACACTAAAAACATACAGTTGGGAACTTCTGAAAAGCTGAACTTCTCTCCAGCCTCCCGGCACAGAAAGATGCAGTTGCAGGAGGCAGGGATGCTCAGGGTTGTTACAAGCCTCGTGGAAAGAGCATAATGAATTTCTATCACATTTACTACACAAACACCCCAAGTTAATGCCAGCGCAAGTCCTGTAAACGCTGTTTTTCATGCACTGAGCTGTCTCCTCTTCTCTCTGGCTGATGGCTGTTCCACTCCCCTGCATTAAGTGAACCTCAACGTANGCTGTTCCACTCCCCTGCATTAAGTGAACCTCAACGTAACCTTGAACGCTGTGGAGTGTTCCTGCCCCCTCTTGTCACAGCTCCATTACTACCACACTACGTTTCTATTTCCAAAGGTAATTTCAACTCCAACTGATAGTCTGTCTGGTTTTACCCAAGAAACTTCTGACTGCTTGGCCCTCTTGTCTTCCTTAGGGATCCTTCTCTTCCTAGACATCCTATTTTTAGTACTGATATCCCTTCTTTCCTTTTCAACTTGTAATATTTCATGCAGCCTGTCTGTCTGCTGCTGCTGCGTGCTTCGAATCAATGCACAGTTCCCAAGAAAGACAAGATGAGACTTCTATAGTTGTTTACACTGATGGTAATTCAGGTGTCTTCTCTCTTTCTAATAGCAGGAACTACTCAAACCTGCGTGACGCTGTTCGGAACTCTGCATCCTACAGTGCAAAGCCATTCAAACGCTCCCCAGTTAGCCCGACCTTCCAGCTGGGCTTCTCACCCCAGCGGGGCATCGGCACCGCGACGTGGTGTGCTGCGGGACGCGGCCGAGAGCTGACTTGTGGGGGAAGAGAGAAGGTGACAGAAGGGATTCTGCTCTGACAATACACCTAGTGAACATGCCTAGACCTCAGCAGGCTCCGCTGGAGATAAATTGTCCAAAAGAGCACAAACTTGCCAGGGAAAAA
>RSEF01000004.1:52519323-52529412 GCA_003993805.1 Himantopus leucocephalus | reverse complement strand
GGCCAACACCGCTCCTTTAAATGAAATCTGGAAACCCAGACAACACTTCTCCACCTCTATCTACCATAACTACCTAAGTACAGGAAGGAAAAAAATGATAATCTCTTGAATTACAGAAAACAGGACATGAGTACTGCTTGCTATATAGTGTAAGTTTAACTTCAGGTGTTGAGAAATTGAGGGAAGGGTAATCCAGAGTCAGACGAATTTAAATACGAGTCAGTTAAGATACATCACAACTGTCTCACCCCTGTCCCAAGGTCAGTGGAGTCACACCGACACACAGAACAATGCTTATCACCCATGCAGCTGGGGGAACTGCTCACACCGATCGGGCGAGTGAGACTGCCATATGCCAGAGTTACCGCATGGCTCAGCTGGTAAATAACCTGGCACGGCCGTGACTCAGCTGGCACACACTCCCCCGAGCACCCTTCCTGCTCAGCAGCCTCTGACAGCAGACAGAACAAGACAACCGCGATAGAAGTCCCAGGCTACTTTGTAAGATTTGAGTTTTCACCAAACACCTCCTCTAGAAGGTTTGAGTGAAGTTTGCATTTTGGTTGAGAAGTTTTCACCAACCTGAAATTGTGCAAGGCAGTANTCACCAACCTGAAATTGTGCAAGGCAGCAGAAGACGGTACTGCAACCAAGCTTAAGATCTACACACCCAAAGCACATCGTATCTTTAATGCAAAGAAGGAAAATCCCCCAGTCAATCAGGCTGGAAAGCGCCTCAGACGGTCCAACCCCCTACTCAAAGCATGGTAAACACCAAGTCCAGAGCAAAGCTCATGGCTTTGAGTGGTCAGGTCTTAAAACTCTTCAAGGGTGCAGACGGCACCTCCCTGGGCTGCCCTGCCCCCGTGCCCAGCTGGCTTTGCGGTGACCAGTTTGTCCTATGTCCAGCTGCCACCACCCAGCATGGTGCTGCCCTCCCACCCGAACCTCAGGCACGCAGCCGGACCATCTCCCAGTCCTCTGAGTAACTCTGCACCTCACAGCCGCTCCTGCGTGTGCAGGGCAATCCCTCTCCCCTTCCTCCTCATCCCTTTCCTGCAGAGCCCAGATCTCTCCACCACAGCACTCCCTCCACCTCTCAGGTGCCCACACAGCATCCTGGACCATCAGGGACACATGGAGGCTCTGCTCCTCCCACGCTTGCCCTGCCAGGAGGATCGGCTCAAAGGCTTTAAGGTGAGCCTCCACCTGAGCTGTTTCATTCCTCCCGAGGACTCTCCAGCAGACATCACCCTGCCCTGCATGCTCAGCACCCAGGCCTCACCCTGCAGTACTTCTTGCCTCCCTCGCTATCAAGGTAGTGGCCATTAAGACCAGAAAGCAGAGAAAGACCCCTTCCCCAGCTCCCAAGTGGCCAACCTGCCCCACGTTGGAGCCTCCATCCACCTCTCATGGCAGCACCGCCTCCAGCCATCCCTCCTCCCACGCGCCTCAGCTCTTACCTGCAGGCAGGTCTCCACAACATCTCCACAAAAGGGCTGGCATTTCCTCGGCTGCCTCTCCTGGAGCGATGCAGCCCCATCCCCACTTCCTCCAGCTCTTTCCTCCATGGGTCTCCCACAGGCCAGACCACAGCCACCCGCTGTGTCTTCCTTGGCACCGACGGGACCCCTCCAGCAGCAGGGACAGCCAGGTGCCGTCCGGCCACCAAGCCCCCATACACCCCCACTGCACACCCCTCATCTTCTGGAAGCAGTGTTTCCCCCTCTCCCTGCTCTGCAGACCTCCAAAACCTCTCCGTGCTGAGCTCCAGGTGCACAACTCCCTCTCACCAGCAGCAGCACATCCCCCAGGTGATACCCAGCAAAAGAGAAGTGGCCCTCAGGTTTCCACTTTTATAATCACAGACCCGCAATCAGGGAACACCTATCAGCTGCTGTGGCACGCAGGTGGCCCCAGAAGCAATCCCGAGCAGTGACCCCGACCTACGGAAAGCAGAACCCGCACAAAAAGATACATGACCAAATCCCACAAAAAGCTGCTGGGGGAAAGAAAGGGAAGAGAAAATTTAAAAAAAAATGATGTTAAAACCCCCAAGATGCTTCCTCAAAATGTCACGCAAGAAATAAGCTGGGAAAAAAAACCCCAAAGAACTCACCCCAAAAGCCTTTCCAAAACTTATAGAAATTCCTGTTTAAATAAATAAGATAAATAAATGCTCCACTGCCAAACTCCAAAACTGGGGAACCCCTCAAATTATGGATGGAAAAAAAAGAGGAAAAAAGGAGGGGAAAAAAAAGCACCAAATAAATTGGCAAAAAACATGGAAAGGACTGAGGTGGCCCTCCAAGACAGATGGGGGAATCATAAAAAGTTGCTGAAAAAAGCGCCAGCAACAATGCCACCGAGGAACCCTCCCCTGGTGAAAAAACACAGTGGAGATTTACCCCCTGCCCTCCCGCCCCGAACTAAGAGCCTCTCGAAGCGTCGGTCTCTGCCGATCTCCCGCTTCCCCGCCACATCGGCCCCCAGCAGACACCTCCCCTTGTCCGCGGGCGCTCCGACCTGCCCGGGGTGAAGAAAGCTGAGGAACAGACCCAAATCCCAGCGGGCTTTGGCTGGACCGTAAATGAGTTATGTTTGGCCAGAGCACGGGCAAGGTGTTTCGGCATGCCGCGTTCCGACGCGGAGCTGCGGGTGACCGGCGGCGGGTGCGACGTATCCCTGGCTGCCGGGCTCGCAAAAGCTTACGCTCCGCTGAACCATAATTTTAAGGAGATACACGGGACTTTGGCAGCATATACGGCAGGTACGGGAGTGGATTTCACACTCTGCCACAACCGTGACGCGGATGGCGAAGGGTCGGCGCGCTGTGCGTGGACACCCCCCCGGTGCAAACGGGGCTCGCGGGTGCCCGCGGCCGCTGCTAGGCACAGAGCTCTTCGTGACTGTCACTCGACCATGATCGCACGCCGGAAGAACGTTGCACAGATGACTTCATGAAACAAAATTAAGAGTCATACATAAGAAAGGACATTGCCACAGCTCTGGCGCAATTAGGACCCATCATCATCAAATACAGGAAATTGGCACATCTGCTTTTCAGGCTGCTGATCCAACAGCGGCTCGGGCACGCTGTCGGGGGAGGCCTGCTGCAGCTCCCCGGCCCTGCAGAGCTGTCTTTGCATAAATATTTACATAATTGCCCCCAAACAGCGGTATAAGCAGTTGCCTTATCATTTATCCTCCCAATTGTTCTTTTCTCTGCCGGGCCGAGGAAGACAAAACTGACTTCACAGCATAATGTTCTCTTTCTCCTTTCCAGCCCCAAAGAGGTCGGGCTGGGTGGACAAACGTTAGTCACTTTTTAACCAGTGTAACCCCAAATAGAACAAAAGTTGCGTTTGTGTTTGGATGTGCCCCAGAAGGGGTTTGGTCCTTTTTCCCGAGCACCAGTGATAAAACTGTCGCCAACCGGGTGGCTGCGGGATCACAGCCTGTTTTATACCTCCTTGTGCTTTTTTTTTTTCCCCCTTTGTATACTACGCAGAAACATATTGCCCTTTTTATGGGATGCACTGTTCCTCAGGGAGAGCTCCTGCCTACTTCATTCCTCCGCCTCCTCTGGTGGGGCCGTTGTTTCCTGAGAAGACCAAAAAGGGTCACTACAACTCTAGAGTTGTGCTGAAATCCCGGCCGGAGGTATCCCTCAGTGCTGCGCTCAGCCAGCCGCGGCTCCCGGGGCAGGCAGGGAGTTCGGCGCTTTCTATCACGCTTTTTTTTTTTGCTCTCCCGGGACAAGATGGATTTATCTTTACTCTGTGATGGGTTGCAGCAGGACAGCCCATCCTTCCTTCTTTGTTTTCATTCCTGCTGCTCATCTGAGCATAGTGGAAACAAACAGCCCTGAAAAAGTGGAAACAAACAGCTCGGTGCCCCGTGCAGGGAGTCAGCCAGCAGATAATCACGCCAAAAAATAACGGAGCCTTCTCCACCTTTGCCGAAACCAGGAATGTGCACTAATTATCACCCCTGGCTCGTCTGGGCAGCTAATGGTCCACTGTGCGCACACTAGTGACATGGCTCTGTACTCTCACATTTATAGCTTCTCCCACCCAACATGATGCTAATATTTAGGTTTCCTAGTTTTTGGGGTTGAGAGGTTGTTACTTTTCCCCCACCCCCGTGTTTTTGTGTGTATTTTCTGTGGGTATTGCAAACTGTTTAATGATGTTGGAAAGGAATGGTTATTCAGGAATTCCGAGCTTGCATAATTCCCAGATTTGTCTAGACAGATACTTTCCATCTGGACGATATATGCAACACCACACTAACATGAGAGTTCCTGTGTTACTTAATGCTATCCTTTTTATTTATTCATTTATACACTGATTTACAGAACGAGCACAGACCACAAGGCTGCATCTGTAAAATGCCAAAAGGATTTGTATCACTAATCCTCCAGGAGGCAGCTCCTGAAAAACTCCTGCGCATGGTGAACCTCCTGGACTCACTCGGGTTTCTCTTTCCTTTTGCAAAGCATGAGACTTCCACGTGGTGTTTATATCCTGTGATGAGAGGAGAAAAATACTTTCCTGTGAGCTGCCTTGAGTCAAATTCCGTTTTAGGCTGGAACGGCTCAAGGGTTCACATCAGCATCACCCCCGTCCTTCGGTTCACGCAGCTCCGAGCGCCTCCGAGTGCGGGCCGGTGCCTGCCACCCCGCCGGCGGCAGCCGCTGCGCCGGAGCAGGCAGGCGGCACGCTGTGCTCGCAGCCGGCAGCGCTGGAGCTGCGCGAAGGACCGGGACGCCTTCGGCTCCCCCGTTCCCCTCTGCTCCTGTGGCACGTGGCAGAATGACAAATCCGGACCTCAATCAGAAAGTGTATTTCATGAATCACAACTGCAGCTGTGCGCACACACACACAACTTAAGTTTTTCGCAGAAAAAAAATTGGCAATTGTTGAGCGTCTTGTAGAAAGCAGCCTGTCTCACCGCTGTCATACAGAGGTATCCCGCACCAGAATTGAATTTAAAGAGCAACAAAGACCTCCCGACCCTCTGCAGTCTACAGAAAAGGCAGCCCGGGCGGTCGCCAACCCGCCGTTTGGCTTTGGGTAAGCCCGAAGGTCCTTTCTCGTGCCGCTGAGGTCACCTCAGCACAGCACTGAAGTCCTTCCCAGCGCCAAGCACCACCTTTCTGCTGCAGCATGGACAGGTACCCAAGGGCAGGCGCAGGCTCACAGCCAGCTTACATCGAAATCACAGGTCGACTTTTTGCTCCAGCTGCTTCCGAAATACGCTGAGCTCGGTTTGGCACAAACGCAGGCCGCCGGAGGTCTTCCCAACCGGTCTGGGCCAAAAGGAAGGTGGGAGTGGGTGGATCTTAAGGGACAACGTGTGGGGAAGTCATCTGCAAGTGCTGAAGAAAAAGGAAGCAGTTGTATAATCGCATACGTGTTGTAAACTGTACTGTTTACTACTTTCTCTGCAGGAAATCTTGGCAGTAAACTTGTGTTCTTCTGCACATCAACCTTCCATGTGAAAACTTCTGCCTCTATTGCTGGGGTTTTTTTAAGCTGTATTTAAGAGTTCTGTTCTAAATGACCACGGATTTCCCTGCTCTACAATAGCTGCCACCTTCCTTTCATTATCTGTATCTGCTGTCCGCGTCCTGGCCGCCGGCGAACACTGTAGCGTGCAGAACCAGTGCAAAGGAGGTCCTTGTGCCGGTGAGCTCCACTGGAGACCGACGGGACGGTGAGCCGGGGGAAGCTGTTGCTACTCCAGCTGTGGAACCCCTACCCACAGCCAGCGGGAGACTGGCCCGGGGTCGGGGCAGGGGTCTGCAGCCGGACTTGGTCCCTCCATGCAGGCAAGAGCATGAGGAGTCCCCTCCACTGCTGCAACGTCAACATTTTCTCTGCCCCTGACACCCCGTCCCGCTCCTTGGACATAAGCAAGTGTCCCCACAGGCACTGGAGGGAGCAGCAGGAGGGTCCAATTTAAGGAACACCTTGCAGCACTTCAGCACACCGAAAAACGCCTGTCCCGCTGGGGCCGGGCACTGCAGCTCGCGAGTTCCTCAGCGCTGTGGCGGCGGAGGAGGAAGGGAAGGAGGTGAGCATCCTCTAACGAGTTCTGAGAAGCGGGGAAGGAGGTCCCCGGGCCCTTGTGCGGATGAAGCCAAGTTGGGTAAACAGCCACGTGCTCCTGCCCGGTACCTCCGTGCCTTTCTCCCTCTCGTCCAGCCACTCCAGCGCAACAGGAGTGATTTATCTGCTACTTCAGAAGAAGCCACAGGCTAGGAGAGGAATTCCCACACTTGGAAGCAAGCGAAGAGCAAAGCCTGGCTGGCACAGACCCCCAGCTGGCAGGGGTAGCTCGTTCCAAACGCGGCCAGTCCCACGCGACTGAAGTACGACGTCCGAGAGCTGGGCGACACGGCACGTACTGCCAGGCGAGGCGGGCGCCCCCGGGGCTCGGGGCTGACCCGTGCAGCTGGTTTTGGAAACCCTCGGAAGGCCCGCTCTGCCGTACCGCACGCCTCTGCGGAGAGGGGGAGAGGTCGGTGCTGCGCAGTGCTTCTGTGACATCACGGGTTATCAGCGTTCGCTTTTGTTGGGTTCCTGGCAAAGCACAGCCTGCTCGGTCCTCAATCTTCCCTGTTTTGTGCATCCACGGGGACTGTAAAATACCCGTTACTTACCCTTTTGCCTTCCTAGCTCAAAGACATTAGGAACTTCACGAGCCAGATCTGCGGCTGACATAAATCACTGCTGGCCCACGGACTTTTGTGAAATTTCCAGCCTGCATCGCGCCGAGGCTTGGCTTTGCGTTGGGGTCGGCACGGAGGAGGCGTTCGGACACGGACGTGTCGGGTCGGAGCACCGTGCCCGCAGGAAACCACCCAAAGACGGCAGGAAAGGGGATGAAACGAAAGACCTCCGGCAGGCCGCCTTTGGCTACGACTCTCCCAGCTCCTCTTGCAGCGGGAGAGGCTTCAGGTCCTTCTTGGAGCAGGCGCTGTGTGTGACTCACCTACACGGCCTGTGAGAGCCACATGACCCTTGTTAGGGCATTAGCTTGGTTAAAAAGCAATTCTTTCGCGTTTGCGCAGATGAAACTTTCAATCACTGGTAGACTAAGATGTGCAGATACGGTACGGGTATAGGATGGAACTGTAACTGCGTGTAATTTTGTGTATTTATTTCACACACTTCATTTTGTAAAGCTCTCTTCAGTCTTCCCGTTCGAATGTCCTGAGAGAGCCACTTCATTTGGCTGTTTTATTTGCACTGATAGCAAAAGAAAATGATATGGAAAAAAAAATAATTGTAACACCAGTACATAGTCAACATTAAATTTTTTCGGGGCTTAATCTATGACACCGGACTGCACAGGGAGAATGCTGACTGCAATCTGCAATCCTCGAGTCACTCTTTCTATAAGAAATAGCACTTGTTTAAAGACTAAGGTTGTTGAAAAGTGTGCAGCAGGGAAAACAGAAATGATTTGTTTGATCTCACAACGCTGGGACTGCGTTGTGACCCAGTTTAAGAAGAAAATACTTGAAAATTCTGCGTGGAGTCCTGTTGTTCCAACGAGCGATTCAGCCTGGGAAACCTGTCTGTTACAAGTGACAAGGAGAAGATGGATGTTAAAGATATCAACTTTGCCAGCTTCCCGCTGGCGTGACTGATGTGGGATTCTTCTTGTATTTTATCATGCGTGAACAAGAAGGATGTTGACTGAGAGATGGAGGCTCAAGGAGGATGACGAGTATCACCCCCCCCGCCATAGTGTGTATTTTTCTCACCCACCGCTGGCGCTCAAGCTGTCTGGGCTCTCCCGAGCAGGATGCCAGCCTTTACACCCAGGGTACAACAGAGATCCCCTTATGGCAGCTTGCAGTCAGCCCTGCCTTTCCAATAGCCACATCACTTCTTGCCAGAGAGGAACACAAACGACAGGTTTCTCCTTTAAACTCCTATTGAGCAACCCCCTTGAGTGAAAAATGCACTCTGTTTCCCCTCCCGGTGCAAAGGCCGACCTGCAGTAAGGCACGGCGCTGCGCTTTGGTGGCTGGAGCGTGAGCACGTTGATACGTACCTACGCCGGCACATCTCCGTACGCGCTGTGTAACTCCTGAGAGGCTCACTCCTCTCCTTCTCACCTGTGTTCCTGCGCACGCTGCAATGCCTGCGCCCTGCAGTGCCTGCGCCCTGCAGTGCCTGCGCCAGAGCCTCCCTCCCAGGGAGGGTCCCAAAGCACCCGCACCTCGGCGTGACGCCGGCAGGATGCCTAGCAGCACCAGGAGCTCCCAGCAAATTAAAAACAGACAGCGGAGTGGTGACCGTTGAAAGGGAAATGTAAATAAGATGGTGGGCCTAAGAAATGAGATAGTCACTGTGAGGGGGAAAAACAAACAAACAAACAAGAGCATCTTAGGAACAAATGGTGGGCTTCCAGGTAATATCCTCAATGCAGCCCCATAAAACATTAATTTAATAAAAGCCACAAGGCCGTGACAGCTTGCTGACACTCACAAACTCATACTGACTCAGGAGTAATTTATTTGGAGGGTGATGGGGGAAACCAGGAATTTCTGGGGGATTTTTGTCTCGGTAAATTGCTCACCCTCCGACCACTCCCATCACGAGCCAGAACTGTCAGATTCTGAAGGAAACGTGTTTTTTTTGTCAGAAGGCATGAGGCACCTCCGAAGCGTGTTTTATGGTTCCGCAGTCGGACGGCCGTATTGACTCACTGCGCCCGTGACTGATGTTAGGATGGGGGACAGGCTTCTGAGGGCTCTCGCACGTTGCTTGGCCAGTGAACTGTTATTTAACACTTTATGAGGGCGAATCCTGAGGCTGGTCCTCATCTGAAGTCTCCGGAGGTCGCTGGCGCTCAAGAGCCCCACATTGTAGCAGCTTCCGCGCACTGAAGCGGCGCACGCAGTCCACTGTAAATGAAAGCTGCTCAAAGTAGATGCTAGTAAAACAAAGCGCTGGGCACACAAATGGTGAAAAAAAAACAGTAACCAATTTTATTTCAAGTCCTCTTAGTTGCTTGTCACATAGCGCTCACGGAGAAAACTCCAGAAAGGAGACAAAGAAATAGAGGCTAGACATTTATTTTTAACTTAGGGGATAATTTTGGTTTAGGCAGCTTGTCACGTGACTAGCATTTTTCTCCACAGAAAATTCACGCGTCTTTTGGGGCTTCGGATAATATTTTAAGATTATTAAGCATCTTTGAACTCCCTGTGAAAATCTGAAACCACAGATGGAAAACTCAGAAAGATAGTATTCTCGCAGCATAAAGTGACGCTTTCTGCCGTGCCTCGTGTTCGTGGTGAAGGATCCAGCTTATGCTTCAGACCAAATGCCTGCTCTATATTTAGTTTTGCGAAGCCTGTTGCACACCAGCGCGTTTCGGCCGTCACCTCGCGCGCGGGCCCAGAGCAACAGTTTGGATCTCAGAGAAACCGGCTAGAAGCGCGGGGCCGCCACGGGGGCCGCAGCAGCTCGCAGCTGGCTGCCGATGGGGAACGGTGTTCCACTCGCAGCACCCCTGGCACAGAACCCCAAGATTTATCAGGAAATAACAACGCAATAAACAGCGGGCGCCCGGCGGGGCGGCAGGCCCGGCCCGAGGGCCCAACGCCGGAGCGGGGGGCGGCTGAGGGGAAGGCCCGGGGGACGTCGCCCGCCCTCCCACGGGGAGGGAAGCTCGGGGAGCCACGCGTGGTGTTTTAATTAACGCGTTTTCATTGTCAGCCCGGAGGAAACACGCTCCCGGCATGTCGCAATCCCTTCGGTCACCTCTTCAGAGCTTTCCGACCGGGCGCCAACCGAGCTCAACCCGGGCGGGACAGCGGACCTTCCTGCCCCCCCCCCCCCCNCCCCCCCCCCCCCCCTCCCCCCGCCCCGTGACCGTTCCACGGGTGGGCTTCACCCCGCGGCCCCCCCCTCGCCCACCCCCGGTTGCTCACCGCCGCCCCCCGGCGCGGGGCGGGCCCTCCCGGGCCTTGCCGGGGACGCGGGGAGGGGGGGCCCGGCCGCCGGGGAGGCGAAGCGGGTCAGCGGCGGGCCGCCGCCCGTCGGGGAGGCGCCTGCGGCG
>RSEF01000004.1:52491652-52518408 GCA_003993805.1 Himantopus leucocephalus | reverse complement strand
CCCCGCAGCCGTTGATCGCGGTGTTTTTGGGGCGAAGCCGGCGGGTAACGGGCCGCCCCGGCACCGCCTGCCTTCGGGGGGTGTGTGGGGGCAGCGAGCGAGGCCCTCCCGGAGGTCGGGGGGGGGGCGGTGTGCCGCGTACCGAGCGCGCTGTGCCGTGCCTCAGCGCCGCAAACCGGGACAAAACCCACGGGCGGGCGCCGCCGCCAGCCGGGGCTGGTACCGCGGGAGAGCTCGACCGGCAAGCGGGGCGGCGTGGGCTAGTCGCCCACCGAAACTGTCACCCTTTCCCTCGCCTGGTTCCCTCAAATCGGGCCTGCTAACGTGCTTTTGTTTCCTTTCCAGATCTGGGAGCGTAGCGCAGAACTGGCATGAAATATTTGAATTTGTGAATCAGCTGACAGAAAGATTTGTGAGGTGCGTTCTGCTCCTTGTGACATCTATGATGCGGGGATATGTCGAAAAAAAGCCCGTGCTTTTGTACGCTAGGTGGATGTGTTTCACAAACACGTTAAGACTTTGGCTTCTAGTGCCCAAATTGCTGGAAAAGATTGGAAACTTTTACTTCATTTTCTCTGGTTCGGAGCTCAGTAAAAAGGTGGCAATATACATCTGTGAATACTTAATCCCTAAAATGACTCTCGGATGTAATTCCATCATTTTTTTAAACTTTTTTCAGAAGCCACTTGCCTCATTTCTGATAGAGTACTTCTTGTAAGTTGCTGTTAGACATCTATAGAAAGAGGCAATCTGAACACACGTCTCTGTGAATATATGGCGTGGGTCAGAAGGAAGGGAGTATCTGTCACGATCAGAGGTACAGGATGTTTGTACCATGTTAGCAGTATATTTGTTGTACATATATGTAACCAGCTTAGTAACTGGCTAGCAGTATTGTCTGGCAAGTGTTGCTGCCACAGAGACGGCTGTTGTAAATACTGGCTAACTGTTGTCTGTACAAACAGCTGAGGGTTTTGCTTTTAGAGAAAAACAGACCAAAACAAAGGAAGCCCCCCCCCCCCAAAGACACAGACATACACATCGTGGTAGTTTTTGCTAAGGAAAATGAAGTGCAGCGGGCAGTTATAATCTTGGCTTGCTAATAAAGCCATACAATTAGGCTTGCATAAATAAACATTGTTTACATTCACCTTGTAAAAAGCAAATCTTCTGTAAACCACGTGGGTGACACAAGCTTTTTAAAGTTATTTTGTAAGCTCTAGAATAATAAGAAGAGCCTGAGGATACCAAAGCAGCGCTTCTTTTTGGCGGGTGGTAAAAAAATACATTTGCCCCCACCGAAGGGGTGGTGCTTGTTCAGCGTAAATCTCTCAGTTCATGATCGTTTGCAACAGTTGTGTAGCGGTCTGGCTGCGTTATCTGAAATAAAGCTATTGAGTCGGCGAGTTCCTCCGCTGACCTTTCACACCAAAGGAGGATCAATTATGGCACAGAGCCAGACAGTCCAACCTACAAGCATCTCGCTCGGTGTGGGGCTGCCGAGCACTCAGCCTTCTGTGGCACAAACCCGTCACAGCAGGACGGCTGTTGGACTCTTGTGGGAGCCTGACCGGTACATCCCTGATGGGGCTGGAGTGCCCCTGAATGCTGGCGGGGCTTTGTCCTGCCTTCAGGCCTCAGTACACTTTCAGAATAGGGCACGGAGTCGTTTGGCCTTGCCCTTTCTTAAAATTGAAAAGAGTAGTTGTGGGAAGAAGGCAAAGAACCAATTGGTAGCAGTTTCCTTCAGTCCTCACCTGAAGGATTGATTCATGGCGGTGCATCTGCTCTCTGGTTTGACTTGTCTGTAACGTGCGTGTTTGCAGTAGTAGCGCTGCATGCTGATTATCTGCGTTTTGAAAGGCCTGCGGCTGGCAGGGCTATCGGGTCTCACGGGGGTGTTCATACGATCCTCCTCCATCATCACAGTGTCTTGAGTGCTGGGAGAGTGGAAGAGAAATGGCATGTCTTGCCAAGAGGACAGTTTCCGGCTATCTTAAAGACAAGTTAGCGAAATCGTAACTTTGAGGTTATTACGCGCAGAGAGTTGCATCTCAAATAGGGAAGTCTCACGCTGCTTGGACTCGGCGGTCATCTAATGACCAGAGATGGGGATTGCAAGTACTTGGTTTTTGTTCGGCAACTGCTTGCAGCAACTAAGAAGATTCATAGTCCCACGCCTTAGATTATAAATTAATTGAGAGCATCTCAGATTTTTGTATTGAGAGCCTTAACGGATAGACTGCAAGACTGGATTTTAAGTTCAAGAGCTGTGCAGTTCTGCGCAGAGACTTGTCCAGTACTTATATTACCGCGATGTCAATAATTTTAAGTTGCATCGTTAACACAAGTGAGCTGAAAATGTACGGTCATTCATCTTTACGAGGGTTATGTCTTTACTAACATTAACCTGAGTAATTAATATTGATACACATACAGGGTGAATTGTAAAATGACTGAATATATTGAAATTGTCATGAATGAAAATTAAAAAGCAGGTAGGAGAGATGTTACAACTTACCTTAGGAAAGTTACTGTCTTGAGCTTCCAGAGCATTAGTTCTTATGCATTTTCTGCTGATGGTTGGATATAATTCCTCGTAATCTTGTTGGAAGAGACAGGTGGGCTTCTTCAAAAAAAGACTGAATTCCTTGATAAAATCAATTCATCCAGTATTGCTTTTTATAATGATGTTTCCCTGGGTATTTTTGTGGAAGTTGATACTAAATGTCACAACTCTGTGTTACCAAAACAGAAACATACTCATTCCGAAAGAGTTTATCGTGTTCCTTTTGTAGAGATGAATCAGTCGGAGGGCACTCTTTCTTTGACTGTGACGATTTTATGACCAAAAAAACACAGTTTGTAGTTCACATTGTGTCAGGATCAACCTTTAAAAAGGGGAAGATGACTTTTGAATGTGTCCATGTTGAACACCCCAAAGCAATAGCATATACTGAGTCTGTGTCCCTGGCTAATTTCTACACCAGTGACCGTGAAAATATAAAAGGATGTGTTACCTTCTGTACGTTGGTAGATCGCAACCTATGAAGTTCACTTTCAGCTGGGTCGCATGAGATCTGAGCTGTTAAGCTAAGCGTGTCTTGATCTGGAGTCTAGTCAGGCAAGAAAGAATAATCTGCTACTTCATTCTCAAAACATCTGGGTAAGGAGTAGGTGGGCAGAAATCCTTTAATTCCTCTCTCATTCTGCGTTTGTAGTTCAAAACTATGTTCTTTGAAAGTTGGAGGATAAAGATGATGCTAATGAAGCAAGAATAAGTAGAATGCTATGCATTTGTACATTTCATTTGTCTAAAATGTATTTTTTTTTCCTCTTTCCTTTTTTTAAAAGCCCGAAGATGAGATTATCATTTATCGTGTTTTCCTCCCAGGCGCACGTCATTATGCCATTAACTGGAGACAGGTTAGTGCACTGCTTTTTTAATTCTCCCTCTCCCTCCTCCCCCCTTAAGGGCTCTTATTAAATCAGAGGAACAGTAACAGATACCGAACAATAACTGATACCTTTAAGTGGTGGCCAGTCATGAAGCCTCTGTGCAGAGCTGGATTTGATTTTGTGAACGTGGCAATGGATAGCCTAGTAAAAAAGGAAGAACAACCAGGGGAAATAAATCCTCTGCCACTGTTTTGCAGCACAGCTACAAGTAATGTTTTCATTTCTGCATGACTCCGTGTCTTCCGTGGCTCAGCAGGAGAAATGATTCTTGCTTTTTCTTTTGTAAAGCTATGTCTGTAGATAAGCCTTCAGTATTTTTTTTGTGTCTAGGTAAAGCATGCAATGGTAAATTAATGTTTCCCATAATCTCATAGCAGGTAGGTATTTCATTTTGTATTTTCAAATCACAACTTCAGAATCGGTTGCGGACAGTGGAGTTGGTGGCGCTGGAAAGGTGTGAGATCTTTCTGGCACTGCGATGGTGTAGGGATGGGCCTTTCCGTTGATGTTTTCAGAGGCAGCGGAATTCAAGGCTGCTGGCTCTGGTTTCTAAAACAAATAAGAATTAGCAGCTAGAATAGGTCAAGGATAGGTGTGGGGAAAACAGAAGGAGAAAACCAGGTAGAGAAGAGATAGTTGCAAAATTAACTACTAAAATTACAGGAACTGGAAAAAGATACCGTGGAATCAGTGCTTTCAGCAGAGGACAGAGTCCTTCAGTATCCTTTCAGCCTTGTCAAAACCAACACGACCTCCTCTCTCTCTCCCTTCTGTCCAGAAGCTGACCACGCTGCACAACTGTTGGGATTGTGAATGTGTAGATAAACCATTTAGGAGTTGTTTTAACCAGCTGTGGCAGGGTGGAAGCGAGGTAGCCCTTCCTTTACGCTCCTTCTAGTAGAGTCAATACAAAGCGTGGTCTGCCATAGTCAGTTCACTGTGGTGGTTTTTTTCTTTTTAATTTTCAATAATACACAATAGCAAGTACAAAACTTACTGAAGAGACATGTTATCGTCACTGGCATCAGACAAATGTGTCACGCTACAGAAATATATGCTAACATCCTAGAAATAGGATGTTTAAAGACCGAATTCTAAGCACCTCCTGTTTTAGCATTTAAAAAAGTGGTCCGACTTGAGAAAGGCCAAGTTTTCACTTCCCCGCACCCGGACTTGGATGCTGCATCTGCTCTCTGCAGGGAGAGACAAGGTTATAAGCCATTTTTCCAGATGGCTTGAGAGGGGTCAGGAGAGGACACTTAAGCTGGTTCTGAGGACTGCTGTAGTCAATGACAACCTTTCACTGCCTTTCAATAGGCCCTTAAATCCCTGTCAGTGGCCTGTTCCTTATCAAGCACGGAGAGTCAGCACTGATAGCATACAGACCACTTGGAATGCTTGGGCAGAACTCTGGAACCCTGCCACGGAAACACAAGCGCCTTTTTCATTGCATGTCTGTGGCGCACTGTAAGCCATGGAAAGAACCTTGTTTTTTTTTTTTTCGGAAGCCTCGTTCAAAGCATGGGAAGACACCCCCTTGAGTTCTAGTGAGTTCCTTTGTGGTGCTTTTCTTGAATGCAAGGCTTGCTGATGCTTTCGTGAGTGTGGTAGGGGAAAGGAAATCACTACCCATATTGTTTAGGAGGAATTATGAGGAGAACGAAGGAGGAGACATTAGTAACTGTGACTGTATATACATAGGTAAGAATGGATAGATACAGTTGGAACAGCTGTCCCTTTAAATATTAAAGAAGTCAACAGAGCAGAATGACTTAGGCTGTCTAACTCCCATTGTTCCTAACAGAAGACGAGGTTGCCAAGTGCAGTGCAGTTTTGGGGATGGGTGTGTACGTGTGTGTGATTATGAGGTATTATGGTCTTGGGTTTTTTTTAATGTGCATTTGGGACTTGCAGGGATGTTTTTCCCCTTGCTTACTTGCTAATTCGCAAACGTCAGAAAACCACAATTCAGTCCCAGCAGCTAGTTCAAAGGAGGGAAATAATTTTTGTTTTGAAAGCCTTAGGCTTCCAATTGTTTGCACAAAGTTCTTGCTGGTTTTTACTGCATCATAAAGCTGCGGATATAAAGAAACCCACACCATAGCGCCAAAGCCCCTAGATTACCAAATATTTTGTGACTGTGAACAATGCTACATGAGTAACTGTGGAAACAGAAGTCACTGTTAAACACAGTACACGCAATGCTCTAATAAATACATAGAATAAACTAACACCCAGATGGAAAAGACCTCTCACAATGGGTATATCCCATTTTCGAGATACATGTTTCTATTGTGAAGTTTAGCTGGAAACTATATGCTAAGTGGTAAACAAACATTTGTTCATTCACATTTGGGGCTCAGTTTTGCTGCAAGTTTTCAGAAGCGAGTTGTTTGGAAAGGTGGATACACTTTGGAATGTCATCCAGATGGCGCAGTATCTTCTACATTCTCTTCTGGCCAACTGTATGCTGGCCAGCAGAATTCCAGGTTTCTATAAACCTGCTTCCGCAGCATTTGACCAGCGTCCATGGCCAAGACTAGCCCTGCTGACTCTGCTTCGATGAAACTCCTGTTGAAGCTAAAGAAAGATTATATTAATTAAGGTGGAAGAATAGGACACTTAAGTACCTGGTACATGACCAACGGTACCTTACTGTGCTTGCCCATAGTCTGGTGGAGTTCACTGACTGGTCCTTTATTGCACAGAGACGTGTAGTCTAGCAAGACATTTATGCGTTTTGAGCCTCGGTCATGTGAACTAACCCTACTTTTGGTTCAAGAAGCTTGCCAAAATAAAGCCATCTGCAGAGAGCATGTTCTGCTGAGTGTATAAAGTACAGCAAAGTCAGCCACTTACATGTTTTCCATCTGGAGCGCATGCAGGAGGCCTAAAGTTTGAAGCAGAATAATTATTATAATTGTACCTAGCCCTCTGTGGTGTTTGAGAGGTGTAGAAAGCAGGAACCTCCTCCAAATTATGCATCTGAGGAGACCGATGTGCAGGGTTTACTTTCACCAGTACGACAGTTCTGTTTGTTGCCATCCCTATTTTTGTAAAAGAACATTTCTCCCTCCCCTTTGTTTCACTAGCAGCTTTGTGTGTTTTTCTTGTTATTATGCCTCCTCCTTAGCAGCAAAATCAAAGTACCTGTTTTTTTGCCTTTGTTTGTTAAGAGATGAAGTATTTTGCCTTGCAAGCACATAGGCTCATTCCTAATGATGTGCTTATTCGGAATCACAGGTTCTCTGCCAGTGCTCATACTCTCAACACACTGAAAAACAATTCAACATTCCAGCACTTCAGTGGGTAGAATGCAACACGGGAAAGAAAGATAAGATACCGTACCCCATGCAGAAGAGCTAAGAACACCACTACTGACAACTGCATGGATACTAGTGGAGAGTCAGTGTTTGATACAACCCTTTGCCCAACTGAATCAGCACAGCCTGAGGCTTACGTGACAATTTCAGCTGGTTCTAACCTCTGCAGCACTGACCTACAAGCGTGAAATTTTCCTCCCTAAAAAAAGCAAGGATTTGAGTGATTTTTAAGATTCAGTCCTCAAGCATGCTTTGCTTTCTAGCAAGTATAAGCCTTTCTTTGTACATCTTGAAGACGCGTTTATTTCCTGTAAGGCAAATGATTGTCCCTTTCTGTTATGTGTGCTTTTGAAGACAGTATCGCGTCTCTGAGAAACCTGTGCTTTGTGAGTGGTCTGTAGCTTTATCGGTGGTCCTCTGGAATGGTGGTGTGATCTATATCCTGATGCAGTAGAAGGAAGTTACTTGCCTTCCGCTGCCCGCGAGTGCTGGCCGTGGCCCTCTCTGGGCAAGGAAACAAGGCGATGCGTTAACAACCGGCCACTTGGCTGCTGACGACGTTGTTTTTAGCACTGTGTCAATTAAACTTACTTAAAGCAAGACATGACACTAAACAGTGATGAAAACAGTACCTGCCGAGTTGCCTGAATAAAAGCTTGCAGCTTGGGGTGACAGAGCTTGTACAGAGAAGGCTCTCCTGTAAAATGATGATAGTTGCCTTGGCATAATTCGAACTTGGAAAGGCACACAGTTACAGTTACACCTGAAAGTAAACCCGAATTGTGCAGCATGCTCCGGTAAGGAGAGGTTGCTACATTTTAATTTATGCTAAAGTGATTTCTTCAGTCGTTTGCAAAGCTGGGCTGCTTTGTAATGTGTCTTTACTAAATGTTGTCAATTCTGAATTTAGTTCTGCAGTGCCCTGCCTTGGGGAGGCACTGAAAGTACAAGGCAAGCTCAGGGTAGACTTTGGCCCCTGCAGGGAGCAGTATTTGTAGATCGGCCTGTATGCCTCACGCAGTTGGCACAGCCTCCCCCACGGCAAACAAGCTCTCCGCAGCCGAGGTGTCTAATGGTGTTGCGAGGTCCTGCCCTCCGAGAGAGAGCACAGCGGAGTTCCCCTGAGAGGTAAGAGCAGCGGGTGCTGCTGAAGCTGCCTCCGGAACCTCTCCTGACCTCAGCCGGGCTGGCATGACGCCTGCAGCCCCTTGTTCGTGCGCTAGCTACAAAGCACCCACAAGAGCAAAAAGGGAGAGAGCAGAGCTTGTAGCCACGGTTGTGTTTGCCTGGCTGTTTCTGGAAGAGTTATCTGAAGTAGTTACAAGGCTTAAAAGAGCGAACAGGCAGGGTAGCTATTAAAAATTAGATGTGCCTTTTCTGGAAGACAGAGGTGTGATGCAGCGTGTATGCTGAACGGGGGAGAGAGATGAAATTCGTACTGATTGAGCCCAAGCACAGGCTGCAAGTTGCTGATTTTGTTTTGCTTTTTTCACTTCCCTCCCTTGTCTGACTTGAACCCTGAAGGCAATGGCCCTTCAGCCTTTATCACTGTTACGGAACTGTACTGCGGCAGCGTCCAGCCAGCCAGACTGAGGTCACGGCTCTGTTATTTCAGTACAGATGACTTTTAAAACCAGACCTTCTCTGTGGATTTTTTTGTGGCTACAAAAAATTACTACAGAAATTAGAGAAAAGAGAGTTTTGAGAGCACTGAAGACCGGGAATGAGGGCTGCCGAGTGCTACGGCTGGTTGACTAAGAGTGTCCCCATTATCAAAATGATTCGGGCAGACACGAGCTCCTGTGCGCACCCTCCGAACAGGCTGGGTGCGAGCTTTAGCGTGACTGAACTAACCTCTCCCGCTGTCTGGTGGGGCTCGTTTGCTGGGGCTACAAGTCCTGCACCCACTTTGGCCCTGTGACATCCAGACCAGGGCTTGCTCGTGCCTGGCCAGCTGGGAGCATGGGCGGAGCTTGTTCACATCTGGCTGGGCCCGTTTCATACAGATGTGCCCCGAGGGAAAGAGATGGTGCTTGATTAAATACAGCTAAAAAAGCTCACGCTGCCAAAGATTTTCCTGGAACCCCTTGTAGGCAGAGGCCTGGAAACACCAGAGATTTCTGTGTGACCGGGTCACAAGACATTTTAGATAAATAAAACTGAACTGATTGTACAAAAGCTATTTTTGCAAAATGAAATCTGTTTCAGAAAACTGGGACTTCAGTTGCTGCTTGTTTCTTGGCAGCAGAACCCTAACGCCTGTGATGTGCTGCCACTCATTTCTGGCAAGCACCAAGTATGTGGTTTATAATCTGCGCTCATACATAATCAGTTTCAAGTTGTTTCTATAGATGCTGAATGTAAAATATTTGGATCAAACAGATTGTATTATCTCACGTAACTTGTTCTCTTCCATATATTCAATGCCACATTACGGTCTTTTTTGTCTTTTCCTCCCCCCAATTGTATCAGTTGATCCTGCGATTGGGAGCTCATTACAGCTATGGATTGTACTTTGGAACAGAGCTTCTAAACATAGAGGAAGCCCATCAGTGGAACAAATGACTAGTGGGTGGCATTCAGGCAGAGCGGCATATGCATTCTTTCTCATTTTGTTTGCCCTAAGGAAAGCTTTCACGCATCCTGCAATGTATTTTCCCCGCATCTCCTCACCCCTGCTGGTTTCCTCTTTGTCACCTATATTTGTTATAATGTTCTATATATTCTGGCCCAAATTTTGTCCCTAATTAGTTTTTACTTCTCCTTTCCTAATACAAGTTTCCGTGGGCTTCACTGGAACTTTGCTTGCCTAAGAATTAAGATCTTCCCGATTTGATTATTTCAGTAAAGTATCTCTGCAATTTTTTCCCCAGCTCATACTGATTTCACGGAAAATAATTGCTTTCTTGCTACCTACCAGCTTCTCCAGTCTTATCATCATAGTTAAGTGAGCATCTCGCAGTCGAAGATGGGTGTATTTAAAGGCCCATGAGAAACCATGGCACAACCTTACCCTCCTGTTACATATAAGATAACTGTGACTTGTGTAAGTGTGATGTCTTGTCAAAGGTCACACACAAGGGTAGTGACAACTAAAAATTAAAAAATACCCTATCCTTAATCCTAGTCCCTTTCCCTGGATACAAGACCTGTCTTGCAAATGCTGCATTTGCCTATTGATGCTTATTTTTTAAGGGAGAAGATTTTATATTGCAATTCTGTTCTGCCCCATTAAATACCTGCATATTGACCTGGAAGATTTATCTAGAAATAGAACTGCTGTTTTAGGGGATTTCTTTTTTAATTGCAGCGTGATTGCTAAATTAAACCAACCTCACTTCCAAAGTAGACTTAATACAACAGAATTTCCACTGGGCTATTTAATGCTGAAGCTTTGCCATTTCTTTGCAGTATCTGCTCCATCTGAAACATTTTACTTGATTCTAGCTCTTTGACTCACTGAGGCATATTGTGTTATTTAGGTCTAAAATATCTGTTACCACAGTGCCGCTTCCGTTGTGAATACAAAATCTGCCTCCACATGGTATCTCAGCTAAATGCTGTATTTTACAGATTTTAATTTCAGATCTCCTTTATGGCAAATACTAATTTTTCCATCTATGAAGTAACCCCCTTCCCCACTTCAAATCATGCTAACAGTCTTTTACCTTTTTGTTTTCAGAGAGAAAATCAAGAAAGGTCTTAAGGATTTGAAAGAGGTAAAACCAGCAGGTGATACATACATACATGAAGGATTAAAACAGGTAGGTTTTACTCATCTTCTTGCAATAAAAATATCCTCTGTTCTGACCCATTGGATAACAACAACAACCTGTAACATAAATGGATTGATTGCATGCCTCAGTCTGTTACGTTCAACGCTTTTTGGTTTCCTAAGTGGTCCCAAGATTTCCCAGATACTATGCAAATTCCAAGCAGAAGATTAGCCATCATAGAAAATTGCCATATGGAATTTCTTTGACTTGATCCTTCGCAGTAGAGACCGGTTCTTTGTCGTGAATTTAACAGCTAACGCAGCATACCAATTACATGGTAAATAGTCACACACGGCTTTGTAGGGCTGCGAGTCTAACACTGCCTTCTAGAGCATGTGCTTACGGAGAGTTTACTGCACAGATCAGCATTTTTGAGACAAACGGTCTTAATTTTGGACTATCTTAATTATCGAGTTCCCAACTGCTTGTATTTTCTTGAGATGCGCAGTTAAAGTCTACTTTGTGATTTTGCTGAAAGACTCAGGCCCTGAGGGTGAGTGCTTTCACTGCTATGGATAGAAACTCAATTTCTTCCTTTATGCCTGTGGAGTCAAGTTTGTAAGTGTGACCTGTGGACTGAAAAGCTAGGTAAACAGAAGTTTGTTGCCATTTAAAAAAAAAAAATACTTTGTTCTAAGCCATTCTGTTTGTATCTTGGAACCTACTGAGTGGCATTTGAAATCTGGGGGGTAGCAAAGGAAACCTTACGGTGAATCTAAACAGAAGAGAGCTTCACAGCTCAGAGGGTATCTGTCCTGAAAGAATGAAGTGTTTCCAAGGGTTGATCAGTTAGTGACCCCAGCGCTTCGGAGATGGGCTCACTGGTGACTGGAAAATACCGATGAATGATTTCCTTGTTAGTAGTGAGTTAAAGGGGGGCAGAGGGTTGTCACGAAAGATGGGTTTGAAGATGAGGCTGAGTGTTGTTTCAGATGCTATATTCACTTCGACGATGCATCTTGGTTAAAAGCTCAAGTATAATTTTAAGCTGGATAAATATTTTTTGTTTTCAGGCCAACGTGCAAATTGCAGAGCAAGGAGCCTCAAGGTTTTCTAGTATCATCATTGCATTGACAGATGGCAAGCTAGATGGTCAGATTCCCTTGTATGCAGAGAAAGAGGTGAGTGCTAGTTGAAAATGTGTGTTATATTCTGAAGAATATGGGTGTTGTCTGTTGAATTTAAAAATGCTTATTCCTCTGTTCTATTCTGGGGCAGGCAAAGAAATCCAGAGAGCTGGGAGCTCGAGTTTACTGTGTTGGCGTCCTTGATTTTGTACAAGAACAGGTAAGAATGTTACTATTTTACATTACTAGTCAGTACCGTGACACAGGGTTTTATACAGTTAAGTAACACAGAAACTACTTTTACTTACATTAGATAGTATAATGTCTCCTCTGGCTCAGGAAGCAGACACTCAGATGTGTACATAGACATAAATAGAATGTGCGGGTGTCGCTTTCATTACTGAGAAGACCTGTCGGAAATACCCTTGCTAACCAGCAGTTGCCAGCAGGAAAGGATGCAGGCAAAACCCCTTTCGTTAAGACGGCAACCAGATTAGGCTACAGGTCGCATGAACAGAGTAGCTATAGACAAGCTTCAAGCAGCGCGTGTAACAGCCACGGGATAAGAAAAAGAAAGAAGGGTCCATGTCCTTCACTGACTGAAAGCTCTTCCAGAGTTGCTATGTCCTAATGAAGGCTGTAGCTCCTCTTGTACTGTGAAAGTGACTTAAAAGGAGAAGTATAGAAAGGGCTCTTTAGTATAGAAGGCACTGCTCTTTAGTGGAAGGCAGAGCAAACAGGGAAGGTAGTTCTGAAAAGACTTAGGAGATCGCTACCAAGATACAGGCCCTAAAAGGTTTCTTTACTCTGGTGGTTTGACACGATGGCTCGCCACTATACCATTTTGTTAGTTGCAGTAGGTTGTTATAATTCCTCCCATTTAGAAAAGTCATAGTTAGCTGTGAGGGAACTAAAAATTTTCCTTCTTTGCAGAGTTGATGGGAGTTGTTTTTAGACATCCATTTACATTTTAAGGGTGAAGAGCAGTGTGAAGAATTTAGTTTGCCAAATGATTCACGTGTTTGCACGTGTTTTCTCTTTAAAGCTTGAAAAAATCGCTGACACCAAAGAGCAAGTCTTCCCTGTCACTGGAGGATTCCAAGCACTTAAGGGGATAATCAATTCTGTGAGTATCAAGCAATAAGCTTAACATTTCCTCAAGATTACAGCATACCTTCCCCTCCCACTTACTTTTCCAGGCAGAATTGGTTCCTAAATCAGTAATTGCAAAATATTAAGTTGTCTCCTCCTTAGCTTAGAGGTGCAGTTTGTAAATTAACATTGCCTGCCACTCCTGCAATTATTCATGCTCAGACCATGTGTGGAGTTTGACGACTCCATACAAACGTCGTGACTTTGAGAGGGATTCATTGAGGAATGGCTGCTATAGGTTTAGTCTGAAAAAATATCGACTGTTACTCCAGGAGAGTTGAGAACAAACAGTTAAAATCATTAGGAATGAGTGCCCATTTAGGAATTGCCCAAATCTTCATATATGGAGACGTATTCTAAATACATACTCTAGCCTTGGCTTTAACCGCTTGTTTTCCTAGTTGGTGATAAGACTTCTAGTGCCTTTTTTTCAACATGCCATGAGAATCTCCTGTCAGTGAGATGAGGCTATTCAACTAATTGCTCTGATTTGCAAGAAAGGTTCAAAGCAAGAGGAACATTTTGGTTGTGGTCAGTGGCTTGCAGTATTTTAGCCGTGTGTCAAGCAGACACCTTTGGTTGTGGGGGCCTAAGTTATTTGCATCGTCTTAAACTAAAGGCTTTGTGTTCTATGCAAGGTTAACACTGCTGCTGCATGTAGGCAACACAGTGGAAAAAAGCTTACTGTCAAAAGTCAAGTCAAAACCAATAATTAAATCCTTTTTCTGAGAGAGATCCCACTATAATTCATTTCCGTTTCCCCTCTTTTTTTTTTTTAATAAAGAAAGGATACTACTCACATACAGGATATTACAGAGTCATGAATTTATCACTTCCCTTGAACAGTGTGGTTTTTTTTCTGGAAGTTAATGTCATAATGAAACAACTTATTTTTCTCCTTAACAACTTATTTTTCTCCTTGTTGCTTAAAATAAGTGTAATTTCAGAATCTTCCTTGAGCATTCTAAAGAGATATAATCAACCTTTTCATGCAGTGACATTTATTTTCCAGAAAAGACAGTACACCCCATGTGGTACTCCTTTTTTAAAATCTCATTCTATGCCATTTTAAAAACTTATAAGAATCAGTTATTTTCCTAGTGTGAAATGATGCAACGTTGAAGCCACTAGTGATAGACTTATTTATAAGAGCTGAAAGTTTAACCCCAGTTGATTGCGTAAAGTTTCCCTGGATACTGCATTTCAAAACGTGTGTCAAGACGGAACTCGATAAAGGGCTAAAGACATTTGTGTTTGGAGTTTCCCCTCCAACAAGGGTCACTGACCTGCACATGGGACCCGTCCAAGGAGTCAGGTTTCTACACTCTTCTTGTTCGTCGAGGAAGCAGGAGTACGATCGCTTGAGATTTCCAA
Organism: Himantopus leucocephalus; assembly: GCA_003993805.1. NCBI lineage: Eukaryota > Metazoa > Chordata > Aves > Charadriiformes > Recurvirostridae > Himantopus > Himantopus leucocephalus. Next base: position 52,504,257 of record RSEF01000004.1, on the reverse strand, counting down.
AGAGCTCAGTTGGAACAGTCTGTAATTCAAACACACAGAAGATTGGCATAACCTGTAGATTATCCCATTATCCCCCATTCTCAGCCAAGATATTTTTGGGTAGTCTTTGGCTAGTAGTAGTGCCAGTCTGCCTCTTTTATACTTCCCAGGAGCTTTCAAGCACCACCTTTTTTTTTTTNCTTTTTTTTTTTTTTTTTTTTAATGTGGACAGAGTAAGGGAAGCTTTTCTGATCAGGTTTGGCAGATGGTGTTTGCACAAGCCTCAATCCAGCTTCTTCTGGCACTTGCGAAAAAGACGAGTGTAAAAATCCCAGATTTGTGCGTATCAGTGCTGTAGAGCAAGCAAAGTTGGACATCACGGCAGCACCTTGTTTTAAAATAACAGCTAAGCATTCACAGGGACTGTACCAAGCAAACTTCAGGTGCATTGTTCTACAGCTTAAATGCATTGTCTGCTCCTTTAAACTGTGACTGAATGCTTGATTTGGTTAGGGCTTTATTTAACAGACTGCAGCTGGAATAGACATTTCAACACTTGGCTCACTGCGTATTTCTGTCCATAAAGAGACTCTTACGTTGTGGCTGTCAGGGCAGTGGAAAGTGTTTTTGCAGATAAAAGGAGGGAGAATGAGAAGGCCTTTCCAATATAAAACATATCAACTGACTTCAGTCTTTCCCGCATCAGTCCGATTTGTTGGGATAAGGGATCAAACAAAACCAGAGAATGCTAGTGATTTGATAGCTCATGAGAGCTTTTAGAGGCTTGAATATTGTTTATAGCTTTCCGAAAAGCACTGAACCTAACTGCAGTTTCATTTAGCTGTCAAGGCATTTGAAACTCTTCTTTTCTCTTCTCTAGTAAGCACACTAAATGTATTTGTTGGAAACAGTGGGAGATTGATACCCTGCCAGTGTACCTGTTTTACCACAGAGCATGAGTGGAAGTATCTGTAGATAGTTTGTTTGGTTTGGTTTTTTTTTCCCCCCAGCGTTTTTTTTTTTTAATGCATGTGTGGTGGTTATATTAACATGATTTTTTGGGTAAGCTTTAGTTCTAACTCAATTTTTTTTTGAAGGGGTTTTGACTAATTGTGACAATTCATTCTCATTGCATTATAGAATTGATAAACAGACCTAATTGAACATGAAATCGTCACAGTTTTCCTTTTTATTCACAATTTTAAATCCATTTCAGTTTGCAAGTTAGCTAGAGAAGACAAGCTCAAAGAGACACTGTCATAAAAGGGAAACCTAATTTCACAACAAATAAAAATGAAATACCCACATCACAAACATGCACAAGTATTACTCAGTGTGTCATCAAAGGTACCATTGTGAAACCCTCCATGAACATTGTTGAACATTTCTTGTTTGGAACAAACAAACGTACTGGTCACGGAAATGGCAGCAACCCAGCAATTAAAACTCTCAAGCAAAACTACAACACAAAAGCGTTCAGTAGGAATGGTCGGAGGACCTGCTCAAAGCCTCTGCTGCATTTGTCTCTACTGGAATGAGCTGTGAAATTTTGGGGCTTCTACCAACGTACAAGATACGCGTTGCAAACTCCAAGAGACCCGAGCAGTCCATCTTTGCTTGTTGATGGGAAAAAAATTGATGACCTTTATCATAGAGTATCTGTTAGTACCTGCTTCTGCAGTTGTTAGAGGTCTAGGCAATTATTCCAATTTATTTTCTTTGGACAGATAAACAAAATATATTTAAACATGGCCAGTGATTAACATTCAAGACAGGTGAGATTAGCATTTAGAGAAAACCTAGCTCAGGTGTCGAAAAGCTTGCATTGTGTTCTGACCACCTTCTTAGTTGAGATAAAATCCCAGTGAAGTAAGGATTTATGCACCACCATGTGTTCTGTTGTATTTCTGTTGAATAATATCAACTAATGATTCAAAACACTGTGCAGCCTTTGAAGAGGCAACTGTTTTGTGAAGTTTCCAGCTCTTCTGGCATCACTAATATCTAATTTTACGAAGTAGTAACTCAACAGCATTGTCAGGGTAAATAAATCTAAGCAGAAGTCTAGAGCTTAAAATAAAAGTGCTGAAGGCAAGTTATTATGCTATCAGGAAGAGTTTACTGATGTAGTTTGGCTGATAATTACATGGGGTATGGCCTCATAAGCAAGCCATAGCAGTGTGAACTGTATGGGTTTGGGACCGCACAATTTGTGTCACCGTGTGACAGTTCGGTACTGTACAAGAAAATGAAACGCATGGTTCTTTCCCTTCCTATATATGATTTTTTGTTTTGTTTGTGTGTGTACCCATTTCATAAAGAACTGTTGGGAATTTATCATTTACCTGGTTAGATCCGAGTTGGTCTGTCATAACCGCAATAGCACCTTCCTACCTGGCTTTGGGGGAGCGTTGGTGAGGCTGCCCAGCTCCGGATGCAAGGGTGCTGAGCTGTAAGCAAGCTCGCTCAAGAGCGCCTCACTTGCATCTAACCAGATGTGGTCCTGAGCCAGCGCTTTCATTGGGAGAAACTGTGGGAACTTTGGGCTTATTAAATAGCTGAGTCAGACTCACAATTTCCCTAAGGGATAAGTTTCTGCAAGGTGACTGGAGATTGTGGCGCTGACAGCCTTGAGAGAGGTGGATGTTATCTCAGGCATCGGGCAAGCGCTTCTCTCCAATGCAAAAACCAGTATTGGACTCCCGTCAAGGAAGGGAGCAGGAGATGTTTGCATTCATAGAAATAGGAAATGTTGTTCTGAACAATGCTCATTTTAACTGTTTGGCCACTTACCAAATAACGAATGGAGGAATAATGAGAAAAAGCAGTAACACCGAGGAGCTGGGAGCCAAGGTGCTGCTACCGCTTGCGTCAAACACAGAGTATTTAGGCAAGACAGTATCTTTCGTAAGGCTGAAGTTTCTGTAAGGTTCCTGTAACGCTCTGCTGTACATCAGTATGATGTTTTATGTCCAATTTTCCCTGTAATTTTTTCATGTTTTGCCCACTTTCATGGCACGTTTCTGTGCATGTGCTTTGCACAGCTCAGCAAATCTGAATCGCTCTTATGTGCCATGTTCTAAAAAACCAAAACCAGTGAAAAGATCCCTGCTTCCCCTTTCGCTTAAGCAAACACAAGTCCTGCTGATTTGTGAGTGAAAGTTGTCTGGTTGTCTCTGCAGGCAGAATTGGACAAGACTTGTGCTTTTAAAAGTTACACTAATGGCATTCACTTTAGTAACATTATTAGAGCGTGTGACAGTTCTAAGAAGACCTAAACACATTTTTATACTAAAGTAAGTTGGCAGCACTTAATACAGGAAGTTACAATGTATTTTGTACTTAAAAAACCCCACAAAAACTTATCTGATTACACTACAGGAACTGATACATACAGAACTTAAGAGGAAGTAGTTTAAGAAAAGTTCAGTCTAGAATTGTTTTATCTTTGTTACAAAATTTCCTAAGAATTCTACCTGAGAAGGATTAGAAATAGCATTGTTAAGCTCTCTTACCGCACGTTCATTTTGCAGGTGCTTAGTTTTGAATTGTTCATTTTATGTGGGAAAACCACCCTTAAACAAAAAATAAAAATTGAACAGTTCAGGTAAGCTGAGCAGTTGCATCACCCAGAACATTTTAGATTGCAGCTAAATTGTCTCCAAGTTGCCTGAGCCCCCCTGCAGCTGTACCTTGGGTACCGCCTTCAGCTGTACAGATCTCGCTGCCGGAGCGCTATTAAAAAAAAAGTAGGAAGCAGCTTAGCTAACAGTACAACTGGGAGGGGAAAGGGGCAGTACGACGGGAAGGAACGATGCTTGAAGAACAGAGTAATACATAAATCAGTAGTTCTTTTCTCTGGCAGAGCTTTTTTTTTTTTTTTTATGTTAAAGCCTGCACTGGAATGAGTAGCACCACTTGCTATGTGGTACCTTACCCCGCATGATGAGATTTCTCGGTATCTACTCATCCTCCTGGTGAAAGAGTAACCCGGGGGAGAGGAGACCTCAGTCCTTGTAGGATGTAAACTCCAAAGGTGAAGTGGAGTTACTAACAGTAATATTGAACAAAGGATTAAACACATGCAGGGTCCTTTAAGGAAAATAATGCATAAAATAACCAGTGGCAACCTCTTGCTAAAGCGGTATAAGCAGGTAGTGCTATAAAAATCTTACTGCATAATTGTAAAATTTCTTTCCAGTAAAGTTCTTGTTGATGAGAGAGGGAAGCATGCTCCGGTTGTGAAAAACAATCAGCGAAATCCCTCCAGCATTCAGATTTATTTGAGCAACAGTGAAGGGTATCTATTGAATATCCAGGGGGTTTCCACGTCAGTTAGATTGTTCCTGTATCAATCACTGCGCACCACGGTGCATTCCTACCTTTCAGTTACTGGGCTTGGTGACAGCTAGATCAGAGGTGCCTGGGGGGAACAACTGCGTAAAATGTACGTGGCAGCGGCACACTCAGCAGCTCTCGATACCTGACAAGTCACTTCTCATCTTGGCTATGGTGACAGTCATTGTCACTACACTTGTACCGCAGTGCCTCGGCAGAGAGGGCCACACAGGCCACTGACAAGACTCGGTGAAAAGCAGGCTGGTACGCCTTACAGTCTAACGGGAAAGTCAGCAGGGAGAGAGGTGAGCGACCCATGTTGGACAGCGAGGTGGTGCCAGAGCGGGGAAAAGAACAGAGTCTAACAAGTGGTAGTCAGTTATGCTGAGGTAGGCAAGAGCTGTTTCCTGTGAAGAACAGTTTTAAGCCTTTAAGTTCATAAAGCTTACTGCAGTGACTTTACAAAAACACGGTCCAGCCTCTCTCTGTGAATCTCTGATGCCTTCTGCACTAGATACGCTATCAGCGACGCTTCCTTGGTCTGACCTGGCTTTCGCACTGGGGTGACAGTGAGTTATTAAGCTCATCGCAGTCAGTCAACATCTCCCACTGTTACCTGCTGTAAGGCAACAAGACAGCTTGGCGGAGTCCATAGTTACGGAGAGTGGGAAACTTAACAACTGCAACAAGGTTAGGCGTTCCGGTAAACGTGCAGTATCTGCAAGGTGAACATTTACTGAGCCTCTTCCGTCTACACTACTTGTGTCTCAGCAGCCAAGTTGCAAGCAACTTGGTTATTGAGTAGTAATCAGGGACTACATTATCTTGAAGTAGTGGGTACTTCTGCCCTGAGCCAGGTCAGCTCAAGAGAGCTGAAATTCCTCCCTACTCTACCTTGCTTACAGGATGCTGAGTCTGCTCCCCCCTTTTTCCTTAAATCATGTCTCTTGGCTGCAGATGAGGGGAGGAGGGTCAGCCAACTGACTGCACGCTGTTAAGATTTTTCAAGAGCAAAATCAGCTTAAACAGTTCATTATCAATTATACATCAACTTAATTGGATCATTTCCTGTAGGAAGAAAATATGCTCAGTTTATGCACTGGGAATCCAGGAAGCGAACTATTAAACATTTAAGGAGGTGGGGGGAGGAGAAATGCAACAAGTTATCATTAAAAGAATTACCCTGATTAAATCAGTCATCTTCTTTAATCCCCTTGGACGGTCTAACGTTCAAGCTGCACTGGGTGCAAGGTTTAGAACGAACGTTGTGCTATGTTTTCCATGTGATTGAGACTGAGTAGATAGTTTTGGGAATTACTGCATGTAGTTGTTAAAAGGAATCAATGGCCTGGAATAGAATGCTTTCTGCTCTACCCTTCAGTGCTGTGCAGCCCTTAATTTGACATTCTCTGACATATTACAAACCATATAATGTTCTGCTGGAGAGCAGAGAGCTTGATAAGCCAGCGAGGTAACTGACATGGTTCCAGTTTGTGTGAGCATGCATGTGCCGCGTGATTTGGATTTGACTTGTCAGCTATCCCTGCATGGCTATCAGTTCTGTTACATAAGGGATGCTGTAGAACTTGCTTAAAACGAAGCACTCGCAAGTCCGAATGAAATCTTGTGTTTCCTTAGTGATAAGTTTCTTTGAGCCAGATTTTCCTTACTAATTTATAAAAAAAAAGCCCGAACAACTTTTTCCTGTTATGGAAAGTAACAGTTTGTCTTGATTCTTATTTACATTACTTGATAAGTAATGGGTTTCGGGTTGTTTTTAGTAATTTGGGGGTAAAGGTTCTGATGCTGTTAAGATACGCATCTCTTATGACCCACAGTTTTGTCGTCTCCATTTGGTTTACGCAGTGACTGCAAATGAGGTACTGCTTAGACATTGCATAATTAGAATATTCTCACTAACCTGACACTGCACCAGGCTTCTCTCTGATGGTTATTTTATGCAAGACCATATGTCTCAGCGATTTTTTTTCTCCTTTAGATAGGGGACAGGATAGCAACCTTCCCCCCACCCCCTTTACCCTTGCTCTTTGTCTAAGGCTTTGCTGACCAGTGTGAGGAAGTAGGCTGAAATTGGCAGCGAGTTGTAGTTAAGAGCACAGATGTTTGGCAGCACATAGAGGTAGATCTCATTAGGTATTAACTGCTGTGGTTCCTTTGCCATGACTTTGTTGGAGAGAAGCATCAAAAGGGTGTTTCCTGTGAAAGCATGTGTTTCTTTCCACGTTATCTTAAACTGATTGCCTTCCATCTAGTGTGAGGTGGTCCTGTTGCCTCATTGCTTTCCGCACAGGTTAACACTGGGAAAAAAAATGGGAGATGAAAGGGCGTGCTTAACACAGTAGAGACATGTGATGTGGAACTGACCCAGAGATGTAGTATGGAATTTCCTTTTACCTATGGAACCCATGTTTGGGGTTGGTGGGTTTTTTTTTTAAATACTCTTTTTTTCATTACGTTCAGATTATAGTGACATGGATCTTGTGACACTATCTGAAAGAATGGAAGATTATATTTTGGAAACGAGCAGTTAATTTCAGGGAGTTTATACATTAGCTGCTGTCTAAAGCCAAAGGTGTGCTGTGAAGGCGCTTTTCTGACTTAAATATCCTGAATACGATTACGGATACTCAAGTGTAATCGCTGAAATCAAGGGCTCTTTTTATATTCATTTTCTCTTGTAACCTACTCGAGGCCTTTATCTTGAAGGCCTAACTCTACCACTGCATGAGGGGGCACAACTCCTATTCAGGTGAAAAACCCCAGCAACTCATGAATGAGGGAAACCTGTAACGATACCAGCATACGCACAGCCTAACTTTTGTCACCACCCCGATTGCACACATTCGCTTTCACATGCTGTAAACTGCAATGAATTCAGTATGGAAAATTCTGATCTATGGACAGTCAGCATTTCATTCTCTAGAATAGAAATAGCGAATGACTCTATTACACCAATTAAACACCTCCTGCTTTACTTCCATTTCCTTTTTACTGCCTCAGCAATAGTGAAAAAAAAGTTTTAAGTTATGGGGGGGAAGGAATAGAGTTTCCTGTAGTCCTTCCAAATGACTCATAGAAAAATAAAAACACATGGAAACATGGGTTAAGCATGGTTCTAATTCATCCAATCAGCACAAATGAAGCAAAATCATTTTAGGCAGTAAACTAAGCGTCTGTGTGAACTCAGTTTTGATAGGTTCTGCTTGACTCACTCCAGCCAGCCAGGCTGCTGGCCCAACCCAGCCTGAAATGACTAAAGCAAACAATAGTACAACACTGTTTTCATTACGCGTTCTTCTGAGGAGCTTCGCAGCTCCAAGCCGGGATGAAGCTCAAGAAAGTATTCGCTTACCAGAGAAAAGATGAACTCAAGAACATCGTTCCACACGCTCAGACAGTTTCAAGCAGCTCCAACCCAGAGCTTTTAGACCTGACCCACACACACTGCTGCAGCTGTACACTCAAAACAGCCTATTTCCTGCCTACTGCTTAAATAGCTGCTCCACGAGCCCCAGTTCAGGTGTGTGGCGTTCCCTCATCAGCACTTGGTGGGAGCCAAAAGGCGTAGGCCATCCCTAATTGGGAAACAGCTGATAGCACTTAACTATTACAGCTGGCAATCAAAAGAAGCTTTGCCTACGTGCGCAGATCCAACTGACACTAGTAATGCTAAAGGTAGTTTTAAATGCTGTTATATTATCAGGGTCCTCTCAGACACTGTTTTGTGAGTTAGCCATAGTGTGTGCCACCTCCCCTTCCTGCCCCCCTTCTTTCAGTGTGTTTAATCAAATTAAGTATCTGTGTTTTGCAGTAACAATCACAAGGTTGTAGGTGGCTAAGGAGCATGTTTACCACCCTGTCTTGATCAAGGGTGAAACTAAAGGAGATGCAGCTCTTGGTGATGCAGGTTTCATGGTTAACAGAGAGAGGCGCTCGGCACAGTATGGGAGGAAAAGCATCAGCTCTGCATGTCACACTACGAACATAGCTTCTCCAGTTTTAATTATGTTCATAGTTTACCATAGTTCCTAGATCTGCTTTCCTCATGGTTTGTTTTATATTGCTCGGTACATGTTGTGTTTATAGCATCCCAAGAGAAAATGATGAACCCTGCATTTGGAAGGGAGAGAGGAAAGCAAAGGGGGTGGAAATCTGCACAGAGAAGCCACTGTCTCGAGTTTGCTGTTAGACTAGCATTTAAGGGTTTTTTTTAGTGCTGTTTTGCCATCTTTCCGAATTGTGCAGCACACATTTTGCAGTGAGTGTACACATGACTGGCTGGCGGCGTATCAATAGGCAGTGCTCCAGGCGCAAGCTCGGAGTGCAATGAGCAGGAGCTAATACTGCTGTAAATGTATTTTTGCACCCGGACTGTGAAGTGATTATATTGCACTGTCAGCACGTTTTGCACATGTCTTCCTATACATGGGTATAGCAAATAAGATTATTTTTTGAAGCTGAACGTTTTTTTCCTCTTTAAAACTTGGTTTTGGAAATAGCAAGTTAGATGTCTCTGTTTTATTACAGTACATACACTTTTGTTCACAGAACTGTATTGTCTTCCCCTGTAAAGAGGCAAGCCAGCCTGATTTAGGATTGGCTTCCAGTGAGCAATGATGTAAACAAAGAGGTACATGTTTGAAATGGAACCGTAGGGAGTAAAGGCCAGCAGTGACTCTGGAAATCCTTAGTTCAAAATGCTTAGCGTGCCAAGTCTGATCAAAATGCGTCAAAGAGCTCTCTTCCTCCAGCAGTTCACAGTTATACTGATCTTTTTACCAGGAAGCAAGCACCTTACACATCCATATAGCGTTTTCTAGTTTCAGAACAACAGACTTAAAAATTGTTATGGTGGATCAACAACGAATGCAGCTGTGCTGATGACCTGCCCCAAATCCTGAACTCAGTGTACAGTTCCGAGGAGGAACAGATGCCACACGAGTTATGATTTATGGTGCCGAGTGCTGCCAAAAACTTTTGAACTGCATACCGGGGCTAAGCAAAATCAAATGGTCCTGTGAAATAAATTGACACTTACCGTATTTTGTTAATTGTCGATGTACAGTTGGGTTGCTCATGGCTCGTTACTACTGCATTGTTCTCACAATTTCTTGGAACATGAAATTCATTAAAGTGCTGGAAGGGAAAGTTGTTGTTTTAGCCTGCATGTAACACCGTACCGCATGGTACGGCTCTGTTCCACAGTATGTTCTGAGTGTATGGTAGTCAAAATACTCAAAAAGCTGCAGGAGCTGTACTGCTCTACCGTTTGAATTCTGAGAACTTTTAAGAGGCAACAGCGAGGGTGAAAAGTGAGTCAAAGCAGAGCTGGGCGCAGGCCGGGACAAGTTAAAGAGGTACTGGAAGATGCAGAAGGCATGTTTTCCGTGGGAAGAAATGTTTGCATAAAGCAGGGGCAAGATTTATGAGAAGGTAAAATTTATAAACAGAGGTGGAGTCTGCAAAGACTATAAGCACTAGCGAGCCTTATGCCATCTTGTTATTTGGCTGCCTTTTTGCAATTTACTGCAGGGACATCTGCCTTTTCTATGCTAATGTGATTGTTTGCGTAGGTGTATTGTTTCTGCAGCTTAAATCTAACAAAACATGGTTCTGTTTTTCAATTCAGACACCTACAGGTCAGAAACCGACAATGTTTCTGTAAAACATCCCTAATTAAATTAAATGTTTTATTAATGACCAAAAAGCTAAACCACTTATTTCAAGAATAGGCTGTGAAGTTTATGTGAGCCTTTGGGAAACTTCTTGTGGGAAACGCATAGAAATCTGCCACTGGTAAGGATCGATATGGATTTTAAGTACTGATTAACACTCACGTTATTCAGAAAGAAAATTGCCAGGTGAAAAGTACTCCCAAACTGAAAGGTTGATAAAGTGGAAGGTTTTAAACCACCTTAAAACAACTGTGTTAAGAAAAAATTACACGTGTACTTGTTCATGCCTGAAGAAGATTAAACTTTCATGGAACACAGAACTGACTGTGGCTTATAAGCCTCTGAAATAGCTTGAGAGATGGAGATAGATGATGATTGCACAGCGTAGGACAAAGAGAAAATTTGAATGCCAGTTAGCTGGTTCGGGAGCTAAACAGTTGTGGTTCTGATAGCTGCACACGCTGCTGCTGTTAGTGAGCTGACAAAAAGCGTTTGACAGTAGGAGTCCATAAACACTCCTCTAAAGGACAGAGCCTCCAAAAGCTGCATTCATGTCAGATTCTACAGCACTGTTGGGGAAGGAAGCTGAATCTGATTTTCTGAATGGGACATCAACGCCTTGATCCAGCAAGAGACACCTTGAACTGTAAGCTAGGATCTCATCCCACTGTATGGAACAGAATATTCATACGCTTAAAAGTGACACGTACAGATAAGGAGCGCAGTAGCTGGCTCACAGCCGGATCGGGCAGTCCAGGAGCTGCTTTACGAGTGACCCTTTCCGAAAAGGAAAGCTTGTTTGGCCAAAGAGAATCCCAGTCTGCGCCAGTGAGTTTACATCAAGGGTGAATTTGCTTTTGAGTGCCCACGGGATGTCTCTGATGCCTTTATTCTGATCACTTTTCCTCTCAGAAGTACTCTGAAATCATTAGCTTGCATTACTGAGAAACGCTACGGAAACTGTACAGTATCCATGCACTTAATGGCTATAAGATGCGATTTCCCTCAGAGCCTCAGAAGCTCTTCTGCCTTCGCTCAACCCTCAGAAGCTGTGCCGGGCAGTTTTTTCAGCACTGAGCATCAGCTGCGTTCATGCTCCTTGTTAATTGAGGTAGCTGTTGTAAGAACTGTTCATAGAAAGTGTCGTAACAACATTTTTTTAATCGGAGGTGCTGGGCTGCTGCTGCTGCAACACAGCAGTGATGTGACAAACTCTGCCGCACCGGGTTTCCTCAGCAGTCTGTTCTCATTGTTGGACAAGAGGATGTCGGGGACCTGAATTTCCTGTCTCGTTTTCTTAAAGTAGAAGAGAGCAACTACCTCAAAAAGCAGAACTCTACTGCTTTCTCTTTTTCCAGCAGCCACAGGTGCTTCCTAACGAGTGTTAAAATGGCAAGCCCCCACCTGTGATTTTGATGTGATCCTCTCAGGTCTGATTAGCCCCTGCGTTTGCAGCTGTACCGCGTTCCTCCTCCCACAGCCCGTCTCAGACCTGGAGGAACCAGTCTGTCGTTCCCCCCCAGTTCTCCATTTCTCAGTCTGCAAGACAACAGGGCACAGGCTCTCTGGCTCTCAACTCTCACTGGAGTCTCAACTCTATTTTGCACTTTGGTTTGTGGGGAGACGTGGCTTTCAGGGAGGCGGCTGGACGGAAAGCCTTTGCAGGCCTGGGAGAAGAGCGCCCTATATTTGGTGTGCAGCTCTGGAAATGAAATGGATGACATCAACTCTCTGAATCTCCCCTGGCATGCTGTTAAACTAAGGCAATTTATAGTCTTATTTGAATTTATTTTATGTCGGCAGAGTGTTTAACTGTGCTATCCAAGGATGGCCTTATATAGCAACTATTGCAACTTTTCGTGAGGGCAGTAGGTTTCTAAATAATGAATTTGCAATGCCAGATCATTCTCTGATTATCCTGAACTGGCCAAGAGGGAGTGTAGGACAGATTTTTGTAGAGTTCATTTCAGTCTTGCTGACTGCAGCCCAGGTTTCCACAGCAAGGTAGTTTAAACATAGTTTTAAGTTTTTAAAAGCGGGGGGGAGAGGAGGGGGAAGGGAGGTGAAGTGATATGCATGCTTTGGTTTGTACGTTAGCATTGTTAAATACAGTTCCCCCCCAGTTTATTCTTAAATCCAAAGCGAGTTAAGCATGTCCAAATAGGCTCTTTTCCTGTTTTATATTGCATTTGGAAATACAGTGCAAGGAAAATCACTATCAGATACAATGCAATTACGGAATTACTACTTTCCAAGAAAAGACAGATTATGTCTGTCATTGTCTTCTCCTCCCCCTGCACCCCCAATACGTAACACAGCCCTACTTCACAGACAGTGGGCAAATGGGGACGGGACAGGAGTTGGAAAGTTTCTCCCTGTCTATATAGTGCTGCTCTAAAAAAAAATAATTATTGAATTCAGTGGGCTTTAATGCAGCCAACTGCTAGATCTGTACTTCACATTAAAGCAAGTCGATAGTCTCATTGACTTATCATGTGACTCATTCTCTTCAGAGGAAAAAAACCCAAACAGAACATGTTTTTACAGTAAAGCAATGAAATGCTTTATTCTTTCTGTATTTGTTTTGCACAA
>RSEF01000004.1:52474999-52487509 GCA_003993805.1 Himantopus leucocephalus | reverse complement strand
GGGGGAGTGGGGAATGAAGGGTGGGAGGGGTGGTGCAAATGTGTGGATTTTTTTCTTATTATTAGTTCTCACTGTTGGCCAGATGTTACAATGCTTAGCTATTCCTTTGTCAAACTACAAGTATCACTGGGGAAATTTTTCTGAGTGGAATGCTGCAGAAATTAGAAAAGCTCTAAAAGTAATTGAGAGGTAGTGCAGGCTATTTTCTCTTTGCTATCTGATTAAGTAAGTATGCTCACCGAGAACTTAATTTTCAGCAAAATATTCAGGACTTGGTCTCCTCTTGCTCAGTGCTTTAACTTGCAGCAGGGCAGATGAAAAGCCATGCTGGAATTTGGATGAGTCTCCTTGTGCTGCTCTGTTCCCTGAACTGGCACAAGGTAGATGATAGTGGAAAAAATGCCATTAATGGAAACCTCCACCATTTTCTATCCAGAAACTAAATTGGATGGCTAGTGTAAGTACATCCAGCTTCCTGCTCTAAGCAGTATCCCTTGGAAGTAAGCCAGCCTGGAAAATAAGCAAAAATGGACCTGTAGAAAAAAAACCCAACTCATTTTTTCCCTACCTACTGTCTGACTTTTATATTAGCCTGTCTTAAATTCCTACCCAATTGAACATGTGTTTCCAGTACATTTTCTTCCTTACTCTGGATATCATATATACTTGAATGGGCTAGCCAATCTCTCGTGCCTGTTAAATATCAAAAATAACTGGGAAGAATAACAGAATAGCACAGTAGTTTTTGGATAAAGGCAACCTGCATAAATAAATTCTGCTTGTATACATTTCCCTTCAGTTTCAATTGAAATTGTCCCCTTTGTTTCCTATGTTAACCTATAGCTTGCTTATTTACACTTGTTGCATAAATTAGCTTCACAAAGCTAGAATTTGGTATGCAGCAAAATTACTGCTGCAGTTGTATATGTATTACCATGGTGTACCTTTCTTTCTTGGAAAAGTGGGGAAACAGACTAGTTTAGTTCCAGGTGAATAACATTAATTGCACACTACCTAGGGTAAACAGTTGAGACCTGAAGATGATTAGAACTTAAATTTCAATTTAAGTGGCTGGCTTGCAAGTCAGCAGGACTCCTCAGTTCTATTCCTGCTTTGCTTCTGACTTGTTTACTGTGGGCATTCACTTCTCCTCACCCCAGTCTGCCCATTTGGGCAATTAAAACAATAGCACATACCTTCTTCACGTGAGCGATTTGAGGCTTGCATCAATACAGTCATGTTCGTAGTGGCATTCGTAACATTCAAAATCTTCTGATGGAGCGCATTAAGGTACTGGTAGTGATAATGACCTATAGAATACAAGAGTTAAGGAGNTCATTAAGGTACTGGTAGCGATAACGACCTGTAGAATACAAGAGTTAAGGAGGGATTTCTCCATTTTATGTAAGCATCAGAAATGTAAACCTGCTCTGTCGTGCTGGCGGGTGCTACCATCATAGTAAAAGTTCTGGCATTATTTAGTAGCAATGCTAGCAGCACGCACCAAGTAAGCTTACGGTACTCGATGGCTGGTAGGCTGCAGCGCTGTTCGAATTCAGGGCTGGGCTGAGCTGCCAGCGGTAGCTTCTAGGAACTAGGATTTTGATGTGCTCTGTGCTACAAGGAGGGAATGAATCCACTGTGGGGAGCATCCAGAGGAAGCTGGCAAGGATGGGCAGAAGTCCAGAACGCAAGCTGTAAGGAAGGACGGAAAAGTTCCGTTTGTTACATCTACGGGAAAGGCAGAATGGCCAAAGTAACTGTTAAGTATGGGCTGCTGCAGGGCTGAACATAATAATCTGGACTCTCCAAATGCACTTGAGACGAGAACAAGAGGAAAGAGGCTTCAAAATCCGCAGCGGATCTAGGTGAGGTATTAGGAGAATGGTTCTCAGTGTAAACATTTCTCAGGCCTGGAACAGGTTACCTCGAAAGCCTTTTAACAGCTTAGATGGGTGACACTGAAGAATGTCTGAAGCATGTCGCCTTTCAATAACTTTTTGAAATGTTTTCTGACACTGGTTTCTCCCTTCTCCAATTGTGCAGTCTTTTATAGCCATACAGCATGTGCATATCTGCTTTGCCATGGTAGAAATAACTCTACTTGGACAGGATGAAGCCCCCAAATACTTGCTAGCATCTGATGTGAGAATTTCCAACTAGATCTCTGGGCTGCTTCTTTTTTTTTTTTTTTGGCTTCAGAAAAGGGTGCGCTAAAGCACACGAAGGGAGGGGAATGGCATAGTGATGTATTTATTATACGTTGCAGCGTAAAAACACAATCTGCTGTATGGGATCTTGCCAGAGGCCTGCTACAACTCACTCGGGTTCTCGTCTTCAGCAATGGACAACAGCAAATGTTTAGGGGGTAGCATCGGAAGGAAATGGGGAAATTTAATGTTATCCTTCCCCTGATACGCAATCTCATGCTTTGCAGCCCTGCGCTGGGCTGCAGGTGCTGTTGTCTCAGAGGAGACGTAAAAGAGAACAGCGGAGCTAGGATGGACAAAAAGGCAGGAAGGGCACTTTGAGCAGTAGCAGGAGGAAGGAGGTGGTCCCAAGAAAAGGAAAATTGTTCCTGTGTCATTGCACTCTCCTCTGTGAAAAACCGGCAGTCTCTCAGCAGAATCCTGACCGTTTGAAGGCATAACAGAGGGTACCTGCGCGAGGATGTACTTTAACGTTAGTTCCCCTTACTGGTGGACTGGGCTCGGCTTTGGGACCAGCCTCAGAGCAAACCGTTATTTTGTCAGTTCTTCTGGTTTTAAAAGATGCATTTGGCACGTTTCTCTTTTTGCATTTATAAAGAACCATTACCAAATGCTAGAAAGGAAACCTGCCAAATGTAGCTGTGGGATAGAAAAATAATCTATGAAACATACCATTAAGACAAAAACATATGGCAATGTGCTAATCCCTCTTCCCCACCTCACAACTAGCCCCAAATCTAGGCCAAGCAGTCAGTGCAGATTATAGCACATAAGAAAAGCTCATTTATGCTAACAGCTCCTCCTTCAGCTGCCCCTGAACTACTTCTATGTCTGCCTGTTCCTTAAACGCAGGACAGAGTCATCTCCAAGTTTATCTGGCAGATCATTTATCTGCTCTCCCCCCTCATCAGGAAATAGGCCGTCCTCGCAGGAACAGCTCCAGTGCAGAAATTAACAGTCCTACCATGGGGAAGCTGGGGAGGATTGTTCTGCACACAGGAGCAGAACTGTCCCCAGTTTTCCAAAGGCATGAGGTAAAAGAGCTCCCTCCTCTCCTTTTCACCACTGCAGAAAAGGAGTGCTCTGCTGGACACAGCGCTCTACAAATAGATGCTTTATAATTTTAAGAGATTTGCGAACAGCTAGAGACTCAAAAGCATAAGAAACACTGGAGAAACAGGCACTCCAATCAGAACTGATAAAATAGTCCTTCAGTGCAACGCACAGGGTTGGAGCTAATTAGAAACAGAACTTCATCTTCCAAATATTAGGAAACACCTAGTTATGTTTTCACTTTTTGCAAAAATAATCTCGATTCTAGGAAATTATCTCTCTGGAAGAGCATGAGCTGACTTGAATAAAATAAAGTAAGCAAGGTAACGTGGGCGCAGCTTTATTCCCTAACTTGGGCCTGCCTTGCTTGCAAGTTCCAGATGTTACCAAACCAGTAACCAGCATACTGCGAGGAGGGAACGGACTTTATAGCGTATTCACACATCGGCTTCTCATTTAAGCAGTACAGTGTATTAAGCTCACGCGATTTGTTTTTTCAGATGAAAAACCAAAAACGGTGGAATCTGATTTTCTGCTCTGCCCTGCACCAATCCTATACAAAAGCGGCCAGTAAGTACTCGAAACAAATGTCATCCTGTATTCTGCTAGAATTGGTCCCATTATTGCTGATGTTAATCATGAGGGGTTTTGGCTAGAGGCAGTCTTTTGTTGCTTTTATAGGAGGTGGTTTGTTGTTACATTCCTCCCCCCCCGAATTCTTGTGTTATTTCCCTGGTGTATTTGGCAGCTTTGGAATGGGCTTTAAATAGTCATCTGTGACCAAACCAATTTGGACAGTGCCTTAAAAATGAATATTCAGCCAGTTTATTAAACACTGAAAAGGTTTGGCTTGTCATAAGTTTTATGCAGATTAGCTGTTCTAACAGGGCATAATATGCTCTCTTCTGGATAATCTTTAGGCTCATTGTTAAATAGATTACATTATCACTGACACTTACAAGCTATTATTAAAATTATGTGTCAAGATGCGTACCACTGCTCAACATGTAATGATAAAACGAGGCACTAATTTAACAACGGCAGCGATCTCGTAACAGCACTGTGGCTAAACTGCAGTTGTAGCCTTATTCTAAGTGTCACTGGCCATGGCTGCACATTGCTTCTGGCCCTTTGAGACTAATCCTTCCCCCCTCCTCTCAAATTCAGACATGCCCTAGGCTTTTGAGATCACTTCAACTTCATTGCTCAGATTTGTGAGCTTCTAAGATAATCACAAGTCAGAAACTGCATGTCAGATTTTGGCTCTGTAGGAGGGCGAAGGCTTTCAGGCTGTTGACTTTCTCCCTGTTTGGCAAGTAGTTCTTCTCACAGTTATTTGGGATGGGGCTCATATTAACGCAGTAGGAAGCACAACAGTTCGTTACAGCTCTGAACTGTTACTTTTCTGTAGCACTCCTTCGCAGTTTAAGAACCAAGCATACTGCATAGATGATTTTCAGTACTTTTCTGAGTTAAGCAACTATCGGCCGCCTCAGTTGTGCTGTGAGACGGATAGCAAAACCCCAAATACACATCTGTTTTGCGCGTTAAATGGCAACCGGGAAGAGAAAAGTTGGAAAGCGGTAGAAGAAAAAAACTTCAGTGATTAACCCCAGTGGAAGAGAGTGGGGTGAATCACTGCAGAGGAGCTGCCGCGTAGCCTCTGTGCGGCAGCCAAAGCTCCGCTCTGGGGAGCGAGCACTGGTTTATGGCAACGCTGGGAAAGCATGGAGCAGAGTTACATGGAGAGCAGAGGAAGGGGATGAGCTTTTAATGCTGTTATGTTTTCCTGATACTCAAGTTGCCTTTTACGTAGCTATGCAAAATACTGATACTTTCCTGTGCACGGCAGGAGTTTGTTAGACCTATGCGCCTGTCTATTAAACAGTGCGGTTGCACTGGTTTTGGTTGAGCTAGGCTGCATGTGCTTCTGTGCCAATTGTACAGCAAAACAGCTGTAACGAACTGCTGTCTTAGCTAAAACAAATCAGCACCACGTGCAGCTGTAAGAGAACCAATTCTGTCATCAGAACTGCGTAAATCAGTCAGGTGAAGAACCCCTCCTCTCCGTGCCAACTATTTCAGTGGCGTTACCTTACAGCAGAACACCAACAGCAAATTAGGCGCCCAGTGTTAAGCACCCCAAGACCTGAAACTGTAAATGCTTTTCTGCACACTGTTAGTCTGAGAGTATGTAAACAGCCTGTCCTGCCAAAGCAATGTGGAATGCACGGAGTATTTACATAGATTAAAGCATAGTGGAAGGTATTTGAACACGCTGCGTTTTCTCTTATTCTGTGAAGAGCTTGTTTGGCATTATTGAAACGTACAACTCTCCACATCGTAATGGCAGCGTATACCAAGCACCTTACTACAGCACATTTCTTCTCAGCAGTGCTTGTGAGAAAGAATGCATGAACAATACACATTAAGTTGTACAGGTTCACAGGAAAAATTTTTTTCAAAGGTTGCTGTGTGAAATATACTTCCATAACATGATATTGAAGTAGTTACAGCTTTGGCCCAGAGATAAACAGTTTGCTATGCAGAAGACTGACAGCTATGAGAGATATTTACATACTTGAACTCTTGACTTTCCATTGGCACAGCTCAGACTATTGCTGGATAACTCCCAGTAATTCCTCATGTAGCGGAGCTAATATTAGTCGCTAGTGTAGCAACAACCGGTCTGCTCTTTTTCTAGTTCTCTGTAGTGGAATTAAGAGCAACACAAGCAGACAAACTTAGCTTTGTGACTTTTAAACCTGCAGCTCTGTTTTTGGGTAAATGGTAAAAATTCACTTTTAGCCGTTTTCATTGTATTTTTCTAATTGGAGACACTTTTTGTTGACTGATGAATTTTCAGTTTTCGCATGCAGAACAATAGAAACCCATGTGGAATAGATACAATGCCAAAGTACCCGAGATGTTGGGTTGGTAAACCCTGGTCTCCTGGGTTTATGCTATTGCGTATTTCTACTTTCTTTCCAACTGCTGGCTGCATTTAGCTGGGAGCCTCCGAAATGCCAGCTGTAGATGTAACCAAGCATTCTTTTCAAAGCCTGTTTTTTCACAGTACCATGTAGCAGATGGATGCGGTATCCTTAGGATATGTGACAACATGACTGTGCTGCTTGTGCCATTTAAAATACCTTCTTGTCGTGCCACTTCTGAAGGGCAAAATTACATAGTCTGCTGATAAAAGCAGCTCATTTTAAAAGACCCCCGATTAGCTAACAGATGAAAAGTACTTGGGAGTTCTCCATGAGCAGCCTATGCATTTTAACAAGTGTTTGAAAATATCGCGATAATCGAGAAAGGAGAAGTACCATGTACGCTCTGCAGGAAGAAGATGAGAGACAAACCCAAGTTCAGTTGCTTTGCTTCATGTACTTTGAGATACCACTAAAGGGACTCTGATTCTACTACATGGGCCATTTAAAAGCCAGAGATTATTAGGGTCCTGCAGAATATTTGAGAACATTAGTTCCCCTTTTTAACTCATGCTTGAATTTGCTGCCTTGCCACAGTTCAAGGGAATCAAACTGAATCAGAGATTTCGTCGACCTGTCCTTTACTTTAGATGTTTCTCTAGTCACTGTACTTTGGAAAGAAAACAGAGCTCATGTCTCTTTGAAGACCAGTACAGGAAAAAGTGTTATATTTTTATAAGTCTACGTTCTTGTGCTGCCTTCACTTTTGTTCTCTTCCTTTTTGTCCAAGCTGCTTGAGTACACATTCAGAAAATATATCTGTAGGGTTGACTTCACAAACCGATGGCTCCTGTTCTTCTAAGCCAGTGGTAAAAGCCTCTCTGCCATCAATGGAAAGACTGTCAGAACAGTATACGTTTTCTCAGTTCCCAAACCTTTACAAGTTCTCTTTTATTTGATGAGTGGGTGACAATAATTGAAATTTAAACTACTACAATAAAATATTACTGAAATTTTGTAGTGACTGTTTACATGTCTGCTACGTAACTACCTCAGTTTGTTTGAACTCTAGTTTCTCATTGGAGTATTACAGTAAGAAATTTTGGATTTGCTAGTGCCCACTGAAAAAATCCAATTTCGTCTTGTGAAGATACTCATCTAAGCAAAGCAAGAAAAGTTAGGTGTCGGCTGGGTGGTGATTTATTCAAAATGAACCAACAGGCTGAGAAATACCATTGTTCTTAAAATAGTTCCGAGAACGAAAGAAGTTCATTTCTTAATGCAGCTGCAGGGTTGCTGGCCAGCTTCCACCTTCATGCATCCTGCACTTGAATGCCTACACGGTTTGCTTTAAGATTAGCTCATAAAATGAAGGGAGCATTTACCCCTTGGTGCAACGAGATACATAAGCTTCTCATAACTTGAAACAAATTGACTAAGTTTATCTGAGCACACCTACAAAAAGGTGGTTATGTTTCAAAACACCAAAAGAAGGACAAACATCGGGTTAAGTGGGATCGCTGCTTTAAGCATCGCATGGTTTCCATCTCTCAGGTGAGCCACTGTGACACCCTTGCGGTGAATGGCACTTGACTCTGCCTCTCTGAGGGCTGCCCTAGGACAGAAGCGGGCAGTATCTTTCTCCTTGGGCTTGAAAGCTTAAGGAATAACAAAGGCAAAAAGGACAAACCCAAACGTGAACATGAGTGCAAGCGAAACCTTGCTCACAGTTACCTTGAGTTTCTGATCAGCTCACACGCAGAGATGGTACAGTCCGCGCTACTGTTTCTTAATGACCTGATTTGCCCTCTATTCAAATCATGTTGGCTTCAGCTTGCATATATCCCTTCCTACATCCTGTCCAACACGAACAGCTGGAGGCACTTAAACAGCAAAGATTAAATGGGAATTATTTTTTACATGGTAGGAAGGAAAATTACTATGCTTGTATCCCTAAATTCTTAGCTGCCTCCAGTTTCAAAGTAGCTGAGTTAAGTTTAGTCTGCAGTGTGCAGTTCCATTGAAACAAAGCACACAACGCGTGAGATAACCTGATGATCGCTAACAGACTACTTTTTTTTTTTAGGTATTGCTAGTAGTAAGAGCTCTTGGCAACAGCACAGGTTCACAAGTTTAGCAGTAACTTTAAATGTACTTCCTATCCAGACATTCCAATAAGGAGTTACTGAGGGAAAAATTAACCTTATTGGGCAAGTCTGAACATAATTAGAGACTAAATAGCTCACACTTACTGCTGTAAGAAAAAGTAAGAACTTTTGTCCTAGAAAGAAAGTGTAGTGAGAAATGATCTCTGGGAGTGAGCACATTACTTGATGTTTCTGACTACAAAGGCTACCTTGAGACATGCTTTTATTTGGCTATTAACCAGATTTCTCACAGGAGGAGCATGTGTCATTCAAGTCTTTGTTTTTCCTGTTGACAACAGCTGCTTTGCTTGTTTTGCACTCATTTGTGAATGGGATGGCAGCTCAGAGGGAATTCAGAAACACGTCAGCATTGTGTGGTTTCTGCATTGTCACTTCTCAGGTCTTCAGATTTTAATATTTTACCGTTTCTGATTTATCACCGATTTTCTTTTGGTTCTGTCTTTACAAGTCTGATATTGTCCATTAGCCTTTTGGAATAAAAAGATGAGGGAAGAAGGAAGTCACCATCTCCTTGTCTTACGTCGCACCTTCAGCCTTTAAGTAACCTGTTACAGCAACTAGTGTAACCACCCATTGCATCCATGTGTCTTCCTCTTAAGGAGTTTCTCAACTTCTCTACGTATGAAAATAAAACCTTATTTCGTGGTTCTGTCTCACTTTTAGAAAATCAATTGTTTTTCCACAACATTACTAAACATTGCAGGACTGACTTCCTGCTGTCCGGCTGTTTATATTTGACAGTTTGCATTACCTGCCCTCTGTTTATTTTTGTTTGAGCTAGTGCTGAAGCAAGCTGCAGTTCTGTTCTTTTTGATACCTTGTTTTTGTAGCCTGTGATAGCCTGAATACAGGCAACAGCTTTCTCTCTCTAGCCAAAGTTTTGGTAGTATGATTTTCATCTCTGAAGTACAGACTTAGGGCAGAATTAGCTGCTCCGCATGTTGCCGTGGATCACATGCAGGGCTGAGGACAATGGGAAGTAACCACAAGCTTCAAGTTAAGCCCCTGTTGAGACATGCTCTCAAAAGCCATGCTTAAGGGAAGCCAAGGTTCTGTCTTCTGGATGAGCTTGTAGCTCTGTGCAATGGGAGCAGCAGACTTACCAGTCCAGTGCGTTTCTTCCTCTGGGTTTCTGACACATTAACGTAAAAACAGTTTAAAGTAAAACAGTACTGTGGGAGTCTATTTAAAAAGTATTCATTGCAGTTTACAGGATGCACCAGGAAGTTCCTGCTCACTACTTCAGGGGCCTTGAACATTCTTTACAGCAGCTCTGCAGGCAAAAACCCCAACTAGCTGAAAGCCTGGGAGTTCATGCCCAAGCTGTCGCTGGCACTCTTGCCCTCAGTTTCTGCCTCCCTGGGAAACAATCTCTCAATACAAAGATGGAAGCACATGCTTCCTATGTGATTCTAGGTGCTTTGAGTGAAAGGTGTTCTGATGACAGTGGAACAGGGGTACTTTGAGGCTTGCTTTCCAGTTTTGAATTGTCATTTTTATTCATACCAGCACCAGATTTAAGAGGAAGAGCATGGACAGATGCAAGCAAACAGACACAGTGAAAACGAATGGCTTGTGGGCTCCATCCTGCAAATTACCTCTTTTGGTTTCTAGACAGCTGCTCTCATCTGAGAGCAGCTGAAAGGTCTTCTACAAAATGGTTGTTGTGGCAAGCTTCTAACAAAGGTCCTAACCATTCCCCCACCTGCCCCTACTAGCCCAAAGGTAGAAAATACTATGCCTTTACTCCATCCACTGCTTCTTATGACACAAACCTGGGAGCCAGGAACTTAAAAATCACTTCTGAATTCTGTCTTGGGGAACAAGAGCAGCCAGCAGTGTTTGTGAGTTCATTATGCAGGCAGAGTGCCACACGAGTGCTTGCATCTTCAGGGCCATATACAGTATCAGCAGAAGCAGCGAAGTCATCCTTTTCCAAGTTTCACCTGACTATACTAAGAAAAAAAACTTTTTCCACTGTTAATTCCCTTTTCTTCTCCAACACCTGTAGCTCCTTAGGCAAGCCTCCCTGCTTCCTGCCATGTGCGTGCAGTATTGAGGCACATAGTTAAAGCAATTACCTGCAGCATTGCGGTTTTTTATCAGTACACAGTGATCAGATTTCATTATTGTATTTTTTACTGTAGCTCCTTTGTGGGACCTTTACTTTTTCCCCTGCTTTTTCCTGTGATTGATAGTGGCTCTGGAGAGGTAAAAGCAGTGTTAAAGAAGTGATGCTTTGTAAGGTGACTGATGTTTAATATGTTTGCCTAATTAACTTCTGGCTAATAATTCTAACCCATTAAGTACCTAGTTAGTACATGTTTCGAATAAACACATCTGGTCCCGCAATGAGCGAAGGTTCTGCCTGCGTGTGGGTGACAGATGTGATGGTAGTTTCCCCAGTGCTCTCTTTTAAATAATTAACAGCACACTGGTGAAGTAGCCTTAGACAACAGCCTCAAAGCCAGCTGCATAGTCTCAGAGCTGTGTCTGCGGACATGTGCCTCATCTCCTTAGTCTGCTTGCAGCTATCACATTCCCTCTTCTTTGGTATTTTCAAAAGCTACGTGTAGCTCTAAGAAACATCCTTTTAAATAACTTTGGACTCTTGGCTTCTGCTCTGAAAGGCAGCAGGAGAAGTAGTCATAATATGTCAGGCCACCCAAGGGGCAAATAGTTTTGAATTCACAGGCCTCGCAGATTGATCTCTCTTACCAAACAAAGGGCATTGGAAACAGTCCCGCCCTGCTGTTTCATTACTTGGAGTTGCTGGGCCGGGCTTGGACACAACCTTCTTTTGAAGGAAATGTCATCTTGTGGTAGCTGCCTCCTTTATGTGATCAATAACTTCCTAAGCTGGAAGAGCTGGTAATTCTTAACCATCTCGAAAGTGCGAAAAGCTAAGGTTAGTTACATGCAGAAGTGACCATTCCTTCCAACTCGGCTGTCATTTTGTTTTTCAGATTTTGGCTTTTTGTCGTGGGGCTGTTTAAAGGGGTTTTTTTTCCCCCCAGATGGAGGAAGGAATTATGTCAATAAATTAAGTAAACAGCAGGATATTTTGCAAGAGGCTAATTTGCCCAAAAAGTACTTCTCAACAGTGAGACTTGAGTTCTTGCTTACAAAAGGGCAAGGTACGATTTATTTCTACTTGCACAGGTCCGTGAACCCTGACCATCCTGTGCCTATACCATAATGGCTAACATGCAGCTGTCATTAGTCGTGGTGATACCGGCTCAGCCTGTGACCTTTGTTTTGTAAGGCATCAACAATAGCACAGCTGCCCCTGCATAGCTGAGATCTCAAACCTGCAATTTGGCAAGAGGAACAGAACAAATTGGATAAATATACATAAACACATTGTGAAGGAAGGGAAAACAGAACAGAATGAACCAGAGCATCATCCTACAACTTGTTTGATAGGGATGATTTAAGTAGGCATATGGTATAGTTAAATGTGCTTTCAAAAACATTGGCCCGATTCTTCAAGCAAATATGAAATAAATATCTAAATAGAAAGAGAGCTGATACAGTATCATTAGTTCTCTCAAAGGAGGCATATGAATGCCTTTGGAAATGTGTGCGAGTGGGGGCTGGGCGTGAATGATAAACAGATTTACATTCCCACACACAAAGTGTCATTAACTTATTGTTAAGATTACACAGTTGTACTTCCTTCTAGCGCTGCAAGCAATAAGAGAAAAAAAAGGCAGGCAACAAGCTAATATTTAGACCTTATCCAGCACCAATTTTCACATCTTATTAGTTCAGTGTTGGCATAACAGACCACTGCAGCCACTGTAATACCTCTCGCACACAGTTTCTATCCAACAGTCACACTGCCTACAACACACATATTTAAGAACTGAAAATCACTGCTGTGCTCATCCTACATTGAGACCTTTCAATGCCGTGCTATTTAGTAACTCAGTAACAATTGTAAGTTAAAATTAGCCTTTTTCTTTCTGCATTCCTTTTTTACCAGATGGAAAGAAAATACAAATTAGATAAGCTAAGAAATTCTGAATGTCTTATTACAAAGTAAGTCTAAGCATACATTTAAATGATACTCTTCACAAGTCACACCAGGTGTATCTCCCACATAACCTGCATGCTGATATTCAGATACACAAAACCATGCGA
>RSEF01000004.1:52464868-52474899 GCA_003993805.1 Himantopus leucocephalus | reverse complement strand
ATGGCTGATTAGGCCCATTGATTTGATGTTAACATTATCCTTCAATGCAATCAGCTGCTCTTCCCCAGTAGCACTGGGCAAAGAGAGTTGACGTGAATCAGATCCTGTCCCACCTGCACTAATGACTTGCTTTGCAAAGTCACTGAGACTTAGCGTTTATTTTCAGCACCTGCAGTTAAGCTTTTTTTTTCCTATGCAAGCATTTTGTTCAAACAAAAATACAAAAGAGTATGGTTGTCAAACACTGGTTACTGACATGGTACAATCTCCCCCCTCCAAAATAGCTAGAGAAATAAACTCAGGTAGGGGGAAACCAGAAGTATGGCTGGATTAGGCTTAATGTCTGTTATAAATATTAATTTCTGAAAATATTTTAGAAATACATTTAGTTTGACACAATGAGATTATAATGGGAACTATTCACAGATGGAAACATCCTCAATGAATTGTATAGGCTAAGCGGCTCCTAAGACATATGGATCTGATGTTAAGATCAGTAGTAATTTCTAATGCAGTCCTTCACGTTCCTCAATAGGGCACACGGTGTTCCCAGAGCATTAAGAAAGAGTGCGTGAGCAGAACTAAGTGCTTAATATTATGCGGTGGACATAGTATCCTGAGCTGAATTAATAGACTAATTTAACATAATAATGACATTTCATACTCTGTTACTGCGGGTTCCCATGATTCCACGAGATCAGAGCTAATTCTTTGCTGGCTTCCAGTTCTTTCAAATTCACTAGCGCTTCCCAGCAGTGCAGTTCTTGTGTATCTCTGCACTTCTGTCCGTTTCCCACAGAAAGCCAAACCCAAGCAGACGGTGTATTGAACACTCTGCTGAGAAAGCTAGATAGTTCTGGGGTAGTAAGAGGTAATTTAAGTTTGTGCTAAGCTATGCCTTGGTGGGGGGGGGGAAGGGAAGAGTTTGTAGTAATTATTTACCAAAAACACCATAATGATTTGCATAGAGTGCAGGTCTTGCCATCCTCAGGAAAATAATTAAATAGTCCTTTTCATGGCTGTGTGGTTGGTGGGAGGAAAACAACTCTGCCCATTTATTGTAACTGCAGGTTATTAACTGTCCCCAATACAATTCCCATCGGCTCGAGTAAACTGTTTCCTGTGCTTCCCAGGCACAGATGACCCTTGGCACGGTGGGACCGCACTGAGTATTTGGCAGGCAAGGTTTGTGACCCTGCTCCAAGGGAACTTGCTGTGTCCTTATGCAGCCGAGGCTTTTGATCAAGGCAGAGCCACAAAACCTGAAGCACGGACTGGACATACCTTCCTCCGTGGCGCTGTGTTGCCTCCTCCTGCTGCAGGGATGTGTCCCTGGGCACAGAGTCAGATTTGTGGTCCCCGAGTGTTTGTTAACAGAGAACAGGGGAAAGGATACTCCGTGCTTACATTGCTGAGAANTCCGAGCTTACTGTGTGGGTAAATATTAGTTGTATCTGCAGCAAATAACAGCCAACGATTTCGGACTCGAGTTGGTCAAATGAACCCCCTGTGTCCGTACAGTGAGACGGGAGCTGACCCCACTGAGACACCACCGCCCGTCACTCGGAGTGCTGCGGCTGTCTCCCCTACCCCATAGCTGAGCATCAGCCATCTCCCCGTGTATGCCCCTACCGCTGCTTCTTGACGGTCAGGCAGAAAACGAGGGGCGGCGTGGCAGAGGCTGCCTCACCTGGCACTTAAGATTGCAGGCTGCCTCCTGAGGAGAGGTCGGAATTGTTTGGCAGTGGAGATTTCCCTTCAAACTCTAAACCATGAAATACTTACCCTGAATGACACCAGGTATTTGCTCCAGCTNAGATTGCAGGCTGCCTCCTGAGGAGAGGTCGGAATTGTTTGGCAATGGAGATTTTCCTTCAAACTCTAAACCATGAAATACCTACCCTGAATGACACCAGGTATTTGCTCCAGCCGCGAACAGTGGTGAATATTTCCGTGTTAAAAACCTGAATGTGCTATTTGCAGTCACAGTGTGTTCTGGTTTCCCCATCCTCCGGGTGGCCATCAAAATAAAGTGTGGTCACGGTGGCCCCCGGACTGTTGTGTAGGGGAAGGGAAATTCCACGGGGGTAAAGTGACAGGCATGCAAAAAATTACACTGCAATCAATAGTTCCATCAAACCCTTCACCCACCGCTGATGCCGATTTTCCAGTGTGTGATTTCTGTATACACATACATATGTATGCAAACACACACGTATGTATGTATAGATATATTTAGAACACGTGTACACCACCACCACCACCCCCCCCCCACTTACTACTGCCTTACCAATATTAACTGTGTAATAAAGCTATATATTAAATCACGGAGGTAGGTTTTTTAAGGGAAGGCACCCTTTTAAATACACAGACCTATTTTTTTTTTCCGTCCTACTATGTACAGAATTTTAGCTATTTTAATGCTGGCACTTGATTCTAAAATACCTTTGTCACCATAATTTTAATAACTTTTTGAGCAGTTGCCAGTTTAATTTTCAGTGCGTGAAAATTGGAGGTAAATTATTTATTACTTCCAGCAAATGTCTTTCACAATTTTATTTAATTTTTTCATCTTTTTTAATGGGTCATAAAATGGCAGTCTTTTATTGGCGACTCATAAAGTAAGGAGCAAATGAATACTTTGCAAATAGGTTACTGTGGATTGAAATGTCAGCTGTATTTCACAGGGTGTGAAATTCTTTAGACCAGAGCTGGAGTGACATATGGCAGTGGGCCACGTTCCTCTTCTGTAACAATAAAACAGCAGTGGACATAAAGGAAAGAAAGAATTGCAATTGTTGGGTCTTCTCAAGCTACAATTTTTGGTAAATTGTTTATTAGAACGGCCGGCGGGCCTTGACTGATGCAGTTCAAAGTTGCAAGAGTCTTGTACTTAACTTTGGTCATAAATAAGAACGTTTTTAAAAGCTCTTTTCAAACTAAGTTTTCCAGGGTTGATTCTCATCCAAAAAGTGATACTTCACAGGCAAAATGTAGGAAAATCCCTTCCACATTGAGCAAGGGCTATGAACGGTCAATAAAAATCACATTTTTTTCCTATTACAATGAAATAGCTTTGAAAGTATGGAGCACTGGAGAATTGCACATTCGACCTGTGGTACACAGGAAGCGGTAGGGCTTGTGAGCATCTGCGCAGCACGTTAATCACACGTGTGCTGGCTCAAGCTTCCCATCGCTTGGATGCCGCTCCGCTCCAGTGCTGCGTCAGAAGCGATCGGAAGAGAGGAATGTGCGTGTGGCGTGAGCGGATTACCAGCACCTCTGACTCTTGCCCTCGGGCTCCGCTCCCCCTTCCCCAGGCACGGAGGTAATCTCCACACCGTGTCCCACGCGGGACGTGTCCCACGCAGGATGTGTCCCACGGTGCAGGATGGAGGGTTCAGTGGCGGAGGTGCGGGTTGACCTGGGCGCTGGGGGACGTCTTCCTGGGCTGTTACAGCAACACCAACATTGAGCCTTCCTGATTCTTTGTGGGTTTTATTTGGGGTTGACCTGAGGAGACTCTCTGTTCCGCAGCGCCTTTCAAGCACTCAGCACTTGGGTTTGTTCTGTGCTGGGATGAAACTAGTATCTAACCTTCCCGTGCAAAACAGGGTTGTGTCACAAAGGGTCTGCTGGAGTGCGGGGACAGCCTGCCCTGGCGTGCATAGCGGAGCTGTGTGGGTGAGACCATACTTGGCGACGCCAGCACAGCGAGGGCTCTGACATGGGCCTCACGCCAGCACGGTCTTTCCTTTGGGGCTGGGGTGGGACACGGACACCTTCTCTTCTCGTCTCCTCTCTACGTAACCTCAGCAGAAGGAGAGGCAATTTTCCTTTAGTTTTTGGAAAGCAATTAGGGTACTATGAGCGTAGACCTGTAAATGAAGTAATTGCCAGGAGGTCTGGCCACACCGACTTACAAAACCAGGCATTTAGTGGCCACGGAGACATTTCTGAGGCGTTTCTGATCACCTCCACTCGGGAGACTGAAGGTATGGTGTTAGGACCAGCTGACCAAAAACTGGGCTGCTCCTTCCCTCGTGAGCGAAGCTCGACATGAAAAATCATTGCAGTCTCGTAACCCTTTAAATTGTATTCCTCCGGTCTACAGAAAAAAGTATCAGCAGAGGCCCAGAGATCTGGAAATGTAATGTGGTGGCAGAGGCTGGTTCAGCTCTTAGCTGATTTGGGCTTCACTGAAGGAACCTGACACTCACAAAATACTGACTGACGATCGCCAGTGGGAAATGAAGGTGCCCCCAAAATAGAATCACTGCTGAATGTCCTTTTATTTTCAAAATATCTGCAGTTTATGCAGAGTGCTGAGTGCCTCACATGTGGACAGTTACAAGTAAACACTGTGTGTATTTATGTATATGTCTTTCTCTCGGACGGTTCTGAGTGAGTAGAAGAAACAGGTCACCTAGTCTGTGGAAGTCCAAATGTGAAGGGGTACCGTGTGAGTGAATCAGAAGTACACATAGCCCATCAAACAGGTGGATGCTAAAGAAATGAAAAAAACGCGTTTCTTATACCCTACAGACATGACCATTTCAGGAAAGAAGTGGTTTTCTATGTTGACAGGTTCATCCTTTTGAACATGAGATAATTATCTGTATGAGTTCACTCTGTGGCTTCTAGAACTGAGCGAGTATGAGAACTCCTCTGAAAATCCCAAGCGGCTCCTCCCTGCAGCTGTGTATGGGGCAACTGGCTGTTCCACTGCACTGTCCCCGCGCCGGGAGCTGATGTGTTCAGTGAGCCTGTTGCTGGGGATATCTGTCAGACCGTCTGACAGCTAGAGGTCGGGGGAGTGCAAAGCTCGACAGCAGCGAGGTGGCAGATAGCACCAGGGACTCGAAACCCGCTCGTAACGCGGCCGGTGGGAGTCAGTCGGTGGGCTGTGGGCCCCGTTCCCGTTGACACACACGTGTTGTTGCTGCCCTTCTCTGCGGCCGCCTGCACTGCCAGAGCGGCGTTCAGGCGCATTGCCGTGCACGGGGGTCACATCTGTAGACCTCACTGGCAGCGGAGTTCGGTCCCAGAGGGCGACGGGACCTGGCTCAGTGGCACCTCCTAAAAATACGGGTAAACTCCCCATTTCAGTAACTGTCTGTGCTGGCCCTCAGTAACTGCCCTGAGCAGACTGTGCAGTACGATTCTCTTCCGTTAATGGCAAGTTTCTAACTGGGCATTTTTACCGGGCTGAGATTTTTGTGCCACTTCTGAAGATCTGTTTCCACCAACTCCGGCACTCTAATATAAATGGTTTATTTGTCATTTACCTGGTGCCTGAGTGTGGCTGTGTTCTGAAGCTGAGACAAAGAGCTTTAAAATGCCGGAGTTGTGTCCCGGAGACCCTGCCCGCTCCGCACACCGCCCCTCTGGGACTTGGCCAAGTCGCGTAAGAGAATAGGTCACAGACATCCCTACTCGCGGTTTTTCTATATCCCAGGTGAAATATTTAGATAAGTGAATGGAGCCGGAACGCAGCTCTCAGGTCTGTGCAGCACATCAGCCGAGCAAACGTTTTTTGGTGGGGCTGGAATGGCAAGTTACCTTTTCTGGTAGAAGGCAGCAGTGGCAACGTTACCACTTCTGAATCCTTCAGGGGTTCCCTGTTTGAGGGGAGCTTGTCCGCGGACATGAACAGAGGCCAGCTCTATGTTGCAGACAGCAGGGTGTACAGATGGGCACCAGTCCACTTAGAAATCTTAGCTATTATACAAAATTTTTCATACAAGCTGCTGAGTTCAAGGACATTTCAAGATCCACAAGATACCTGGGCAACGATCCGTTTCTTTAGTATGGGTTAAGATGTTCTTCGGGAGTGTTTTATCCAAACGTCTTCCCTTTATCTAAATGTTCCTGTTTTGCTCAATTTGCTACCAAAGGCCATCTAAAAAATTAGCATTATTTCTTAATAGCTAAATTAGACAAATCTTGCGAGTTTCAGCCAGGGCTCATCCAGCTCACAGCGGCAAACAGCATGCGTGCTAGCTACAGAACGCTGCTAGAAAAAGACTAATACAGATGTTCCATACGAAGGCAAGAGAGAACCGTCCCTATAAATGGAAGGAAAAATAGGTACTGCGGCAGGAGTACGAAGTTTGCTGCACGCCTCAGGGAAGGTAGAAGAAAAAGCCTGCTCCGGGCCTTAATGCGTAAGAGAGGAGCGGAGTGAGAGGTTTAATGGGATCAACTGTTAAGTCTTGAAAGCTGGACTTTTTCTAGGGAAGCCAAGAAGGTCCAACACCTGAGTCACGAGTGCAGGAATTCCTGAGATGTGCTGTCTCTCTCACACACTGACCGAGTTAGTGTGAAACGCGGTATTTCAGTGGGTTCCAACATCGCCCTTCAGGATAAGCCGCGGTGGGCACCGAGATTTTTGCTGACAAACCTGTCCGGGAGCGGGGGCAGCCTGGGGGTTGGGAGTATAGGAAGCACTGCTGCAAAAGAAGTGATTTGTTTCCTAAAGATCTTAAGGGTTACATGGAAGCCTACTTTTATGAAGATCTGTATGAAGTAATTTATATTATCATTTTAGTGGGCTTTGCAGTTTTTTTGTGTAGGCTTTCCTATACCGGAGAATGAAATGAAACATGAGTAGCAGTTAAAGGTACTGCTAGTGTAGTCAGAACATGCCTCAACAGTACTTCGCTTCTTTTCTGAACTTTCATGTGTGTTTTGTTTCCTGGTTGCTCAGCTGAAAAGCACGCGAGCCCGAGTATATGCCATTTCAGATGGTGCCTGCTAGTGCTGGCGAGGGTAGCCAGCCGCCGATGCAGCTTCCTTTTCAACCACGTAGGTTTGGGACTGGTAGTAACACGTCGCATAAATCAACAAACTGCCAGAGGATAAAAAACATTGTGAAATGATGTTGGAAAATACTCCTGACTGACGAGAATGCACACGGGCCAGGAGGAAGGATGATACTGTAAGGCAGCAAAGGGAATCGATTGGATAGCGGAAAAAAGCCCATAGGAAATCGACGAAAGCGAGCATCTGAAAGCGTTTTGGAAATTCGACCCCAGTAGCTGGCAGCAACTGTAGTCTGATGTTACTGGCCAAATCCAGCAGTTTTTCAGTAGTGCACAGGCAGAATTATTTTTGATCTCAGTGGGAGTTTTTCCCAACAAGAGACTGCAGAAACGGTTCCAACCACAGATAAAAGAGCTGAGGAAAACCTACAGTGCATTTAGACACAGTTAAAATCTGATGGGAAAGAAAGTCAATGCAGGAGGTATATAAGGATCTAGGTTCTTAAAGAACGTGATACATTAATTTAAAAATCAAAATTACTTGGAGTACTACATTTGGCTTTTGAGCAGTTGGAAGGGATCTGCCTGCGCTAGCAGGCTTTGAACCAAGCAATGTAATCCCAATTATGGCATCAGTCACTGGGAAGGCACCCACCATTGCTTAGGAAAGTTCAGAAAAAGTAGAAAGGCTGAATAGCGTTTATGTTCCGGAAACACGGCCGCAATGAATGCCCTTCCTTGGGCGTGACCAGGTTCAGAACTTGGTGCAGAGCCTGCGGGTGTTTCTCTAAGTCATGCTTTAAAAAGACAAGGCAAGGGGGAAAATGAAACGTTCAAGTGAGTAATCTTTCCTCTTTGAATTTGTGCTTAACTGAAAAGCTGCCATCCCGAAATACTGCTATGTGCTGTGGATTCTTCAGTATTTATGGGCTGAATTCAGTTACTCCCTTCCAACTTGAGCTACTCCACGATTGTCACACCTGCCCAGTCGTTAACGCAGCGCTATGACCAGGGTGCAAAAGGACCCCAGGGCAGCGCAGAGAGTCACTGGGCTGCACGTCCGTCACTTGGGCAGAAAGACGCTTCGCCTGATGTGTTTACGATGCGCAAATCTCCAAAAGGTTTAAGAGTTTAAAGACACCGATTTCTGCAGGGCCGCCTGTCAGGATTTGGGCTGTGTTTCAACAGCACAGCGTGTGCTGAAGGCCTTCTCTGATGAGGAAAAGGCACGGCACAAAATCCTCTCGCGCTGCAGTCAGTAGGATTGCTTTGCCAGTCAAACTCGAGCAGAATTGTCATGCTGAAATTTCCCGCAGCATTCCTCATGAAAGTGGCAAAGCAAAACAGTGGAAATAAAAAAAAATTAAACAGCACCACATTTTAAAATTCATCGCTAACAAAAGTTTTGGTACAGTTTGCTTTAGTTAGTGCGTTGGAAGGGAAGTGATTTAATTTTTTATTTTTCTCTGTTCCTATTCTCTTATTCCAGTAAAAATTAGAAGTAAATTAGAGTCACTCTTTCTGTTAGATCAATTATTCATAATGCAGATGATTTAAAAATGAGTTTAGCGGAAGCAACTTACTTCATTTTTACTAAAACTGAAAAAGAAATTAGCCAAATTAGTTAAAATAGCTTTGAACTCCATATTGACTAAAGCATTTGTGCCAGAATAAAAATTCATGACATATAAGAACGGTATAAATGATTAATCATTTTAGTTCATGGATATCTATATTTTTATTTAATTACATCTATGCATAACATAAACTGTCTGAATCTTGGGAATCCAAGCCAGAGAAGCTGAAGAGTCTTCTTATGTTTAACATTCACCATGTGTTGTTTTCTTCTAGGGTTAATTTGTAAAATGTAAACCACATACTATTTGTATGCAGTGATTATGTACTATTTATAGAAAGTCTTGACCATTTATAATTATCCGACATTTTTATCCATACTGTCTGCATATGACTAAAGAGATGCTTATGGAACAGACAAAACAATGTTATTTTTACAGTTGAACTTCAGTTTATTTCACGTAAAACTTTTTGGAGTATTCTATGCTACATGGAATAGAGAAGGGATTTTCCCTACTCAGAGAGCTCTCTATCGAGAAGACTAAAATTACTTCCAAACAGTAACCAACACCGTACCCGCGGGAGACTGTATTGTTCATTTCAAGCAGCATAACTTGAGGAAAAGAAAGCTCAGCCTGAAATGACCAAAAATTGGTTTCTGAAAGCCACAAGGTCCCACCCTGTAGCAGTGAAGTATCTTGATCACTTGAAAGTCATCGGAGGCTTCTAGAAATGATAAAGTAACCGCGTTAGTTTTGTGATTTCTGTGCAGTCACTTGTGACGTCTAGTGCAGCTCGGAGACCCCGACTCCCACCTTCCTCTCTTGGAACACCTCTGTTGCGCACTCTGTACATACAAGTGCCTCTGTAGCATGTATGCGCTTTTATTAACTGTTTTATGGCTGCTGACTGTTTTTTCTCTTTCTTTCCAGGACTCTGGAAGTCTTGGTGAGTTTGAGTGAAGGGCAATCGTTCATGTCCAGCTCGTTAACAATCACCGCTTCAGAGTGTGTAAGTAAATGGCTAACATCATTCAGCGTAAATCCCGAAACCTCTCAGTGCAGAGAACCTCAACACACAGCAAGTGCCCTTAGATGTTTAGAATGCACAAATGCACCTAACTAAAAAATACACCTGTGCAGACACATACAGAACATACATCATTTAATTAGGCATGATTTCTTAATGTGTAGGTACATACACATATATGTATGTCCTAAGTCACCTCCTTTGTATTTTGAGATGCGCTTAGAATCTGTTTTATAACACCAGTACACACAACAGACAGTTTTCAGCAGTTTTGAGTTCCCTGATGAAGTATGTGTGTGGGGTTACAGACAAGATTTTTTCTGCAGTTCCGTAAAACAAATCATCGAATCACAGAATCGTTGAGGTTGGAAGGGACCTTTAAGGTCATCGAGTCCAACCATCAACCCAACCTGACAAAACCACTTCTAAACCACGTCCCCAAGTGCCACCTCTGCCCTTTTTTTACCCCCCTCCCGGGATGGCGAATCCACCCCCTCCCTGGGCAGCCTCTTCCCATGGTGGATAACCCTTTCGGTGAAGAACTCTTTCCTAATATCCAACCTAAACCTCGCCTGGCGCAACTTGGACCCATTTCCTCTCGTCCTGTCACTTGTCACTCGGGAGCAGAGGTCGGTCCCCATCTCTCTACAACCTCCTTTCAGG
>RSEF01000004.1:52425473-52464768 GCA_003993805.1 Himantopus leucocephalus | reverse complement strand
ATTTAAATACTAGCTGCCCCAGCCTGTGCCGGTTATAAGTGAAAGGAGTTCAGTTTAGACTACAGGAGTACATCAACACACCATGCAGAGCTGTGGAGGGGTACCTAAGCAAGGACCCGATCAACTAAAGTAGATGCCCTTTAATTATTGCAGAGCAAAGATCCTACCCTTGGGTGCCGAAGACGCACCGTTGGGACGAAGGCAGGGTTCTGTCCAGGCTGATCTCCTGCGTGGAGCTACGTCTCCACAAGGACCTGCACCGAGCTGTGAGAGATTGTCTCTTGGTTCGGATTTACCTTGTGCTTAAGTCTCTTCCTCCCTGATGTTTACTTTAAGGGACAGTAACTTACCCTGAGCATCTTTTCAGGATACAGTATTTGGTACAGGCGTAATTGGCTATTGCTAGGGAAGGCTTGAGCTGTAGATGGGTAAGTTATTACTAAGAAGCAGCCCGACTTCTACGGGAGCAATAAAACCACAGCGCTTTAAATGTTAGTGCCCTCTGTTGTTTCCTCCCATCTCTCATGGATATTATTGGTTTCTTTAAAAAGAAAAGGTAATTTTAGGACTCATTGCTACAACAGTACCGCGTTCCAAACCCACATACTGTTGCACTGAACCTGTTACCAGATACCGACTCTTCCTTTCTTTTTGTTTTGATGTCCGTTTCTTCAGACCGTTATACTGTGCCTCCATTCTTTTCCCCCCCTCCTGCGCCTGAGGTTCTCACGTTACATGTTATTGCCACTTCTGGCTCAGTAGTTTTGGGCTTCGGTGCCGGTGTCCTGGACAAGAGAGGCAGCGTATTAGGGCCAGGCAGGACCTCCTCTTCCCTTCCGCTGAGTCCGCTTCCCTGGCAGAGTGGAGTATCTGGTTTCGTGGGACAAAGAACAGGAGCAAGGAAGAAATGAGCAGCCCTCAAACCTTGTAAGTGTTTCAGGCTTCAGAATCAAATGGAAGAGAGAGAGAGGCAAAAGGTGTTGCGGACAGAACAGAATGAGCACCCGGAGCCACACGAGCGCGTAATCCCAAGCGCCTGCAGGCAGAGTGGTGAGCTTCAGGTGGTTCGGGCACTCCGCTTCATTCTTGCTAAACTCAGTCTTGACAGCGTTCCTTGCTACGAGGTCCACGTATGCTTACAGGTTGGGGTAGGGGAACTCCTTTTTCTTTTTCTTCCTCACCCCCCCTTTTTTTAAAGGCAGTTCACTGTTGACAGTTCTTTCACTCTTCCCTCAATATCAGAACATATGATCGCATCAAGCTGGCTTCAGGCTCTGGTGCTGACATTTCCTAATGCCCACATCACGCGAACATTTGAAAAGTGTTAATGAGCAGATCAAAGGGACTGTTGCCTGAANTTTTTTTTTTTTTTTTTTTTTTTTTTTTAAAGAAATCGGCTCTCCTCCAAACTCGAGTCTTCCTTCTTTGCAAGTAAATAAATAAGATGCAGCCTTGCCTAGTGATGATGATAATAAAACAAAGCAAAACAAAATTAGGAAGTAATCCGTCTCTATGCGGGGCTAATAAGGCAGCAGCATTACTCAGCGTCTTCCGTATTTAAACAATCCGAATCAAGTCCAGGAAGAGTTAATTTGCAGTATTAAGATCTTCAGTACGTGCAGTTTCACACTGCGTTTGCACTGTTTTCTGCCCGAGCTGCATGGGTACCTTGGATTTCTCTTTTTTAAAAATGGCTTTCTAGTGATTTCATTTGAAATATCACACAAGACTGAAAACAATCCTTGCGTGTGCGCGTGTGTGCGAGAGAGAGAGTGTGTGAGTGTGAGGAGCCTGTGGAAACATAAGGATGCAGGCATTTACATTCCACTTCTGTCAGCAGGGGTGAGTATCTGCTACTCAAAGCAGATTATTTTCTCACACCACTGTCACATTTAAAGCAAGTTTCATTTTCTGAAGCTATTAGAAATAGCAGCTAATTAATGTATTGGTGAGCTTCAAATCAAGTTTACCCTGTAACTTCAGGGAGTTTAGCAGCTGGCGTAGGATTAGATCCTTTGCTCAGGGAGTCAGACCAAACCTGTCATTGACTCGTGACGTTTGAAGCTCATTGAGGTCCAAATCAAGTTTTTCTTGATTTACTGAGGTAGAAATTTTGATTCTGTACATAGGAATATCGATAGAAATTACGAATATATATATATATGTATAGGAATATCAATAGGCCTAGGGCCCAAGCAAACATTAGCATGCATCACAAAGAAGTTTACTATGCAAAGTTGTCTTTGCTCAGGAGAGACTGCAAGACTTCAGAATTGTAGAACTATAAAAAGGGGAGTGATAATACCATTTAATATATATTTATATAAACCCACAACCCAGCTAGGCCTTTCCCCACTGTACAGCTTGCAGTTTTGGCGGCGAAATAATCGTTAGAGACAGGCAAAAGAGAAGTAAGAATGGGGATTAAATAAGGTAAGGTGACCCTTAACATACAGAAAGTACCATTTTACCGTTTCCAGTCCTTTAATTGCTTTCACTGAGAATTAAATACCTTCATGCTTTTGAAAATCTTGCTCAGCATCCAAGCGTCTCTCAGAATCTGTCCCATGATCCCTCTGTGGTGTTGTTTCTTGTAAAGTTAGGGCAGTAATTCCATATATTTAAAGAAAAGTAATTTCTGGCATGTTTTTGCAACATCATAGCAGCAAAGGGATGTCTGGTTAAGATCCGTAGTTGACTTTCCAATCCACTCAAAGTACTCTGAGCTTGCTCGATGAACAGTTCGGTATCTTAAACCTGAAGGGCTGTGGAAACATGTTTCCAAGGGTGCCATAACTTATTTCTCTTATTTGACAGAATTCCTGTATCCAGTGCTAAAACTCCATAGTTTGTTTAGGCAGTAACTAGTAACTATGTTGGTGGAACTGTAACTTGAAATGTAAATCGAGAAGAAAATCTCTTGACTATTGGTCAAGAAGTATACGTTTCTTTTATGTATGATGCTATACATCTGTGCAGTGACATTATTTATAGGTAGTGGTAGAGTAAATTAAAGTACCATAATTAGTAGCACGGAGTGAATAAAATCAGATGTATTTCAATCAAGGTACTTAATCCTGTATTAGGAGATTTAGACGTCTGTCATCATGGACAGTTTTGGTTACGTTTGTATAATACTAAAGCATAGCAGAAAAAGACTCCTTTATATTCATAGGGTATTTTTAAGCAATTTCTATACAATATTCAAGCACAAAAAATGCCTTGATATCACTGAAGTACTTCTTTTTAGCTTACAAACCCTGTTTTCTTGTGGGAGAACGGCCGTGCATTCAGTTTTCATCTTAATCATCTAAGAGGGTCGCTGCCTTCCTCTTCGCCTCGCTGTACCGTTCAGTGGGCTCCTGTCAGTGCCGAGGAACTCCCTGAGCTGTACGATGTGCACGTGAGAAAGGGAACAGGAGGAAACTGGAGGTAGAGGCTTAAATATAGGTGTAAGTGAATTATGCTAGGAGCGGGCCTTGCCCAGGAACAGTTTAAGAAGCCCTGTGAACGTAACGTAACTCCCGCTTGCAGGCACTCCACGCTGAACAGTCCAGGAGCTACGTACTTAAATTATTAGATCTGAAACGTGAGATCTGCGGAAACGATGTGGACATCTAGAGGTGAAGCCTGAGCTACCAGAAGGCATTTCACACTTGTCATTGGGCCAGAAATTATCCAGCAGCATGGCACAAGGAAGCAGGCATCTTGGCCCAAGATTATGCAAGACCTCGCATAGACCTTGGGATGCTTTTCCTCCCGGGCTTGCTAATTAACTCCATAGGGTTTCATCACTGGCTATTACTTAGAATGACTGAGTCTCATCCGGTCAGGAAGCAAAGTGGCAGACACGTCTGCCCAAAGAGTGTCTGCCAGTCAATTGATGTTATTTTCTATTAGACGGATGGTGTTAATTTCCAGAAGGCCTTGATAATCGATACCCAAGGGACTCGGCAGCAGCGGTTGCCAGTTTGCAAGCAGATGTGGGCGACTCAGATGGAAACAGTTCACTGTTAAAATTTTCTGTTGCCTTTTGGATGCTGCCGGTGCAATTCCTTATGCTTTTATATGTTTGGCTCTTTCAGGTCATCAAAGATCCCCCTCCACCTCCGCCAGCTCCAAAAGAGGTATGATACGATGGCGCTCCCCTCGTCACGCTGGTTACACAATACCACTCCTCTTGTGCTTTCCTGTGCGCTGCGAATCCGGCTCTTTGTCCTAGCTGCTGAAAAAGAACTGTCCCATGGGAAGCCTTAAGCTGAGAGCAGGATGGCCAAAGTCCAAATCTCTGTTCTGTCTCAGTCATCTCAGAGTGGCATGAATTAAGCCCAAATCCACAGAAATACTTAGGGGCTTTATCCCAAGATAGCAGAACGTTATTTTTCCCGTTCTGCAGCGAAAGCAGAAGGACTGAGTAGCTCTTGTGTAACAGTCTAAAGATTCACGTATGACTTAAACAGCATTTTCCCACAGCTTTGGCATTCCAGACACTGAAGAACCCTTATAAGGGAATTTTTCTCTCTCTTACGGGTAATAATGCACTAGAGGATCTTCTTGTGGCGGCAGTATTTTTGCCCCTTGGTCTTGATTTAGCCAATTGCTCGAGCGTACTCAAGTGTACTCTGACAGTTAAGTCCACGATAAGGCACACTTCATTGAGCTGAGGCAGCCGAGAGCGAGTTTGACAAAGGTTGGCTTAGGAAACTGTGATCGGCTGTGTAACCTTTATCTGCAGATCTGCTGAACACCGTCTGCTGAATCCAAATGAGTAGGGCTGATGATCTGGCTCTTCAAAGGCATTATATTTTCTGTAGAAGAAGCCACTGCAAATCCTTTTCTTTGTGTGTTTTACTTATTAGTGGAAAGGAACAGGACGAGGTAATTGAATGATTGTTAGTAGAATGCACGGTTAGATTCCCCATTTGGACTTCCCTAATGGTCGCCACCAATGCTTTTCCCATGCAAAACATTAAAAATATTTCCAAACGTGACCGGATTTTGTTTGGAAATCGGTAAACACTCGGGGCACCTAAATACCTGATCTTTCACACCTAACGTGGGAAAACTTACTCCCTGTGAACTCTAGTGAAATATACTAAGAAGTCAGTGGGGGGGAAAAAGTGTCTTTTTAAAGTAAATGTTATTGGAATTTATTGACAGGAAGAAGAACAAGAGCCCTTGCCTACCAAGAAATGGCCCACAGTGGATGCTTCCTACTACGGCGGACGAGGAGTTGGAGGAATTAAAAGGATGGAGGTTTGTACAATATGGAGATGTCAATTTGCTAAAACACGAGCTCTCTGAGGCTGCAAATGGTGGAAACAAAGACTTTTAAAGTGTACTGAAAATACAAGGGCATAATGCGTGCTTCTTTCCCAGTGACATAAGCCTTGTAAAATTTTTTACTGTATTGAACAATTTTGACCTTGCCTATGAAAGAACAGCTTTCAGTAGTTCCATTTGACCGGAACTTTAAATAGCTGCCTGAAGACATGCTCTTTCCATCAAGCTAATGTGAAAGAGAGAGTGAGAGCCTTTTCTGAATGTTTTGGAAGAAATTACAGTGAAACAGAAGTCCTCCAACTGTGGGCCAGCCAAATGCGCTGACAATGGTGATGCTAAGGAGAGGCCTGATCCCAAAGGAACTCGCAGCGACAACAGTGCCTGTCTTTGAAGAGACATGATAGCATCATGTTAATTAAAACAGAATGAAAAATGTGCATCCTTATGGGCACGTCCTTATGTCAGATTTTATAGTCAAGTCAGCC
This sequence comes from Himantopus leucocephalus, assembly GCA_003993805.1. Classification (NCBI taxonomy): domain Eukaryota; kingdom Metazoa; phylum Chordata; class Aves; order Charadriiformes; family Recurvirostridae; genus Himantopus; species Himantopus leucocephalus. Next base: position 52,459,000 of record RSEF01000004.1, on the reverse strand, counting down.
TTTATGGAATTTGCAAAGCAGTTTTCTGCAGTTTTTAACTTCAGTCTCGGAAACTGTCTCTGTCTGAAACACTCACCTAGGCCATACTGATGTATCTTGATGAAACTTTAAAGGTATTGGCCTAAGAATCAGCTTTGCTTGAGTTCTTTTTAAATGCAGCAGTAGAACATGCAAGTTTAAGGCTGTGTTGCTTATATGTGCTTCCTTCAGCAGTTCAGCATTGCTAATTTAGAAGAGCTTCAGATTTTAGAAAAAGAAAACATTTTGTGCAGTGCTTTTCAAAGGCAAACTAGAAAATACTTTCCAACATTAAGAGTGACAAGCCTGGATTTCTAACGGGAGCCATGATGAGCCTCCAGGAGGATATCCAGGACGGGTTCCGGCGTTTAATCTTGGCAGTTTGTGAACGGGATCTTGCGCAGTGAAACAGAGAACTGATAGATACCTTGTGAACACAAGTAACATCAGTACCAGAAAGAAATGCATAGTCATCACATGGCAAAAATAAAAGTATTGCCTCTTCAAAGAAGAGAGCAGAAAGTAATAATTAGGTTAGAAAACTTTTTCACTGTGCTAGGAATTTTGTGCAGGACTAAGGGCTAAAGATGTAAACCAAATGAAATTGCTGGCAACGCAGTCATGGGCTCTTGAAAGGCACCTCATTCTGTGGAGCTGTGTCTCCGTCTTTCCCTGGGACTAGAGAGTACTAACAAATTTCAGGGTTGGGCGCCACATCGTAAAAGCCTCAGCATTTGAGTACGGAGCGTTACCTCTGCCCTGCAGTGTCTGTGACGGTGGGGCTGAGGGAGACGCTGGCTTGGCAGCCCGTTCCTGGCTGTTCCCACAGAGTGGTATCAGACCTCACACCTTTCACTGGCTCAAGAAGGCACACTGCTCGTTGGGTGAATCAGGGCAGAGCAAGTGTGGAAATGAGAGAGAAAACAAAAACAGTCACATGATGATGAAGGTGAGCCGGTCAAGGGGAGGTTATTCCTTACCTGACAGTTAAACCTGGTTTGTGTGCTGTGGCCAAGGAAAAACTTGCTGGACTAGCCATTACACTTCTTCCCTGTTTTCAGTTCATGTGGTAATGCAGTTTTCTGTTTTTCATTGTTTCTCTGTGCTCTATTCTGCCATTCTTCCGGGAGCTTGATTCTTCTGGCAGCTTCCTTGCATAGAGAAAAGAAGAGAACAAACAAGTGAACTTCCACTTACCGCTCCTATCTTACTTCTCTTCGCTTACTGTATTCCTTTCAGGGTAGTTACACATTCACTCTTGCCTTTCCCACTAGCTTCATCCTGCTGCAACAATCCAGAATAGTTTAGCCAGTGTTTCTCACTCTCCCTCAATCTGTCTTTTGGCATTGCTTTAAAGTTCTATGATGTCGTTTCTAGACCCCTCCCATTACAGGCAGTAAGTTTTTATGTCAAAGTCGCGTTGTCAGACTCCACAAATTCAGGCTTCTGGGTGAAGTCGCTTTAATCTGAAGGAGAAGGTCATTTTATCAGTAAGGGATCCACCATCTATCTCTAAATGGTTTTAACAGTGTTTAAAATACATTTTAACGGCCTCATAAAAAACACTGTAAAAGTACCATTGATCACAGTGAAAGATACAGATGCATTTTAATGACTCAGCAGGGCCTACTTGGAGGTGAAAGCACATTCTAAGATTGCAGAGAGAGGAATCCCCAGCGAAAAAAAGATAGCACTAAGCAAGCCAAACAGTAAAGTTCAAAATAACAGAGAGGTTCAAAACAATCCCCCTCCTAAGAAATGATGGTGAGTTACAGTATTAAAGACTAAATTAAGCTCTGTTGTACTTCACTGCTGTCATTCTCTACACTGAGATCACAGTGGTAGAAAACACGTGGTGGTGGTGATAAAATGACAAGATTTTCCTCCAAAGTATTTCATTTTTCTGAAGGGGGCTAGGTTCTGGTTTGCCTACATGTTTTGCCCACTTTCTGTGTCAGCATGTTCTACATACGGCTCTGATGAGGATGAAGAAGTTCGGCTGCTTCCTTCTCCCATCCTACAGCATAGTTATCCCGGCACATTATAGTGTCCTTAGCAAGACCTGGAGCAGTCTTCTCCCTCCTCCCCAGTAGCAGAAGACATGTCTTTTTCCCGGTGTGCCCCTTTGCAGTGGGAGAGCTGTTGCATCCCACTGTTTTTCTGCTTACTTTTCAAGTGCTTGAATGGGCAGGGAGCAAGACAGAACCGACATATACCTCCCAAGCAGCGTGCGGTGATGCTCTCAATCCTTTCCCTGAGGGTGGAAGGTCAGTCTTCTCGGATTTTTCTTGGATTCTTCTCTTTTCAAGCCTGGCATCTCCGGTCAGGAGGTCCCTGAAAAAAACAAGTAGATTGGTGGAGGCCTGCAGTAACGGTTAGCTGTTTTCCAGTAACGGTTTCATGATGTGTCATACATGTCACACCTACCCAACGTGTAATGTCAGAATTGAATTTCCTGGGTGTAGGTGGCTCAGGTCCTCCTCACAGGCTAGATTGCAGCAGATGGCATCATTTAGAAAGTCTTGCACTGAATAATCCAGGCCAGTTTTACAAAGGACTTTCAAAGTCCAGCCATAGCTTTTAGATGCTCTTTTTGGATGATGAAGTAAGAGTCTTGTCTAGGCTTGTTTCTTTGCACAATACGGCAAACATCCTTGCTCAGATCGCTGCACGGTGTTTCCAGTACAAGATGAAATAAAATTACTGCAGCAAGACAAATCATCTCTCTCACAGGGAGGGTTTTTTCCTGTATTTCCTCTTTTCTGTTACAGGGAGGGTTTTCTCTGTATTTCCTCTTTACAGCGTAGTAGGTACAGCCTTTTGTGGAGTGGAAACCTGTGATTGTCTCGCCAACAGCAATAACGCAGGTTTCCTTTCTCTTTGAACCCTTTGTACATATTTTAAAGACTTGTGGCAGTGATAAAATATACATTGCTACATGGTTTACATTTACTTATTATGCAGGTTAGACTGCTTCATCTGTGTTTTCTCCAGTGTGTATCTTCTTGCAGAACTACTTGACGACCTGAGCAGTTGCAAGGAGCTTCTGCTAAGACTTGCTCGAGTATTGCCNTACTTGACGACCTGAGCAGTTGCAAGGAGCTTCTGCTAAGACTTGCTCAAGTATTGCCTTCTATCTGAATTGGGGTTCTCCACAAACATGCTGTGTTAGGAGATCTGGAGTGACAAAAATCTAGGCTTTCCCTGATGCCAGATTAAGTTTGGTGTTTTAGGGTAAATCAGAACTGAAAATTATATTTTTACATCATTAATTAGAGAAGATTTCCCAGATTTTGCTGTCTCCTATAAAGCCCTCTGATGCATGGTGGAATTTTCTTTCAGTATTTCTCTTGACTTTTTGCTACTGAGAGACTCATGTTTACAAATGTATTAAGAATGCTTGCCATCAAAAATGAAGAGGGAACATCTTCCTCAGTACCTCCCCTCTTGTTTATACAGAACTTTTTCCAAATTCAAACTTTTTCAGCTACTTCTGTTACTTGCAACAGCGTCCTTGTCCTTTGCATACAGTGCATTTACATCTGAACTCTGCCTTTACTTAGGTTCGCTGGGGCGATAAAGGATCCACTGAAGAAGGGGCTAGATTAGAAAAAGCAAAAAATGCTGTGGTGAAACTCCCAGAAGAACCAGAAGAACCTTTTCATCCTAAACCACCTAAACCAAAGCCTACCTCACCAGCCATTCAGGAGAAGTGGTATACGCCAATTAAGGTAATCTTTTTAGTCTTCAGTACAATATAATTTTGTACTAAAGGCTGGATTTTGTCTGCCTCACCAGTTTTACGCGTGCTGAACTGTACATTATTTTTCAAGTATTCCCATTCAAGTGTAATGTACTATTCTCAAAGTGAACACCTACTCAGGATGAATAGGGGGAGCAGTTTATAGCCCTAAATGCAGTAGTTCGTCATTACTGCCACATTCCGTTATCCTTCCCCAAAAAAGGGACATATTGTACAGTAAGAGTACTAAAATCTACAGGGGCTTTATTGGCACTTGGTCCATCTCAATGTATATCTAATTAAGCCTAAAACTACACAGTCTGTACTAAGTTTTAAACATACATACTCTTTACCAACCAAAAGAAGCAAAAAAAACCCCCAAAAAACAAGATAATGCAAAAAGTCTGACAAACAAGTGAAACATAATAAACGGCATAAAATAAAGACATTTTTCACTGTAGATGCCATGAGTCACTTGCAAACCTGTAACAAGCTCTTCTTAAAAACTGAAGATGGGTACATAAATATCTTGCTTTAAATGTGTAAGAGCAGAGAATACGCAGGTTTAGCTGGGAGTAGGAATACATCTCCTTGTAAGTCCTTTCTGACCACCAGAAAGTCCTGAGGATGTGTTGTGCACACACCCACGGAAGCTCTGCAACCCGTCTGTGCGGAGCGGGATGCTTCTGACAGGCTGCACAGGCAAATTCTGCACAGGCAGCCGGAGCACTCGCGCTGAGCCTGCTGCATTCACGACATGCGGGACTTACCGTGCAGAACAAATCATTGGCGTACCATGTGCCCAGCAGGTCTGAGGCTTCCTGAGAGCGATGAACTTGCTGTATGCATGCTGTAAAAACAAATACGTTTCTGTGGGAGAAATCCCAGATGGACGTGTGGCAATTCAGCCCCAAATATTGGCAAATAAACGCATTACTTCTGGATCGCTCAGAAGCAGACGTGGGTTAGGTCACAGCCACTCCGCTCCCAGGGCAGGTGAGCGTGCAGTACCTGGCGTTCACTGATGGGAAAGAGCAGCACCACAGCGGTGTGGGGGACACAGCCCGGGTGTATACTTTGCTTATCTGGCTGTAAGGAACTGGAGCTGAGTTCTGCCAGTAAATTCCTCCATGGATCTCCTCGGACAGTAACTGAGCAGGTGCGGTGTGCTCTCAGTTGACTGATTTTATTGTACTGAAAGTCCTGTTGCTCTGTTGCCACAGGGTCGACTCGATGCACTGTGGGCGCTGTTACGAAGACAGTACGACAGAGTCTCACTGATGCGACCACAGCAAGGAGATGAGGTTTGTGTGTGGCGCGTGTACCCACTGCGGTCGGCCAAGCAGGGCACGTTACAGGCAGGCTAAATTTAGCGGCTGCTGAACGCCAGTAATTCCGTGACTTTAAGTAAAGAAAGCACTGCAGCCAAAAGAATGGTACAATGGGAAAAATAATGCGTTGGGGAAACGAAGTGCATTGAAAGGTGCATCACACCACCCCAGAAATGTTGCAGAAACGTGGATCCCCCGAAAACTGAGGGAAGGATTCTTTATTTTGTGTGTGTTCAGCTGGAAAACAAAAACATAGCACACTCTTCATGCAATGTGAACTCTCTGTAACAAACACCCAAATCTTTCTTATAACCAGCTATTTGTAAGAGTAGAGTCTGGCAATCAGAATACCAAAACCACATCAAATTTAAGCGACTACCAATAACTTTCATTCAAGTTGCTTTCATCTAGCTTTACACTTCCATGCCAAAAGCAACTTTTACAGAAAAAAAAGGTGAGGAAACTTGTTTCTCCGACAAGCCTTTCTTCTAGTACACTCATAACCCCTGAAAAAGTGGCCTCCGCTACAAAGACTCTCAAGAAATTGGCCCCAGATGGGCATGACAGATCAGATTCTCTCATACCACAAAGCAGTAGGGTGTGAGAACACTCTTTTCCCAGTGTACGCCATAAAGATGACATAAAATAATTAGAGGGATTAAATGGAGGGAGTTACCTTTGAGAGAACGAGAAGTAATCGGTATTTAGATTATTTTCCTGGGATGAAATCTGGTACTGTTCTAAAGGAGAAAAAGGTGAGATTTAATTAAGTCAAGGACAAGCGTTGGAAGAATGACAAAGTGCAATGCTGGAAACAGGGAGCACAGTGAAATACTAGAGTTATCATTCTAGTTGTCCTGTTGGTGACTTATTTACTGTTTACATGACTGATGCATGTTACATGGAGCAGAATTAACAATAACAAATCTATAAGCAAAAATACAGTACGATACCATTTAACGGGTAAATTCAATGTAAACAGGAACGTAGAAGAAACGGTGCCTGAACAGGCTGAAAAATTGTCAGTCAGGCCCCGTTTTGAGGATTTCTGACCATAAAGACGGGTAGTTAGCGTAAAAACTGCCTGCCAGGGAAGGCTTTCCTGAGCCATTGTGAAGCCAGGCATCCGCCTTCTCTGCGCCTGACAGGGAGACAGAGACCAACATCGCGGTTTATGACAAACAGAGAAGTAGGTCATTAATCTTCAGTATCCCCACTGAAGAAAGGCGTAGAATTTGTACTGATGAATAAAATCTAAACCACTCATTGTTAAGTTGTGACCTGTGCCACCGTAGGAGTGCAATGTCTGTCTGGCATGTTATTTTATACCTTGGGAAAAAAATTACTTCTCGTTACTTGTTCCTAACCCGCTAGGTAGAGACCCCATGCTGTACCCCGATGGGGTTAAGTCGGTGAACGGGTGAGCAGGCGCGTGTTTGTCCAGCGAGACAGGCATATGCATACTTACTTCGTTAGCACTGTTAGGGTAAACAGCAGCCACACAGTTGTTCTGGTTTGTTTTCTTTCTTTTATTGTTTAAGAAGTTGGTAGTTCCCATTTGTAGAAGAATTCACTGCTGAATTCAAGTCCTTGATCAAGTAATTGAAATTTCGGCATGAAGTATCAAAGCAGAGCGAGCTTTTTCTTCCTTCTCTCTCTCCTCTCCCACCTCTGCCACGTTGCCAGACAATGCCGAGGGTGGCCCAGTTTGAGGGCTGCACGCGGTCGAGCCGAGAAGCTTTGATTGTGGATGGAAGTCCTTTGAGTCATAAATCTTTCAGCGAGCAATCCGCGAGGTTAGGGAGGCTTGTCCAGGTGTGAGCTAGCAGGTTGCTGCCGACATCTGTTGAGAGCGGAGGCACAGGTCCTCGGCAGCCTGCAGCGAGGCTGCAGGATTGTCAGCAGATGTAGTTAAGAGTGGCAGAACAGTTTTGGTCTCACATTTGCCGCCTGGGGGCTGAAACACTAAAGGTAGAGTGGGGGTGGACACAGCTGCGCTCCCAAACATGCCTCAGGCACAAATAAAGAGATCTAATATAGTTTGACTCTGTTGTGGTGGGGAGATGAGGACAGAGAGCCACTTCAGAGACAACTTAACGCTGCAACATCTGCCGCCAAGTTTCCAGGGAGTGACAGGGGACAGCAGGTACAGATCGAAGTCCCCACATAAACAGCCGCCATTAAGCCATGAACTCTTTTGAAGGGCTCCCATCAAACATAGTGGAGTCCGCAGCAGGAGATTTTGTTTTCAAAGCCATGTTTTGTTTTCCGCACTAACAAGATAATTTATAAATCATGCATTACCCTGCGTTCGTACTCCTATTTATACTTTCGGTCCTTTTTTTTATTAAAGGGGCACTGAGGAATGAACCGCAGTAGTTTTGGGGTACTTTGGTAAACCAGCTGACTGTCCGAGGATTTTAACTGAGGTCATGGCAGTGTTCAGTCCCCAGCGTTAGGTTCAGCTAGGAGCGTTAGGGTCCTGTTCGTTGCTCTAAATCCTTGTCTTTATTTTCTGATTCGTCGTGTAGCACCTAAAGGTAATCATCAGGGTTTTTCACATTCTTTATACGACCTCGTTGCTTTGTGCAATTGGATGGTGGCTGAGATTCTGATCCTGTGCACATTTATGCACACAAATGCATAAGTCCACAAATAGCCTACGGCACTTGTACTTAAGATTTTGTGCTATCGGGATGCAAGTATCTGTAAAAGGAAAAAAATCTATAGCCAATTCTAGAACAATTTCTGTAGCAGAACTATAGAATACTTCCAGCTTTTTTAATGTGACAGAACAGCCTAATAGCAAGGAAGACACCTGAACTTGGTTTTAGTTAGCATTTACCTGCTTTAGAGGTTCTTTTATAGTAATGGCTGCAGAATTAGTACAAACATCTGTTAAGCTAATGTTACTTTGTGAGCATCTCTGCATTACACAAAGGAATTATATTCTGCATTGTAACTCTGTTAGCATCACACAATTTACAGTTAGGAACACTCTGACGGTATTACATTCTCTGAGATGAGGCCCATCTTACCGTTCCCTTTGTGTTTTCTTCAGTAACTCCTACGCTGGGGACAGGCACAAAATACGAAATCATCAGCTCCGTCTCTCAGTTGTCGAGAGGAACAGTAATTGTTCGGAGGCTGGGGCTCTGCGTGCCTTACAGCTGAGTGCAAACTGGCTGTTCTGAGAGGAAAGCCTGACTGCCGTGCCTGGGAGCGCCCTGGCCCTCCGCACACGCCGCTTCCGCAGGGTGCGAGGGGCCGCTCCTCACCCGCCCCTGCAGCAGAGCGCCGGCTGCCAGCACCGTGGCTGGCCCCGTGGCCCATCTCTCACTGAGCCACGTCTGCTTGCCGACAGCCCCGCGGGAACAGGAACGAGGCTGGTGGCGGCAGGAGGGTCTGCTTATTCCTGTGTTCTCTGAAAACAGAACTGTTTGTCCATTTTCCGACCGAGGAGGACCTCCTTCATGAAAATGAAGGTGATTTGTCTTCTTTTTTATAAGCACTGCAAATTAGTGAAATGCGGAGAGAAATAACAAGTTACAATTAGAGTTAAGATTACTGTGGCTACTTAGTAGTAGTGCACTTTTTGGTTTAAAACTTTAAAAAATCAAACTGCACCTAGCATTAATTCACATTACAACATACGACTCAGTTCACTGGAGCTCCTTCATCGATGACAGAATGGTATAGCGCATTTTAGTGGAACAGGGAAATTATTATGCTCAAGAAATTGTTGACAGAGTTTTAAAAAGAAACTTCAGTATCACTCGTATAGCAAAGTTCATGTTTATGTTGGATCTTCTAAATTGCTGCAATGGTAAGAAGATGCAAAACTAGTTAGGAAATGTGTGAGATTAGGAGGGAGTTAGAGCACCTCTTTTTCTTAAATGTTTTCTGCCAAAATATTCCTTCTGCCATTTCTTCAAGCAGGAATTTGTTTGAACACACCTGAGAGTTAAACTTCCTTAAACTTCCAGAATATACCCATATTACTGTTAAAATTATTAAGTTCACTGTTACAGAAAATGGAAGAAAACATTATAAGAGTGTTCATTTCAAATTGCCCTGTTCAGACTGAATTCAGAGCTTGGGCTCCAACACAAAGCAATGCATCCCGTTGAGCGCAGCACTGAACTACATTTTAGGAAAACGATTGTGCCTTGGCCTGCCTAAAAGAAGGAAAGTCTTCTGCGCAGAGGACACCCGCCCCTTTTGTTAAAATGGCGAGTGACAGCCAAGAGATAAGCACGATTATGAATTACGACCTTACTAGGATTTTCTTGGGCTGAAGACACAAAAGAATATTCTGCAATTAAAACATCTAGATAGTTGTGCTTCCTCCAAAAGGATGCTCGTGGTAAATGGGTGTCACGGCTCTAGTTGGTTAGAAGCGGCTTGCAGGCTGCCATCCAGGAGGCCCGTCCGAGCTACAGCGCTTATCTGAGCAGTTGGATTTGCTAGCTGCCAGTCAATGACAGCAGTAGTAACCGTCTTTATTAAAAGACGGTGTTGTTCGGGTGTTAGGAGAAACAAGGATGTTTTCCCATCTACGTAGGCAGTCACTTTTGGCGCTGCCGCCCTTTGTGCAGATGAGCGCTGTTACTCTTTAAAATGAGCCTTCAGAATTCATTAGCGTGAGTGTGAGCACTCGTATGAACGGAATAGCGGAAAGAAAGAAACGTACCTGTCAGTTTTCAGGTCATGACATCTTTACCGGTGTGACCCGTGCTCCCCCAGAGTACAACGGACGGAGCGGCTGGGCTCGGGCAGCCCTCGCGCGGAGGGGTGCCTGGCGGCAGAGCGGTGCTGGTGAGCAGGCACGCCACCGGCGGTGGCACCAGTGCTGCTAGCCAGCAGCAGGCTGCGTGGCTGGGTGACGGTCCGCAGGGGACGACTGTCAGGCCAGCACAGGATGTATTTTTTGTGAAGCCATGATATACTTCAGCAGAGCATTTTAAAAAGCCGAGCTGCCACCAGAGCACGCAGCCAGAAGAATTCTTGCTGTCTTTATTAGTTTACAAACAGCTATCTGAGTGCTTTAGGCCTCCTACAATGCAACAAATACACCAGACCGGGCATCGGGGTAACCTAAGCACAGGGATAATGCCTATTCAGAAGGGAAAAGTCAATCTTTTGTGGGTGGAGTATGAATTTGCTACAGCTGTCAAAGGCCTTCTCTGCCACCCTGAAGAGCGTTACAATTCTCCCCCCTCCGAGCTGCACTAAAAAGAAACCATTTCATTTGGCAGGGCAGTTTTTGTTAATAACTGTTTGTTTCACTGGGCACGACTGAAAAGGGAAAAACCAAATTTGTTTTCTTAATTCCTCAAAACATCTTTTTTATGGAGTGGATTGCAGTAAAACCAGTCACATTTGATGACTGCCTGGCTTGCGGTGAAGAGAGGGCAGTATGCAGCTAACCAAAGCCAGCCATAAAACCCAGCTCCAGCTTGGGCACAGCCCTTCGTAGTTTGTGTTAATGCCCAGTACCTCGCGAGTCCAGCCTGCGGAGAGACCGGCTGCCTTCCAGAAGCAGCAAGAAGAAAGCCGACAGGTTCGTTCGGTCGCTGGTCTCCAGAAGAGACGCGACAGCTTTAACTGTCTCGGGCCTCCAGATTTATGAACTAGTCCTACGCTCCTAACCAGATTAGTTCCTTTTCCATTAACTGCTGAAAGTAGGGCAGCTGTCCGAGCGGCTGGCTGTAAATTCGATAATGTCTGCTGTGTTAATCTGTAGGCTTTTCAGATGAAGAAGGCAGCAGATAACAGGATTAAAGTTTCACGACCCAGGGTTTTCACAGCCCGAGACGCGGGCGTAGGGGGATAGAGAATGACTTCTGTCATTAATCTTAATTGATTGCCAAGAGGTTTTAATCTGGGTTATTAATTAGGAAGGTCCTTAACACACTGTCTACGTATCAACATCAGATGCTCTTTTGGGACTTTTGGGACATATGGCCTATCTTATATTTACATTCACACAATTTACACATACATAAATTTCTGTATGAAGAAATTCTTATATGTATACATGCATACAAATAGCTGTAGAAGCATTTGCATGCACAGAGGCATCACGCGCTCTTTGGCAAAATGGGATGAAAATGAAGCACTTCGAACAAAGGTTAAATTTCCACACAATAACCACGTGTACCTCTGTTTATGGTGATGTGTGTATTAATGCAGTTTGACTATAGATGCCATTTGTCTAGACTGTCTTTCAAATGGAAATCTTTGATTTGCAGATTGAAGTCGCGTCTCACTGAAGTGCAGCACGTGTCTGTGTGTGCCTCTGGCCAGTCAGAAACATACAGATTGCAAACCCAAACAGTACCATTTGTGTCTTTCACGGTTTCCGTGAGTTAATGTTCAGGCTTCCACTTTTCCCTTATTTTTAAACAAGTTACTGTTGGACAGCCAGAATGGACGGAGGTGCGTGAGAAATCCCAGTAACGCTGCTCCAACGTACTGTTTGCAGGAAGAAATACTAGATTATGATTTGAGCATATAAACTCGGCAAGAAAAGAAAACCTTGTGACAGAGTCCTGGCATTTTAATTTTGTGCAGATTCAAACTGTGCCACAAATTTCCGCAGTCTTTCCTTTCTTTAGAGAAGATTATTTACACGGTCAGTCCAATGTATGGCAATGGAGTTGGGGCTGAAGAGACCTTCTGTTGTAAGTTCTCTGTGAGTGACAGCAGACGATTCCTGTTTCTTGCTCGGCCATGCTGTGCCCTGCTTTCCAAAGCAAAACGCAAACATTATAAGGCGGCAACCATTTAGTTACTGCAGAGCTGAAAAGTCTGCTCTTAGAGTGTTCACAACAAGTAGGAATGGTTTGAGATACTTCAGACAAGAGAGAAGGGTGTAATTGCTGGCTTTTAGGAAGAGAAAAAAAAGGCCTGTAAACAGGGAGGACTTACTGACGACTGAGTCCAAGAATTTCTTGTTTTTCCTGGGAAATGGAGATCGATCACTTGGCTCGCTTAGAACTAGACCGTACAAAGCAGCTGTAGCGCTCTACAGCTCTGTCAATGTAGACCTCTACCAATGGAGAAGCACACGAAACAATCTGAAGGGTCTTTCATCATGTCCTCCTGGGGTACTGTGTTGCCTCTTGAAACTGTTGTGCGCAACTCTTGCTCATTTTCTGCACATCATTTCTTCTACCTTGTCACCAATTTGAAGCCCAAGGATGGAATGACGTAATGCCTGTGGTTCCGTGACATAGCGCTACGCCTGCCTTTTCACTGTGACTCACAGCTCAAGAGGACAAACTACAATAGATCCCAAAGATTATTGGAAATGGTATAGTTTGTCAGAGATGAGATTCTCCATAGCTATAGAAGTGAAAGGTCCCAGCGTTCTTTAACAGTGATCTGGCGTGGTGTAGAAGATTCAGACAGTGATTTCACTGCTATTTGGAGGAGATCGGTACATATGTGAAGAGGGACGGGTGATGATGGAAACCTACTGACGAGGATCTAGAGAGGCTCTGGGATTGGAAACCTGGTGACAGAACGAGGTGAAGAGAAATTGGGTAGTTTTCCTTTGACTTCACTGGGCTTTAATTCTCCAACCGACAGGAAAGTCTTGTGAAAACATCTTGAAAAGACTATTTTTAGGAAGGGAGAGTCTATGTATCACCTGGAAGGTGTTAGCGTTGCCTGCAGGTAGCTGTGGCAGCCCAGACCTCAAGGAGGCTTACTCACTGAGGATGAGTTTAGTATAGGCTTGTGCTAAATCATAGCTAATTGAGTTCCGCGTACGCTCAAATATGCCCACCCCGATACTCATTGTACCGATGCAAGTCTCTAAAACCTGAAAGCAGTTGCACACGTTAATAATTTCAGGCATGCAAATTTTCTCATTAGCTTTAGTACAACATTATCAAAAAGAAGGCGGGGTGAGGGAGCTGTTCCATTACCTCCACATTGATTGCATAGCTCTTGCGCAATCAAGGAATGAACAAGAAGATAAAACGTTGGGAAAGACTACAGCCCACATACTGCTGGACGTGACAACTCTATGTTAGAGGCGGACAGTGGGGAGAAAAAGAAGAAAAATGATCAAAAATGGTATTTATTGTTTCTCATCTTTTTCCCATAAGGTATTCCCATAATGCAAAATTGTTTTTGTTCTGAAGTCAGTTTTTGCACGTCTAAGTCCATTATGAACTATAGATCCATAAAGAATTAACAAAACCCCCTAAATACTTGAGTTATTAGCATTTTAAAATCATTGAGTCTTAATAAGCCATAATATATTCTGAACAAGTCAGCTGCAGTATCTTTATGGAGTGCCTTCAAGTAACATACGCCTCTCATCTTCGTCTGTTTGTCGGCTTTGTCTAAAGGGGAAATTGCTACCTAGTGAAAGAAGTGACTGTGCCATACGTTGCCAAAGCCCATTATACTTTAAGGTTCAGGCTGACATCCGTCTATAAATTAGAATGTCTCAATACATTTGAGTTTTGTGCCTCAACGGTGTGACATAATGGCACGCCCTCGGCCTTAACGTTTAATTTTAATATTGAATGTGCTGCTTTTTGATGGCTTGTGTCATAGCCGTCACGTAATTTAAACACAGTCTTAAAAAAAGTTAATTCAATTACAAGTAATGGAGTTATTAATGCTGCTTCATGTCACTAAGTATATATGGATGCATACGATCTGTTCCTTTCAAGTCACTCTGAAATGAATTTTGCAACTTCCGATAACTGTGGTGGGCAAACGCTAAATGAAAATCAATGACTTAAGTTTAAATGGCCTAAGCTCACCGTCTCTCTTCAACAGCCTCTGTCGGAGAGCTAACCAGATGATGAGTAACAGTTTCGCTGACCTGTAGCCTTTCAGTGTTTAACACCACCCTCTGAGGACGGCGCTTCAACTGCTGTGGCACTGCTGGTGCTCTAGGGCTCAGGAGTTCTCATTCATAGGTGAAGATTATTTTCGATACACAGTTCTGGCTGTAGTTTCCTCCAACAGCATTGCTCTGCCTTTATTACTTAGTCTAGCAGTCCAAACCTGGCAATTCGTATTGGTTTGATCACATTAAAAAGGATTTGATTTTCTTGGAATTCATTATCACTTTTTTCCACTGGAAACAACAGAAATGCTTTAATGGCCTGAGATATAAATTTCCAGCCGGAAATATAAATTTCCTTGCTGGCTGCAAAATATTACTGTCTGATCAGAGAGGGTAAACGCAGGTGGAAAGTGCACGGTAGCTAGCAGCGCATTTTATATCTTTCTGTGCCAAAGTAGATGGATGATATTTTATTTTACATTATAGTACAACATAAAACCTGCTAAAATTTGGAATGGTTGTAAAATGATGGACAGGTATCTTTAGGAAATAGAGTGTGATCCCAGAAGAAAGTTGATTATTTAGGGCTGAAAATTTTCAGAAGAGCCGCAGGGCTCCTAGGGTGTTACGCAGTTCTGCGGCACGTCTTTCCCTGTAGCAGGTCTGTAAATCATCCAGCAATCCTGCGGATTGCCACTAGAGAACAACGGCTCACCCCAGGAGAGAGCCGTTACGTTTTAGGGCACATCCTCGCGTCAGGGCTGCTCCCTTCTCTCTTCCAGTGCCGCCTCCTTGCCCTGTTGTGGCTCCGTTCCGCAGCTACCGCTGTGTGCCTACCCGAGAGCTTTGGGTGGCTGCCTTAAACCGGGAGCATCTATCACAGCTTCATTTCATTAATAAAATAATGACATCCACAGACAAAGGCTTCTGCCCGCTAACAGTCACTTTGACTCTCAGGCGGTTGACGGGCGTGACCTTTTGGTTGTGCAGTCATTTTCATAACGATATTCCGGGTCGGGCCCGACAACCAATCTGCCACGCGTCAGCAGCAGACGACGCTTCCTTTGCTTATACCACATAGAGGTACCCCAGGCAGATGGTCCGAGATCATAGGTGGCTAATGAACTTGATGGGGCATTTTATTAAGATCATGATGGCAACTAAGATTTTTCCCTCTGATAACAATATTTATAACAGAAAGAAGAGAAAGGCACGTAAAGGTACAGGAGAATATAACGGACTAGGTTTCCTTTGCATCTAGTATTCTGTGAATTCCAGGAAGTCTAGATCGAGTTTCTCATATCTCATTGCTTTAAAAGTGCAGGGGTATACGCTGTCTTGCACTCAGAAGAGTAAAAGAAACTGCTGATGGATGGAGGTCCTAATTGGAGAGAAGTGGCATGATATTGGCTCCTTCATGGTATTTTTGCTACTGACGCTGCCCCTTTGAATGAATTAGCCGTGCCAGATATTTTCAAGCTACTTACCATCCTTCCCACTCTGGTGAAGGGAAACAGAGAGAAAAAAAATGGAAGAGCGAGCACATTTCAGTAAGTTTGGCCTTGCAAACGCCTGTCACGGACTTGTGTATATAGGTGGCTCTTAATAGGTGGCTCCCTTTTTCCCCTCCCAGTCGACGGTATGCCTTGATGTCCAACTCTCCCCATGAAGTTTTGGGCTAGTCTCTGCAGACCTGACCCTGGCGGTGTCAAGGCCAATTGCATCTGCTTGGTCCTGCTCCGAGTCAGGGCCAAATCAATCAACAGCACAAAGCCATCCAGCCTGCAATAGCGCTTTATACCATTTTCTGTTTTAAATTCCTGCCAAGTAGAACATATTTTTACTGAATGAAAGACGGTTTCTCTGTAAATATTACAACTGCGGCTCAAATTGCAAGTGAAATTCTACGTTTTGACTTTCAAAGGTTTGAGTGGTCTGGGTCACAAGTACTTGAGAACCCCCTTCATTTCCTCGCACGCGGCTCCGGTTCAGCTCAGCCTGCGTGGAGCGGTGCTAGCTGGGCATGAACCTGCACGCCGACCCCGAGCTGTGGCACTCGCCTTCCACTTCCGATCACTAAAATGTACGTCTAATGGTTTTCAGTAGGGACTGCAAATTTTCCTCCAAGGGCTTGTCGGAGGAGTATAACTGGTCTTCAGCTGGAACAATTATTTGTTATACCTGATTTATAAGGTGGTTCCATGTTAAAACTCAACTTTCTGGGTAATTGTGCCTGCTACTGACTTACATCTGTGACAGCCAATGCTGCGCTTTATGCTCAGCGGTGGTGAGGGTTTCGTAGCAGCTTGTGAACGTAGCACTGAAAAATACCTTCAATTTAGGCCTTCCAGAAATTCAGTTTTAATATACTTCAAAAGTCTAAAGGTAAAGTGAAAGAACTCTTCCTATTTTTTTAAATTTGTATTTCCTATGTTGATTGTCATTAAATCCCTTTTCTTAGAAGTCGGCCACATTCTCAGCTGGCACTCTGTGAATACTCTGCTAGGTATGCTGACTGCATCTTTTGTATCAGTCTTTCCTGATGTATAAAACTATAAACGCTCTGCCTAGGGAAGGAAAAATAGTATTAGGCTTGGGCTCAGAAAAGTTTGGGAGAAAACGAGTACATTGTATCACTACAGCAGGGAAGTTCTGTTAACGAGAGTATGTCTTCATGAAGGTAGAAGTACAAAGATTTGCCCCCCACGTGCATCTCTGGTCTGGTCCCGGTCAGGTGCTCCTTATGGCAGTTTCAGGAAACATTTGGGTGAAGGAAAGCTGCGGGCTCCCAATGGCTCTGCAAACCCCGCTGGCGTACCCGAGATGGTTACGATGCGTGGGACGTCCGTGAGCTCTCTGCTCTGGGGTACAGGCCATGGGCTGTAGCTCCTTGGGAGAGCTGTGAAAAAGCTGACATGGAGGCATGGGCTGTTCCTCCCCCAGCCCTTTGTGGCCTATGTCTGTACATCGAAATCAGCTGTAATTGTAACAGGGGTAGGCACAGCCTGGGTAACTTGACTTTTGTTAATTAGGCTAGTGATATTAAAGCGGCATGCTCGGATACAGTATTTCCTGTGCTTTTTTCAAGCGGTGCTTCACTGGAGATGCCCTGAAAAATCTAGCCTGGCAGTATTGAAATGACCGGTGGGAGGAAACCCAGTAGCAGCGATAGGAAATCCTGCTCTGCGTTCATGAGAACTTCTGAGTTAGGATCTCCCTCCCCAGCTGTGGGTCACCGTCCGTCCTGCAGAGCCTGCAGTAGGAGACACCTTCCCCAGTGACCGAACACTTGTGGCGTTACTGCTACGGCACCTATAGGTGCAGCAGCAACAGCAACAGGAGGTACTTCTACTTCCCTGCTCACAGCAGACGGTATTATATGCATTAGGGTGACGCAACCTTCTCAGAGTTGTAGTAAAAGAATGCGGTTGTGAGAGAGGAGGCGCTGGACTTCTTGTGGCCTAAGTGGGTACAGATCTGTTTATATCCGTGGTGAGTTTAGTCGTATGCGTCGTAAGTTTTTGAGGCTGATATTTTCAGATGTGCTAGTCAAGCCTATTTTCAGGGTTCTTCATGCTGTAAGTCTGTGAGGAGCCTGCATTAGGGTTTTAAAGCACTGCTTTGGGAAGCTATTATCGGTAGATATTAATTATTGAACACTATACCTTCTGGAAAAGTTGTTTCATCACTGGAAAGTGACCTTGTTAGAAGAGGCAAAGGGAGAGAGAGACGTATGGTGCCTCCTGAGATCAAGTGGAGTGATGCGTATCAAGAGAAGACACTAAAGATTTATTGTCTGTGGCAAAAGAAACACAGATCTCCGCTTGTGCAGTAAGTGTTTTTGACATCATACACCGTGAAGAATGATTGGATGCTGTAGGTTAAAAAGTGTTTCGCTGAAGGAAAATAATAGACATTTTCACAGTGCTGTTTCTATTAAGAGGTCCGACTCTGCCCACGTAGCCCAGCTGGTCCCGAGGATCTGATGGTGTCCGAGCGAAGCTAGTTTTGGAAGCCTTGCGTGGAAATGTCATTTATTAACCTCACCCTGCCCTTACCCCTGGAACTTTTCTTTTTTCCACAGCTGCCTGCGCAGCGCTATGCTTGTCTTCCAGGAATACTGCAGTTTGGGGTTTTCCCATTGNTTTTCCCGTTCCTCGGTCAGCTTGAATTGTTCAAACCCCCCCAGATAAATAGGAGTTCAGTTTGAAATAAAAGCGACCACTCAAACTCATCTCTCACTTTTACGAAGGCCTCTGTTAGATGAGAGAGCAAGGCATTCGGGCCAGAGAGCTTTTAGATAAATCATCATTAGATACACGTGCAAATACATCAGCTAGGCCTAGGCGCACAATTAGGCGCCTAATTATGTTGAAAATGCAATTGCACACTTAGCTAAAGTGGCTGTCCAGTTGTTGCCGTCCCATCCTCCGGCGAGGCTGCGGGGCGGCACCTGTTGCAGGTGCCCCTGCGAGGGAGGTGGAGGTGTCGCGGACAGCCCCAGCGCCGTCCTGGCCTTCGCTCCACGCAGCCGTGCGCAGCGGCGGTGGCGGCCGGGGACGGGATTTCAAGCCGGGTTTCTGCCGCAGCCTGCCCAAGCGCATCCTGCGCTTTGGTCCGGTTCTGCTGCCGAGACGGAGGTGGTGGCGCTGTGCGGTGAGCGCCAGTCCGTTGGGAACGAGCCTGGCACGTTGCACAGCAAAGCAGAGGTTTCACAGACGTCCCAGTGCCCGTAAGCGCCATGGAAGAAGTGGCCAGGTAGAAAAAGATGTTGTGGCGTTTCCCGGGAAGGACAAGCTGTGGCACAGGCAGCTCCCTGAGGTCACGCCTGGTACCCGTGCTGGGGTGCTTTCAAGGTGTCAGTCCGTAGAGAACCAGGCTGCGCCGAGCTCGTTTCTGGTGGAACTGCTTGTTTGTGAGGAACTTAACGTGGAGTCACCAGAGGGTACGGTAAGAGAGGAGGAACTGGTAGTTCCCAGCATCTCTGGCATCGGGCCATCCTTGGCTTTTATTTAGCTATTTTTTTCTCTTTCTGCTGCGACTTCTTTTTCTTTCACTCAACAAGGAAAAGAGGGGGAAAACCCCAGCCAACTGTGGGTTGTGATTCAGCTGACAGTGTGTGAGTGAAACTGCAGCTAGGCTGATTCCAAAGAAGAAAATGCAGTTTAAAAAAACATCGTCACTATTCAGGGACAGCGTTTTCCTTGTGGAAGCATCTCATCTGAGAACGTTGTCCATGTCACAATCCACTCGGGGCCTAATTGTTCAGCCACTGCGTTGTCTGAAATGACTTCTCGCTGGCAAGGATCACGTGTGAGAATTAGCGTTTTCGAAGTAACAATGTGTGAGCTGGAAGGTGAAGCTGAAAAGCTTTAGCCTGTTCAGTTAATCCTGCATAGGCGATATGCGACTTTTTGGCTTCATTTCTGTTTACTTCTGCTAGAAGTTTTCAATGCGGGTTTCAGAACTAGAGGCGAGGGCTCCCAGTCAGGTGCCTGGTTCTCAGATCAGGAAAACCGAATTGCATTTGTCACGTGCCTGTTCAACACACTACGACCCATTCGCTTTATTCTTAGCCTTTTCATGACTTAATAAAAACATCACGGCTTCACAAGTCCCCCACAAGTACAGCCCACGGACGCCGCGGTCTCCAGAGGGGCGGGCAGACGGCAAGAGCCCCTTCTGCGCGGTACAGAGGGGGCACCCGAGGCACAGCGGTAAAAAGCGGGAAGGCAGAAAACACAGCATGTCTGCCGGGGAGCTGCGAGCGAGAGCCGGCCCAGCCCTAGTTCATACCCCGGCTGGGGACACATCACTGCGGAAGAGCGGGAGCTTTAAAACAGCGTTGGAGCCAGTAACGCAGAGAAGCCTAGGTGAGCGACAGCAGTTAGTTTTGCCTGGGAAAAGGACAGCAAAAAGACCAGAACTGCAAAGTTACCCATTCACTGAATGATCTTAGAAGTTCAGAAAGGAAAAAGCGAGGTATGTGTAAGGGTGAATGTTCCTATAGACACACGCGCAGGCACACAGAGGCAGGCTCGCCTTTAAGGGAAGGAACGGACGACTGAACGCGCGGAGCGCCTGGAGGTCAGTCCCCAGCGGCGCCCCGGAGCCCGGCCAGCAGCAGGGAATGCTCGAGTGGCAGAGTCCAAGACATGAAAGATTTTGCCAGCAGTGGTGGATATGCTTAATGTGTTTAAGAGCTTAACGGCCTATTGAAATTAAACTGCAAATGCATTGTGCCAAAGTCTGCTCTCTGCCAACAGCCCTGCGAACTGCCTCTCCGAGCTACCGGTGCGCTTGCCTTCCCTGGTGTTCACCACAGGACAAACCTGCCTTGATTTCCCTGGCCAAAGTATTTTAACCTCGCCGCTTACCAGGGAGCAAACGTGGAGGGAGATGGGGGTGCGTGAGGATGATTTTGCCTGTGTTCAGATACATATTTTCCCCCACCCCTTTCTAATCCTTGACATGCAATATTGTAAAACTCGGAACTTTTTTCTCCTACAGCATTTTTTTTAATCTTCAGGTGATCCTTTTTTTTTAAGGATTGCAATATGAGTAGTTATTCTTGCCTAGTACTCAATTTATTAAGCATCCTGAATAAGAAAGAAGTAGCCCTTAAAATAAAGCAGTCACTTCTGCTTTTTAACACTATGTTAATTCCTCTGAAGGAGTATCTGGAATTGAAAACTTCATGTTAAATGTCTGAGAGTAAGGCTTGTTTCAGAGAACTTACTCGCCGAGGAGTGAAGATAAGTTCTCCTCCCGTCCTTTTTTTTTTTTAAACACTATAAAATCACAGAGCTACTTTTTAAAAATTACTGTGGTTTTTACTTTAAAAATTCATATAATTTGTACAAGCTGAGGTGCTACTCAAAGAAACTTTGTCTGTTGTAGGGGATCTTAATTAGGTTGATTTGAACACGGAAATAAAGGATTTCTGCTTAGATTCTGGCAGAGAAGTTGCCTTGGCCTCATTTTCATTCATTTCCACCCCGCTTGCAGTGATCAGGCCATACAGCTGAGAAGAGTTTGCATTTCATTCTTGTGTTTGCAACCAGTACTAGATGCTAAGGAAAGCCATTATTTAGCTTGGGAGAAAATCCAGTGTGGCACATTTTCCCAGTTTCTCGCCTGCATTGCCAAAGAACGTCTCCATGTTCCAAAAACCCACCAAAAATTCCAACAGTTCTTCTGGTTCTCGTTAGCACTAGAGTTGGGAATTACAACTGTATTTGCGACAGCCAGTTTTTCTGCACTTTGCTCCAGATTTTGTAGGTGTAAACATAGGGTTAACTGAATTAGACAAGCATCTGGGTCTTTAAGTGCTGGTCAGAAAGAAATACTGAAGCTTTTGTTGGCTTGATAGAGAAATGGTAGGGCTTGCGATAAAATACTGGGCCTGCTTTTGGTACCAGAAGTAGCCAAGTACTGGTCTGAGGCGCGACACGCACCCTGACACCGGGGTGGGTGGCTGCAGGAAAGCCACGATGCTCAGCAGAACCGGGATTTGTCCCACCGGCGGTCTGTCAGCACCGTGGCGTGCCCTGCCCCAGAAAGCCCGAGGAAGAGCAGCACTCGGCTGGTCCCACGAGTTTGGGATTCCTTTCAAATGTGGGTATAGCTTGGCACCACCAAGTGCCAGTCTAGGTGGAAGCACAGGTACCACCGCTGGTGTCACCCCACTGCGACCGCACCGTGCCTGAGGGGGCTCAGAATGGGGCTGAAGCTCTCCTGTCCCTTTCTCCTCTCGGGATTCCTCATCCTTTGTTATTACCTGTACTACAGAGGAAGAATAGGCACTGTATTTTCTTATTGTCACTATCAGGTCTGCAGTGATTTATTCCTATAGTCTGTAACTGAATTAAAATCTTAATTAAGCTTATGCCACTTTTTCCTTCTTTTTAATTAGATATAGCCAAATCACTTGTCTGTGGGAAGAAGCAAGAAAAAGAGAGAGAGCAGAAACATTTTTTTCTGATCTGTGCTTGCAGTATTGAAGCCTTCGTGAGAATATCCTCTCAAAGAGATCTCAGATGATTCTTCTCTTTTGTATTCATGTTAACAATTTATTCCTCCTGAAAACTGTAAGCTATGCAGTTACATCCTAAGTCTTGTACCCAGGGAATTCCTGAATCCCTGATAGAGACTCAGTCCCGTCCCGCTGAGCCTGGCAGCGCCAGCCGCTGACCTCTCCCTTAGGTGGAGAACACACACAGGCAGAGGCGTAACGGCGAAGGCTTTCCCTTCAACAAATAGAGCGCCTGTCCGGCGGCACAGTGCTGTCGGACTGAAAAGCAGCTACCTTAGGAAAGACCGACCAAGCAGTCCCGCAGAGGTGGGCAGTGGCTGTACGCAGCAGAGGAACAGCGCCGTGCCAGCGCCTGTTCTGCACATGCAGACAGACACCTCTTTCCTTGCTCGCCCTCCGCAGCTGCCGAGACCCCACGGCATGTTTCTGCTGAGGAGGACACGATGGCCGGCGCCCCGCCGTAACACCAGGTGCTGCTACGTCATCTCCTCTCCCTGTTCTGCTCACAGGTTAAGAAAAACCCTTTGCACACTCTCATTCACAAGGAGTTTAAGCAAGGGAGCATGGACGAGCGCAGCTACAAGTGGGTTTTGCGGTTAGGTCCCGTGAGAACGAGGAGTCACGCACAAAGTGACACCCCCGGCTATTCCGATTTCAAAAGCTTGCAACCACGGAGGCGCGGTGCCTGGGGCCGGGGCTCCGCAGCCAGCTGGAAAGCCAACAGCCCCCTGTGCAGCCGAACGCATCCACCACGCTCAGCGCTGCGCCGCCACTTGAGCGTCAGCACCGTCAGTCTTCTAGTCAGCTCTTAGCAGAGGAAAGATAACCCATGGAAGAGAGTGCTCTTGTACAGGAAACCTCAATCATTCCCATAAATATTTTTCTTGAGTGTTTCCTGGTGTTAATTTCACACCCTGCTTCTACGGTTCTTATTTATGTTACTAAGACACCAGGAGATGACACAATGCAGCAATGAGTTTTTGATGCCTATAATAAACACTGCTTCCATCTAAACCAATAAATCTTAGTGAAATGGAGAATTAGTGGCGGGTTTGGCCCGTGGTACGCTACAGACGTCTGTCCCGGCTTTGCAGACGCAGCTACAATCTTAGGCAGGTTCGGCGGAAGGGCTGAGCTCAGCCGCCCCTCCCCGCGCTTCCCCCCAGAGCATCGCTTCTCCTCCCTGCGCGTTTCACCCACAGCAAACGTTACACAGACTACAGGGGTTTCCCCAAACAAATCAGACGTTTGCACGAAGCTCTCCTAAAACATCAAATGCCGCCGCCAGTGAAGTGTAAATCCATAACTTTTAGCAGCGCAGGGGTTTTTGTTTGGTTTTCTTTCGTCGTTACCCAGTCATTTTACTCTTGCCTTAACCAGCCTCTCCCAAGGTGACAATTTGTGGGGAAACCCCCAAGCTGGCTCTTCTCGGGGAGACGACAGCTGAGTTAACGGGCTCCTCTGCAGGGTGGAGCCCTCCCCAGCTTTCAGCCGTGGAAGGTCTGGATTCAGCCAGAGCTTTTTGTCCGGTCTCTGTCGGGTGGGGGGAGGATTTCAATCCAAGTTAAATTCTGATGTTTCCTCTGTAACGCAACTTCATAATTCGTGTTCGTTACGAAAGCCAGATTCTGCTGGTTCCTTAGTCTTTATAATAGATGTTATTAATGAGGCCTTTATTAACGAGTCTTAGGAAGAAACTCCCAAACCTCCTAAGTGCCCGTTCCATGTCTTGCCCTATGGAAGCACGAGGCACTCCTTTCACTCCCATCAGCTGTTTACTGAGAAGCTTTTTTTTACAAATCCTGTCTCTTGTAGTCATAACGAAAGCCACTTCTTTCCACATTAACCTCATCATTTGAGTGTAATCTGTGCTGTCCTTCGGGAGAGAAGGAGCTCTGGCATGCGATTGTTGTAATGTCCAAGTGGCAGACTTTCAAAGCTGCCAGCCCGTCTCTGGTCTGACAGCTCACTCCAATTAGGGCTGACGCTCTGTCCTTAACTCATCCTCTGGTGCATAGGTAGTGCGGCACATATGGTACGGACCGCCGGGTGCCGATCCCAGACCTCTGCTCTACCTTCGCGTGGAAGGGAAGGGAGGCGAGGGGGGCGGGAGCGATTCGGGTCCAACTCCAACCTGGTGGTGTATCAGAGTGTGCCCTGAGCTCCGCGGGCGCGCTGCGCACCGGCGCGCGTGGGAGAGAAGCAGCCGTCCCCCTAAATTCAGTCTGGTCTGAAGGAGAAGATGCTTCGCGAGCCAATCTGGCTATCTCAGGGCAGCAGGACCGAGATTTTCAAAGGGGCTTATGGGATGTGAAGCCTTTCCGTGGGACCTGGAGACTTCAAGTTCTTCTGTAAACCTCTTGCTTAACATTTGCGTGTTGACATTTTCTGCTTAAGGGGCCTTTTGGCATCTTCTGCATTAATTTGTAATGCTGCGATAGCTGGGTTGCAAGCACTGCAGGAAGACTGTTTATTTTAAAAAGACTTTGCTTTGAAATCAGATTTGATGCGATACAGAGACTGACCACATTCCAACTTCTCATGTCAGTTTTTGCTTTGTGGGCTGGGAGTTGTGTGGGGTGGGGTTTTTTTAATTTTATTATTTGGATAGATTTTACAGATATATTTCCTAGCAAAATTTTCCTGTATCTTTACATTTCCCGTGTTTTAATGAAGCGTTACATGACACAAACAATATTTTGTACACTTTCCTATGTTAATGGTGTCTTAATGTAGCGCCATTGATTTTAACAGGATCAGTCACGGAAAAGACCCACCTCATTGGCGGCAGCTTCGATGCTGTTTAGCTGAAGTTCTTTGTTCATACCCTCCTCAGAGTTTACACCTTTAGAGATTATGGGAGCAAAAACCCCTGGGCAGTGAATTAGCCCATTCCAGCAAGCAGGAGTACGTACAGCTGCGTCGTTCTCCCCAGGACGGAACGGTGCGGGCAGTGCGATTGCTTAATCCGGCCTCAGGCCACAGCGGCGGGTCTTGAAGTTTTTGTACTTGTATAATTCACAAACTCTGAAACACCTCAGTGGGTTTGCAAAGGTCTAACTGGAAGCAAGGATTTTTAGGCAAGCGAAGTGGGGTTAACCGGGCTGCTTATTTCAGTAAGGCCTTACGTACGCAAATGATAGCCTGGCTTGATTAAAGTCTGCTACAACTGCTACAAGACCCCTTATCAACGTGCCTGGGTCATTTAAAAATTTTAAAAATCATTTAACTTAAATCAGCCCTTTGCTAACTGCAGCTTAATATATGTAAGCCATTTTAAGATAGTTCTCAAAGCTACCTTTACTAATTTAACTACACTTGTTTGAAAATATAATTTGAAATCTGCAACTGACTACAGTAATTAAACCTATATTTTATTTCTGCAAGAGAATTTTTATTTATAAGTTTATAATTTAACAGTGTAGGCTTTTTTTATTATGGTTTCAACCAGAAATAGCTGTCAACCTCACCAGACAGGATTTTAAAAAAGGCAGCAATCTACTCGTATTATAATTAAATTCACGCTTAAGTATGTGTGCATCTCCAGCTTTAGAAGGTAATTGTGCACACCTCATTGCTTTTTACTTCTAAATGTTGCTGTGGTCATTTACCAGGTAATTTCAGAGACAAGTTCTAAATTACCAGCGCTTTCATAAAGTTTAAAATATTCATACCTAGCTAGAGGATGACCGGGCATTTCCTCCTCCCCTCCCAAACAGCAAATTAAACATTCATGAAAAAGACCTAAAACAATGGGGGGAAAAAGTACGTACTTTGAAGCGCTCTCAGGCAGCAGATTTTGAGTTTACTCTGCTGTATAATAAACAAGGCGTCACCATAGCAACAGCCACATAACTTCATTTTTATATAACAAATGACAAACCCCATTTCCTTTCCTAAATTCACCGATTAGATTTATCACAGGATTTTTAAATCTTACCTTGATTTAAAAATACTGTACCATTTCCCTACTCTTAAACAAGGACCTTTTTGTGGTGATTGTTAATTTTCTCTTTATCAATTAAAAAATTGACTACCTTAGGCAGCAATCTTGGAATAGACTACGAGGGTGACTGTAATTTCTCTCCAATCTGTCAGAACTTTTTTCGCCTTCTCCTGTTGACATTTCTAAGGGTCTCTCGTCGCGGGGAGCGGGGTACGCCGTGCGTCTCCCCCTGCACACCGCGGCACGGGTGCGAGCCCAGCGCCTCCAGGGCTCGCCTCGCGCGCCGGAAACTCTGCAGAGCTCATTTGCGGAAGGGGGTGGATTTGGCAATGCCCTTCTTCATGGCCTAGCACAGTCAGTGCTCTGAGGAGACGCTTCCCGGCTCTACCCGCGGCCCCGTAAACCCCCCCGAGCACGGCTGTCCCCGCGCGAGGGGGAGCCTTCTCCTCCTGCCAGACTAAGGGAGCCGACCCGGGGCAGAGGCGGCTGGCTCAGGGCACGGACGCTCATCGGGCTCACGGTGAAGTAGTTGTCCTCATCCCCCGCCCCCCTCCAAACAAAAGCACAGGCAGAGCGTACGTAAAATAGTGGTGGCACATATAAAATAACTGGTGGCACGTGGCTTCACACGTCAGTAGTGCAAAACGGGTCCCCCCTCGTGCCGCGGCCGTGACCTGGCTGTGCCCGGCACCTCGCACTGAGCTCTGCGCCGCGCCGCCCGCCCGCGGCCAGCAGCACGGAGGGACTGCTGCGTACAGGAGAGGATCAACGGGAAACCCCTGCGTGGTCCCAGGCAGGGAAGTCGGAAAGAAGGTCTTTCAGGTCAGAAGGTGGGAACCGACGTAGATGGCAGAGGTTGAGCATTTTTCACGTGTATCAGAGCAGGTTTTCAGCAGAGGCCAGTTTCAGTATTATCCAAGTACTGAAAGGCCAATTCCTAAATGAAGTAGAGGGGCTTCCTTCCTTAATTGCAAAGCTGACAACTCAATCACTGCCTCTAACACGGCAATGTACAGCTCCAAGCTCTGACAAGCCTTATATATGCTGTGAATGAAGAACCAGATGTTCACTCTCTCCGCCACCCTTAAAAGTTAGTTTCACATTCTGAAATTGTCCTCAAGGGTGTTCCTCTCCCCGCTACGTGTTAAAAAAAAATACAAAAACCCAGAAGCTTTTGATAATGAAGCAAACATATTTTTGTGGTGTGGGCTATTTTTTTCAGTCTGCTGCTAGTTTTTAAATATAAAGCATAGCATATGTTTAACACAGAACATATGGAAAGAAAGAAAAAGCAAATCTTGAATTCCAAATAGCGCATTCTTAGTAGAAAAGATTCCACGGTGTGAAAGTGGTCATTCAGAGCAAAACAAAGAAAATGTATTAATATAAATATTTATAAAACTAGCTCTAGTTCTTCTCATACATCCTGATGTGGATCTGAAGTCAGAGTCATTAAGACGGCACAAAGTGCGAAGAAGAGCGTGCCCACAAGTATTTTTGGGGAATGGGTCACCTCCGGATACCGGTAAGAGCATGTCTGAAAAACTGACCTTCCTGCAACAGACCAAGCGCAGCCGCTGTTGCTTTCAGGCCTCGTGTGCCGTCAGCGGGCTGTGCTCCCCGGGAAGGGCTCCGCGAGCCCAGGGTGGACCTTCCTCCCCTCCGCTGGGCTGCTCGAGGCGGGCAGGGGCCGGAGCCCCCCGTGTGGGCCACGCGCCTCCCTCAGCCACCACTGCCGCCTTGTCTGGTCCTGGGGGAGCCGTGGGACCAGCCCGCCGTTACAGACCATGAGCCCTCGTGCTCCGTGCTAAGGAAATGGACAGCAAAAGGCGAAGGTTTTTTGACTAACAGATGACTCTGCACAAAAAAGGATAAAGCCAGCACCGTGACATCTGCACTCCTATACGCAATCAATACTGTCCATAACCGTCAATACCAGCTGACTGATTAAAGCCATAGGCATCGCTCGGGCCAAACTCCCTCTGCCCAAACCGGAACAAGACGCCATGGAAAAACACCACCACCCACCAAAACTGTGCCTCAGACTGCAGGAGTTGTTCCTCTTCAGTCTTAGCAGTTTGTCTTTCCGTGAGAACACAAGGATACGGAGAATTTATTTGAATACCACGACAGGATGAAGCAGCTCTTGTTACGCGAGACAGACACAGAAAGGACACGGCAGATTTCATCAGCAGTTGAACTGAGGGACATCAGCGCAGGTGTCTGCGCTCACCAGTGTGTCTCCTTCCCCGAGACCCATTAGAGCCGGCAGCAAGCATAAAGCTCTAGGTACTGTCCTTACTGTCTCTCTTCCTCCTTCCGCCCCTTGCTTTTGCTTTCTCCTTCCCTTTTTTTTTTTTTTAGTGCACTTCCAGATAAATGCCAGTCATTTGGCCAGGGCTAACTCACAGAAGGTACAGCAGGCACAGATGGTACTAATGCATAAATGTAATCTAGCAAAAGGATGCCAACACCAACCCAGAAAAGGTTCCAAATAACTGCAGCGCACTTACAGGAATACAGTGATTGGCAAGGTGAAAGCTGAGATTTGCAAGAGCTTACTGTTCCCAAATCAACAATAGAAATTCTACAACAAATGAGTATATTTATTTATTAATTTATAAAATGCACTTAATACCAGGATCTCTGGGTACATGTATAATAAAGCCTCACCAAAACCCAAACTCATTATACAAAATATACTGATCAAAGTGAAAGAAGGGAGAAAGGAAAAGGTGGAAACTGTAAAGCAGAACAAAATCCAGCACCACGTACCCGCTCCCCCGTGTTTCTCAGGAGAGCTCCTAAGCGGAAAGATGGGCAGCACAGAGGTGCTTATAAGTCAAGTGGTGTAGCCAGTGTCTGGGCAGCGACAGAAGCAAATCCCGTGTGGGTAGTTCTGTAGACCATAAACACCCTATCCTTCCTCAGGATTCACAGCATAAAAAGACCCAGACCGAATCCTTTTTCCAGAAGTAGCTGGTAATGTACGCTTAGGAAGAACTTACAGGGAAGAGAGTCAATGCAGTTTGACTGTGTCCCCACGGGACACTTCTCCCAGCTTCTGGAGAACATTAGCATCTCCACTGAGCACATCTGTAGCAGGGATTTCCAATGAGGAAAAAAGATTTCAGAGAATACAGACTTCACCGCACATACCCCGGTTCACAAGGAAAGAAAAGAGCGCAACTGCCGCAGGACCCGAGCAGTGTCTCTTCGCAGTGCACACATCCTAGAGGCTGCCAGCACCGCTTGCGACGGGCCAACTGCTTGGTAGTCCTGAAAAGGAGCCCACGATAGACACCACACTGTCATAATACAATCTGAGGACCAGCTTCTGATCCTATTTCCATGAGTTTTATGCTGCTGACTTCAAACAAACTATTCCTGATTTTCAGCAAGACCTGTGAGATCAGAAGCAGTGCCTAAAGACGCACAGAAGCCGGTACCGGTGACACTAGTGCATCCGAGTGAGTCGTTAGTAAATGCCTCGCCAGTCGGAAGTAAGGAGATATATTCTATACGTTATATTCTATAATGTCTAAATAAGAGATGAAGCTTCAATTTTGTATGCAGGGGGCCAGACTGCAGCCCTCCCTTGTAACACCTTGTGTTCCTGCACAGAGGCACCAACTCCTAAGTCAAATGCTAGACAGATGTGGAAACACGTATCGGCATTTCACCTTTGTCCCCATTTATTAGCATCAGAAATCAGCACTTGTTACCGGAACAGACCAGTTACAGCAGTCTCTTTCGTGTTCTCGAGTACTGTGGATGGTGGGTCAATGGCTAGGGCTTCAGCTGGCAGTAATGCCAGCAACAACAGCCATAAATTAGCACCCTTTGAAATACGCCTGACATACAATTAATAGACATCTTTGCAAACTGAGAGCAAGGCAGACTGACAGAGATGTGTATGAGCGTAAATCAGACAGCTTCATAGAGTCTCCTCTCTCGTAACCCAGCAGGTCTGAATCAGGTGTGCAACAGGCCACGGGAGAAAAGACATCCTGCGGTCATTTTAATTATGGTGTCGCATGAGGGTTTGGCTTTCAGGAAGGATTTAGGCCTTGGTCCAAGGTAGAGGATTCTGGAGCTGCCACTTCCAATGCTGCTCTGAATGGAGAAGGGTTTTTGGGAGGGGTGTGCAAATATCTGTGAAGTTTAGGATTACTAAACCATTGGAATGAAAACAAAAGCCTAACGATGTGCTGCGGGGTTCTGTCTGTAGGAAGGAGAGCTGACTCGTTGACGTGTTCTCACTGTACCAGGGAAGCCGACGCGGGTGGAGGGGTGGGCACACCGCTTGGCATCGCGTTCTTTACTGGGCCAGTGGTCAGCGTCAGTAATGCTGAATTCATTAGTGCTGGGAAGGATCCAGCTCTCGGATACCGCTGTCGAGGCTTCGGCTGGTGGAGGGACAGCTGGATCACAGTGGCATCTAGAGGGCTGCTACCCGCAGTGTGTGTGATGGCATCCGCGTGGCACAGCGAGGTTGCTGCCGGGGCTCTGTCCGGCCATCGACAGAGCCGTCTCGATCTAAGCGCTCGCAGTGGCGGCAGAGCTGCACCCTCCCGCTGTGCCCCGGGCTTGCTCGTCCCCCTCCAAAGGGAATCCACTTAAACCCCGTCTACATCTTTCAAATAGATTCCCATTTTCCCACAGAATTTCTTAAGTGCATTTTTTTCCTCGTAATAATTGTGTGATAATTATTTTAAAATAATTTACATAGCATCCTAAATGCTATGCATTTGGGGTGACTTCTCTCTTCACAAGTAATTATGGTATACCAGTCAGACAGCATAAAATCCAGTGGGCCAGGATGGCGGCTGGGGTACGAACGCCGTGTTGTTGCTCTGTTACGTGCCGAGGACACGGCCCCTGGATGACTTACGGGCTTTACACCCGCAGAGCATCTGCTTCGTAAATACATGAGCCATCTGAAGACGACAACATCTCTTCAGAAAAGCCCGGGTTAGAGAAGTCGATCAGGAAAAGATGACTGGGAAGTATTCCTAAAGGAAGGAGATTTTAGGAGAAGCTTGAAGGGGACTTTCCAGAGTTGAGGTCATGATGGAGGAGAAAAGGAGTTTGAAGAGTTCTTCTGACAGTTATAGTTTATCTGTTGTTACTTCTGATTTCGGAGAAAGATAAATTGCATTCTTCTCACTTTGCACAGAGGGGAGAAAGGAAGAATAATGAAGATACTTGACTTTTGCTTTAGAGATGCCATCTCTAGGAACTGTAAATTTCTCATACTTTTTGCCTTTTTCGATGAAAAAGACGCCACAGTACCAGGTTTTGATGCTTGTTGGTTTTAGTGGGCTTAAAATTGGGCTCTGTTTCTGATTTTACAAGGCTTGAGATGCGATGCATCTAGTAGCATACTCTCTTCTTACAAAAGATGTAGCGGACTGGAGGAGTCCTTTAGGATGCTAACGGCAGGAAACCATTTGGCACTAAGGATGAGGCCTGCTGTCACTTTGGCTGGAGTCCTCCCATAACATCAGCGGGGTCCCCAGTAATACTTACTCCTGACAAGGATTCCTCCCAGAAAGTTTTCGAGGAGTTCAAAGAGCCAAGAGACTTGTCCGAGAAAGCCTCTGCCCTGTTCGTCAGCAGGCCACCCCGCCGCAGCGACGCGCGTCTCACGCAGAGATCAAGGAGGGGCTCTCGAAGCTTCGCCTGGGAAGGTGTGCTGCAGTCCCAGCCCGCCGGCTCCGCACTCGAGGAGAGGGCGCTCTCCCAGTGACAGCTCAGCGCGCCGCTGGGGTGACGGGAGAAGGAATGTCCTGGTTATCGCGCCCACGTGAGCGAGCGGCGGCACCGGGTTAGGTGTGTGCTGGGATGGCGGCCAGGACAGAGGTCACTTTCCCTCTGGCAGGGAGAACGAGCTTGATCTGCCTTCCCAGGCAGAATTAGAGCCGAAGGAGAAGAGCCCTCCATTGGCAGGCGCTTGCAATGGGAAAACAAGAACACGTCCTTCAGGGAAGAAGGGTCAAACCTTGCCAGGCCATGGTGCATTTCCACAGAGGCAGAAGCGCTGCAAGCGAGGGAGGCTTACTGCCAAGGGCTCAGATGGAGAGAGCGCGCTGCAGCCCGCGCTCCAAAAAATCCGTGGTCGAGAAACAGGGACTCTCCAGGCCATTTCCACATCCTTTCCTTTTGCATAAGCAATGCTTGCCTCGTATGAGGAAAACAACAAACTCCTGCCCTCTAGAGACAGGAGACCTCCAGCTCTGCTGAATAAAATATCTGCCACAACCTCCTTTTGAAGCAGATGCTGCAAATGCATCCAGCTTTATTCTCCCCTAAGGCCCACACAACCGGCGCAGCAGCTCGTCGCGCTCTCTTCTCCCAGACCTGGAAGGCCAACTCGCAGGAGAGGCAGCTTGTCACAACCACTCTTCTTCAAGGCAGTAGTTTATTTGGAGAACTGCTGAATAAAGCAGTCACAGAAAACTTGGCAAAGGAAGATAAATCCCTCCCTTCTTCATTACCAAAACCCGTCTAGGCAGGATGGCAACTGCTCGCGCTAGTTGAGCACTCGTTTCCCTTCCCTTCCCTTCCCTGGCTGCCTGCATACCTCTGCAGCCCATTTGCCGTCGCGTCCTCCTCTGGAAGCCCGTCAGGGTACGTACGTGGCAGGGCAGCCGGCACTCAGACACGAGGGGACTACCGATGGCAGGAGTAACCGGAGCTCTTGCTCGCCCCGATGGTGCCTCCGCTCCCCAGCACCCCGCCGCCCCAGGGCCGTGCAGGTGCAGGCGAGGAGCCGGACGGCGCCTGTGCTGGTCGCGTTCGACTTGGTTAGCAGGGGCTCAGCGTGGATGGAGCTCTTCAGATTACTCTGTGGAAGTTACTTGGGATTTGAAGGTGGGAACCAGTGCTGAGTCTAGCCCTGCGTCTTTGCTCTCCAGTACGGGAGTCTTGGCAGAAGCACTCCTTTCGGTGCCACACAGCATATTGAGCTACAAAATCCCTCCGCTCCCGGCTTTCACAAGGTTACACCACTGGTAAACATGTACTTTGAAGATTTTGTTCGCTG
Organism: Himantopus leucocephalus; assembly: GCA_003993805.1. Lineage (NCBI taxonomy): Eukaryota > Metazoa > Chordata > Aves > Charadriiformes > Recurvirostridae > Himantopus > Himantopus leucocephalus. The sequence continues at coordinate 52,426,062 of RSEF01000004.1, read as the reverse complement.
TAGCAACTGTGCCGAAATGTCCATATGTCCAGTTACAAAATAAGCGTTATTAGTGGGGTGAAAAGCTGTTCTTAATAGCATTTCCTCAAAGCCGCCAGTGCACTAAAAATACTACCGCTAATACCCCTTGACTCCTCGCTGCACTGCACCAAGTGCTTGCATTGCCGTCTGAGCACAGCGTGTGCGAGGCGGGTCCTGAGCCCTGCCAGATGACAGCAGCAGCACGGGACACGTGCTTGCTCTGCAGCAGGCAGTGTTTGCTCCCAACGTTCAGCGAACCATGTCAACACGAGATTTGCCAAACACACGCCTAAATCACAGGCACTTGAAAAAAACCCAACAACCCACAATTTAGCAACTTCGTTCAACAATAGCAAAGTGCTGAATTGGAACTACATCAGATATACCGCGTAAATGGGTTTAAGATACCTGCAGGGTTTCTCTCCACAAATTAACACTTATTGCGTAATATTTATAGCAAGGTAAAAGTTTGAGGCAGATGGCTACAACTGAGCTGCATATTTTCCTGCAAGAAATAGTTGTCTGACACAGCAGCTACAGAGTCTTGGCCACCCATTACACATTTTAT